>CM053792.1:154245993-154845993 GCA_028749045.1 Cupressus sempervirens | reverse complement strand
TTGATTTGAGGTATACCTTTGACCATTTTGTATGTGCAAAGTTGCTAAAGATAGTAGTAGTCAAGATGACCATACTACTCATGCCATAATTACATGTTTGAATTTGATTGTGATAACAAGGCCTTTGAAGAAGACTTGGGCACAAAATGAGAGAAAGAGTACAATTGCTTGTTATGATTCACTTTCCCCACTGCAACCAAGGAATTGTCTTTAAGACTATGCACTTTTACTATGTCTAGAAGGAACTCAACTCTACGTCCATCTCGAAGGTGAGTGATTTGGTAGATTGATAGGAGATTTAAATTTAGGTTTGGAACATAGAGAACATCTTGAAACTCTCCATTTTCCATTTCCACATTTCCTTTCCCTTCAACTTCCATTTTGCTATTATTCCCCATGAAGATGTGCAGTACCTTAGATTACTTCATTGAAGAAAAATCCTCCTTTGAAGAAACCATGTGATATGAGGCACCTGAGTCAAATATCCATTCCTTTGAAGAGTGTGAATTTGCCATGAATGCTTGCCCTTTTCCCTTTGAATCTGAAGAAGACCCTTTCTCCTTGTAAGCATTAGGCAATGTAAATTATGTTTCTTCATGATGTTGGTCAACTCATCAATCTTCTTGAGATAAAACTCATGCTCTTCATGACCTAATTTAACACTTCTTCTTCTCCTTATTATTGTCCCCCTTCTTGTTGGAATTTGAGGACTTGCCTTGTTGATTGGATTGTGGTGTTGTCTTTTCTGCATCCTCTGATTTGTTCTTCCATTTCTTCTTACACTTTACTTTATTTGAAGACTGTCTAGCTAAATTTTGAGAACCCTCATTGTTGGCCACCAATGCTTTAGACTGAGGTGTTTTAAGAATCCCCATTGATTTCAACTTCTTTTCTTCATCATCCAACAGTTTAGCATATTCATCAAAAGTTACTTTCTTGTAGGTAGACCCTAAGGTAGTCTTTGAGGTGTTAAAAGAAGATACAAATGTGGAATACTCCAATGGTAGCTTGTTATGAATGAGATAGATCAGTCTATCATCTTTGATAGAACTCCCACAATCTGTAAGCTTTGTCCTTAGTTTATTCACCTTGATGATGAAATCTTGGATTAAGTCATACGACTTAGGATCTAAGGAGACAAGCTTATCTTCAATTTTGCACACATCCTCTTCATACACTACCATATAAGCTTTCAAGGGTATCGCAAGCTTCCTTGGATGGAGAACACTTCTTGATTTGATACATGATCTTATCATCTACCCCAAAACATATATCACCTAGGGCTTTCCTATCCATTGCTACCCAAGCTAAAATTTCACTGGCTAATACATTATCACCTTCTGGTTTAGGAAGAGTACCATCTACATATTGTGAAAATCCATTATGGATTAAGTTATACCGCATTTTGATTGACCATGTAGCATAGTTATGAGGAGTTAATTTAGGAAACTTAAAGTTTCCCATAATGTAGAAAATGAAAGAAAAGTGTAGAAAAGAGAGAACAAACCACCAAGAACACCCCCCATTTTCACTAAATCAAGAAACCCCCCCAAAATAGATGCTTTGGGAACCTTATCAATAGTGCAATTACAACGAGCCACTTGCCAATTTTTTCCTTCATGGACTTCTAATTTTGCTTTTTACAACCTCTTAATGGAGTAAAAATTTGAATCTTTACAATGTGCTACAATTCTAAAGCAATACAAAGAAAAGAAAGACCCTATTGCTAAAAGTGACACTTTTGTCCACACAACCCTAGATTTTGATAGTAGATATAGAAAGTAGATAAAAAATAACACACTTTCAAAAAAAAAAAACATATTTTAGACTCCAGATGTGCCCGTACGGAGTGTTTGAAGTTGCAAAATGCAGGATTATGTAGGTACAATTGCCAAAAAACACAATTTTTGAACAATGTATGCACCAAAACTGGAAACTAGTTGCACCACTAAAAAATTTACAAAATTCTACCAAATTTCAAAAAAAAAGTACCTAATTTGTAGTCCAAATGTCTGAGTTATGGCCTCCCAAAGTCGAACTGCAAAAACCAAAATCAATCTAGAGAGGGGTTGCATTAGTGAATGACAGGGTTAAATTTGATGGTCATACGACCATTGTAGTAGTTAAAAATTTCCCTAGAATGACATCTAGATGGGCATCAAATTTAATGCACTAAAATGATGATGTCAACAATGTACATATATGTGGTGACATCAACATGATGTCAAGATGATGTCATTAGTGTACAAAATTGTACAATTTGTCAACGTGTCTACTAACAGTATGCTAAAATGGGGCCTAATAAGGATGCTGAGTGGATAGATGATGTAGCGATAGGTCCACATGGCAAGGTTTTAGAGGGTCTGTGTTGGCATGTAGAATGCTATCGCGTGTCCATATGTGAAGGCACTGCAAGCATTCGACTAGAGCTTCAATAGTTGCCAAAGATCTTTGAAAAGTAATGCCATTTTTTGGAGCAGCTAGCTGAAGAATGAAAGTCTTCTATTGACAAAATATGCACTGGGAATCAATTCTTAGGTCACCATTTTTGGCACTATAGTTTTCGGGAATGTGACTTGTGAATGCTAGTTTCCTATTTGCAGTGGCTTACTGGACTTTACCTTGCGCTGTCAAAGGATTAAACGGGTAGGGTATGTGGGGTTTATCCCACATTCAATGTGTGATAGACCTACATAATGTTTAAATGAAGAAGGCCACCAAACAAAAATGAAAAGGAACACACGCCGGTGGAAAAAAGGTTGCCAGTTATGTTAGGTCATGGCTAGAGAAGTGGTATGGGCTTTTGTAGCCTATAGAATTTGTAGTTGTATGAGCTACAAATTATTGAAAGAGCCCACAATAAATTAGGAATATATGACCTGCAAATAAATAATATTCCTAGGTCTCACTACTTGATTTGGAAATTTTTTTTCTCTACTTGGGCTACATAATTTTTTTTGAAAATACCAAATTCAAAAATAAATTGCAAAGAAGAAAAATATTCAGATTTGAAAAGCCATTTAATTAGATTTGAAAATTACCATACCCAAACTACAAATCCGGGCCTCCGGGTTCCAATTTGCAATTTTTTTTGCCTCACGATCAACTTTCACCCAGCATAGGCAATTTTATAGTTGATCTTCATCAAATAAATGCTCCAAACACAATGGTGAGGTTAGATCTGGCTCTAGATGCTCCCAATTTTTATGGATCCTCCAGATTTGTGTCGAGGTGCTAAAGCATGAATGGTCTTGAACAACTATGTGTAGAGAATCTCCCTTAGAGCTTTGATACCATGTAAGAATTTGGCTTAGGCTAGAATTTACTCAAGAACTAAAGAACTCAACACGAACACATAGTAGAACAAAATAGATAGAGTATGATCAGAATGATAATATTCATTCAATATGTTAGCTTTAGAGTACACTAGGAGTGCCTGTATATAAAGGCCTCAGGAGAGCTTCTAGAATGCATAGAAGTCAACATCATGATATGTCATATAACCAGGTACATGTCCACCAGATATGGGTTATCCTCCATTAAGCACAAAATTAAGTGCGATGATGTGAGGATAAGCCTACAATGGTGTAGCATAACTGTGTTGTCAACATGAAAACTCAATGAATGATGCAAACTTTTGTGTTGTAGACATCATGTGCATAATTAGAGTTGTGTACATCAATGAGAGTACACAAAATCCTAAGTGTCTCACCTAAAATAAATAGTAAAATAATGCAAAATAATTAAATAATGCACTAACCTAAGTAAACTTAAGTGTAATAAGTAAATACTTATTTACACCAACACATCTCAATATCATCACAATAAAGGAACAACCACATGATTCAAAAAATTGTAACTAAACCCAAATATCTCATTTTCAATAGTTTGGAGCTCTTAAAAAATTGTAACTAAACTATATATCATCTTCAATAATTTGGAGCTCTTAAAACATAGAAAAATAACTCATAACCAAAACATAACAACGTGGAGATAAAAAGAAGAGAAAATATTTTAAAGAATGCATTAATACTTGAAAATCTTACAAATTCTCCAAGATGAGAGAACTCTAACTTCTTACAATATGAGAAAGCCTCCAATATAAGATCTTAGTAAATGAAATAGCCCTTTTCTCTTTTTTTCCCTTCAATTTTTTGTTACTTTCTTTGCATCATATTGTTAGTCGGCCTCTTTATGCCTCTCCTACTTAGGCTTATAGTGACTAAATATAACTAATTTAGAAACAAAACATATTTGTTTTAGATACTAAAATATTTCTAGATAATCCTATTTGAATCTTACTATGATTTAGTCCTAGAATCTCATAAGTGTATAACAAGATAAATTCATTACAACCAACTCTATCCATTCAGACTTGTGACTCATCCTGTCGAGAAATTATTCATCAACATAGAGAATAGAATTATTTACATTAAGAAATTATAATTCCTCATAAATGCCAAGACTGCATTTTTAGAGATTTCCCCTCCAAAAGATTGATGACTTGGAAGCTGGGATGCTCTTGCATTATATTGACGATCATCCTACCATTTATTTTCTTTCTCAAGTTTTTGAAGGCCATTATTATTATTTATGTTGAATGGTGGTTGAACATATTCAAAAAAGAATTAAGACCTTCTCAAGAATTTCATGATGACCCTTCTTTCTACTTAAGTTGTGGAGAAAATGGAATGGATAAGCTTATCTCAATTGAAGTTGGATTGATTGTTTTTACAAATGCATATAAAGATTGATTTTAGAAGAAAATTAGAATATCAATTTTCGTTAATTTTTTTAATTAATGTTAGGGGATTTTAGAAATATGATTTAAAACTTAATTTAATTTAATTTAATATAAATACATATAGCCATGCATACATACATATATAATATATACATACATACATATACATGTATATATAAATTTATATATGTATATATATACATACATACACACACATATGTGTGTGTCTATCTATATGTCTGTATGTATATATACAGAGAGATCTTTTTTAAGAATCACAAACTTCTATCTAGTTGTTCCTATCTATTGCTTGATCTTTTAATTGTTGAATGAATGTTTGCCAAACTTGGTCAATCCTAGCTTAGGGCACACTTAGCGTAGTCATTGCCTATTTCAGAAGTTGAACACGTTGAAGCAAAACAACCAAAATCTCTCAAAGCCAAGAAGATTCAAGAATTTATGTCAGAACAACCCAAACCCAAATAGAAGTTTCACAAAGACAAACTCAAGCCATCTCAGGCATACCAAGAAATTTCAGCCAAGAGAAAGGAAGTAACACCAAGCCCTCGAATTTCCAAACTCCACAAAGAAGAAGACAAAGCTGTCGACGAAGCCTATCAAGATGCATGGTTAGATCACACTATTAGATTTAGCAAGCATCCAGGAGTTAACCCTGCTTATGTCTTACCAACTAAGCATGATTTCTATGATTAGGCCCCCTTGTTTCTCCACATCTTCTTGCATAAGTTTCACTTTAGAGGCATCTTTGTAGGAAAGCCAACCATTTTAGGTTATCCCTTTAAGCATTTTAGCTCATCCATCTCATTTAGTTCTTTTCTTTAGAATCAAACCATCTAGCTAGCAATCAAAAAATTCACATCCAAGCCTTCAAAATTGTTGTCACCTTGCCAAAATTCTGCCATTCCTACCATCTTGCAAATTCACCAGTTTCATCGAGGTTATCCCTCTGATAGAGCTTTGTCTAGGGTAGTCTAGCCTTGTCACTTGTCATCCCTCATCACCTTGAGCTAAAGTTTGGGATCCACAAGTGGTCAATCTCGTGTTTTTCCTAAAGGATCATTAGTCTATCCTTAAGTTGAAACAATCACCACCAAGCTTGCACATAGGAAAGCAGACCTTTCATGCTTTGGCAACATATCTTTGAAGTTAGAATCCCCAATGCAATCCTCCTTAGGTTTTTCATATAGCTTTGCCTCAACCTAGGAAATAATTTGTATAGAAAAGCCTTCCCCCTTTACATCCATCAGTATTGTTGCATCTCATTCCTAGGAACATTCTGCATTTTCATGCCACCCATCACTCGCTTAGCCAAGAAGAAGAAGGAAACAATGGAGCCCTATCATTTGGATCAAACAACATCGCTCCCCTTGAGCACTCAACCATCCTTTAGCCTAGAGAAAGCTATACCATCACCTACTGACATTGAAGCTTTCATGAACCAACTAGGAAATGTAGTATTGGTGAACGCCATTATAGACAAAAACAAAGAAACAATCATGGCTAACTTTCAAAGGGACAATATAGGAGCCTTCGACTATGGAAGACCTCCTCCCTTATTAGATCCATCTCACCCGTTGTTTGGCCAACTACCACTCCCAATAGGCTCTTATGATTCAAATTATCCTCAATATGTGCCAAAAGAAGAGCCTTAAGCCAATCCTTTTGATCCAATAGACCCAAACATACCATCCTCCACCCAAGTTGAAACCTCCATTCTGTAAGCCAATCCAGCCACCAAAACTCCATCCTTGGTTCATACCTCACCATCCAAACTATCTTTGCCCAAAACACCTCACCATTAACTCCCTTCACTATTGCTGCTACTGCTCTCCAACCCAGCCTTCCAAATCCACCCATCTCCCAAATTAGTGCTAGCATCTTTGGCCAACCTCATCAATATACAATAGGGATCCCACTCATGGTGCCAAGTAATCAACCTTTCATCACCCCTAGCTTGTTTACCTCAGCTCAGAACACAATTCCATCATTTCCACTAGGTCCTTGGAGCTCAGTGCCATCAACCACAAATCCACAAGCTACTACCCTCACTCCACAAAGCTATCAAACCCCACAAGCTACTACCAATGTTCTGCCAAGCTCTCAAGTGACCCAAGCTCCTACCACCACTCTACCAAGCTTTCAAATCCAGCCACCAAGCTATCAAACCCCATTAGTTCCATTCCCAAGCTTTCAATTCGCACCACCTCCACCACCAACTAATCTATTACCTCCTATTACCAACTATTTTTCTATGCCACTTCTAGGAGAAAATCGACCACCACCAACCACTAAATACTTGGCCTCTTTTGCCATATAGATACCTTCCGAAATGGGGCCACAACCCACATATGTTGGTCAAACTCCTCAAATCCAAAGTCACGTTCCACAAGCTCCCTGATCCTTTCCCCAAGCTTCACAACCATCTTATACCTTACCTTCACAAAGAAATACATTTATCCCATTGCTAGCTTATGTTCCTCAATCCCAACCTCAAATCCAATATCAGCAGCAAGCCTCACAAAACATGCATCAATATGTGCCACCTCCACCTCAGCAATCTATCATCCACCATTCAGTTGCCCAAGCAATGTACAATTCCTATCAACAAATCCCTCACAACCATCCATATTCAGTAGCCCCATCTAGAACATATCTACCTCATGACACTCCTACATTGGGGGCACCCCAGCCATCACCTATCAATTTAGAATGGGAAGAAATGAAGACAGCACTGAAAGCCATCCAAGAAGGGAATGATCCAAAGACATTCAAGTTTGAGACTGTGGGTCCTGATCCATTTGATAGAGCCATTACTATGACTCCATTCGCCAAGCATTTTGAGATACCCAAGTTTGAAAAATTCAGAGGAAAAGGAGATCTAGTCACCCACATCAAAGAATTCTATATGCACTACCAAGAAGTGGCATACAGTGACATCTTCCTCTTGCGCCTCTTTCCCAAAAGCTTGGCCGGACCAGCTCTTGAATGGTTTTATAGAATCCCATATGGAACAATTAAAAACTTTGTTGAATTGTCTGAGGCCTTTGTAGCCCAATATGCCCATCTTGTTGAAACAGAGCTATCAGTAGTTGATCTTGTCCACACTAAGAAAAAAGGTGGAGAAAGCCTGCTCAAATACCTGCAAAGATGGCAAACCCTTACCACCCGCATATCCTGCACCTTGCTAGAGCGCCATTTAGTGAAAATGTTTATTGATAATGCCCATCCCAGCTTGGCTCGCCACATGACCATGAACTATTTGCAGACCTATAAGGATATCAAAGAGAAAGGAATGATCCTTGAGCAAGGACTCATTAGAGATGGTGTGGTCAAGATTTACAAGGAGGCTAGCAAAAATCAATCACATTTCAATGACAAGTCTAGGTATTGGAACAAAAACAAGCACGTTGCAACAAATGGGGTTACCGATACAAGACATGTGAATATTGTTGGTCCTTCCCAAAATTAGTCCAACCCACCGTATCAACCAAACAATCAATAAGCTATCAACTACCAACAGTAGAATCACCAAAGCTATCAAAGCCACAATCTAGGACCCAACTTTCAAAGGTCTAGTAATCAAGCTAATGCCATCAATGTAGTTGCAAGACCAAAGTCCAAGTTCTAACCTGCACCTAGAAACTATACACCCCTTAGTGAGCCATTGGATGTCATCTTTGAGAAATTGACTAAGGAAAACCTCATCAAATTTCCTCCTACCTAGCATATTGACCCAAGCCAATCCAAAGTTGCATGGTACAAAGACAATGAATATTGTAAATTTCATAAGGTTAAAGGTCACACCACCCTTAGATGCATGAAACTGAAAGATTATGTGCATGACCTTATTGATCAGAAAGAAATCACCATTGGTGCCCAAACCTCTCCCAATGCAGGCTTACAAATTTATCAAAATGCTTTTCCTCCTCACAACAACCAAAATCCTAGAAAAGCACCTATCTAGACCAACAACAACAACACCAACAATAGCTAGCCAAACCAATAGCATGAGAGGAACAATTACCACACTTTATCTTACATAGACTATGGTAGCCTCATTGGTTGTATATTTGAAAAAGAGCCTTCTGTGAATGTTATCAATATCCAAGGCCCAAACAATGAGTGTGCAGTCACCACTAGAAGAGCACAATTGAACATCGCAACCCTGTCAATCCCATCAGCACTATCAACCCTAGCAGTATCATCAGCTCTGTCCAAAAGCCAATACAATATCTTGGAACACCTTGGGAACATGCCAGCTCAAATCTCCATTTTAAACCTTCTCTGCACTAGTCCTCTATATAAAGACATCCTTGACATTTCTCTCATAGAATCCCATGTCCATTCGGATATTAATGCAACTAATTTTTGTAATCTTGTTGGATACCTTTCATCCTCATGTGCCCTATCATTCAAAACCACTGACATACCCGTGGTCGACCCAAATCACACCCTTCTGCTTTGCATAGCCATCATGGTATCCAACTTCGCCATAAAAAGAGTAATGATAGATAATGGATCAGCCTTGAATATTTGTACCCTAAAATTTATAAAACAAGCTAGGTATATTGAGGCAGATATCATCAATGAGGTTATCACCATCAAAGCTTATGACAACTTGGAGAGAACCACAGAGGGCATAGTTTTGCTACCCATCAAGGTTGGGCCGGTCATCCAAGAGACAATTTGCCATGTTTTTGATCTAAACCTACCATTTAACATCCTCCTTTGTCGCCCATGGATTCATGCCATGAAGGCCGTTCCATTAACCTATCATTAGTGCCTCATATTTTTGCATCAGGGCAATAAAGTGACCATCCATGCCAATCCAAAACCCTTTGCTTATTGCAATGTGGTTGAAGCCTCATATACAAACTATTTCTCTAGCATTGAAATTGGCCAATCCATCGCCAGTTCATCCAACACCTGTAATGACCCAAAAACCATCCTCACCTCCACCCTATCTACCGTAAAGATTGACAACAAAGGTTGCAAAGAATATAGCTTGTTTGATGCATTTGCAGTTGGTGCATTACCACTTGATCCACACAGCCATGGATGGCCCACATATCATAATTCCAAGGAGACTCCACCTGATCAATACACATAGCTTGGCCCAACAAGCTTTATATCCCCAAGAATCCCTCTTCATGAGGAGCTCACTCCAAATATCAACAATTGGTTACATAAGGACGCACCTCCAAGAAATAAAGCACGCCTTGATCACTTCAGCCAGAAGTATCCCCAAGCACATAAGCTCATCATTGAAAAATGGAACTATCAAGGTGGTGGTCTAGGACAAGAGGAAAGAGGCAATGAGTGCCCCATCGAAGCACACAAACGGGAAAATAAGTTTGGTCTACGCTTTGGCATACCCACAACTGGGGGCACCAATATGAACAGTTATGCTTTTTTGAACATCCACCATGACCTTGTAGAAATTGAAGACATTTTGGAGGAAGTTGAAAAGAGAGCCTATGATGATATCCCAAACCGAATCTTCCTGGGAGACTCTTTTCTCCAAGAACTATCCATCCATTTCATCGATCTACCACTCACTCACCTTGAACTCATAGATTGGGACCAACCAAGCGTCATACACATTGATAAGTTCACATTAGAGGAAGTGCTTCTAAGATTCCTAGGAGCTGAAACTCCTCACAAGTAAACAAAGCTAGATTCTGCCTATATCTATAAGCTAGATCCCAAGGGATATTTTGGAGAAAATTCCCAACCTAGTTCTGATACACCCAAAACTGGAACTAAGGCAAATCCAAGACTCACTAAGGTAGCGAAGAGAGCCCCTCAGTAGGAAAATCTAGAGTCACAAGGAGAACATGTCGATTTAGCATTACCTCCTCAAGATAATCGACTAGAGGTGTCTTCTATTCTAATTGAGGATACTAGAGAAGTCAACATCGATTCTTCAGAGATCCCCAGACTTTTTCACATTGCTGCATCCCTATCACAAGACCAAGATGACCTCCTCTTTGAGGTCTTAAGAGAGAACATTGGCCAATTTGCATGGTCATATCAGGACATGCCAGGACTTAATCCAAAGCTTGTAGTTCATCATCTTGCAGTCGATCCAAAGATCAAGCCCATTAAACAAAAGCTTAGAAAAATGCACCCCATGGTGGCATTATTGGTCAAAGCTGAGTTAGAAAGAATGTTAGTTGCTAAGGTTATCTGACCTACTGACTACTCAGAGTGGATCTCCAACATGGTCCCCATCACTAAGCCTTCCGGTGACATCAAAATCTACACTGATTCTAGAGATCTTAACAAAGCTTGTCCAAAAGATGATTTTCCCTTGCTCAACATAGATATGATTGTAGATCTTACAGTTGGACATGAAATTTTGTCCCTCATGAATGGCTTTTTTGGGTATAATCAAATCAAGATTACAGCAAAAGATCACCATAAGACAACATTCACCACCCCTTGGGGAACCTTTTGCTACAACATGATGCCTTTTGGCCTAAAGAATGCTGGGGCTACCTATCAAAGAGCTATGACAGCCATTTTCCATGATCTTATTCATAGAATTTTGGAGGATTATGTGGATGATATCTTGGTCAAATCTTATACCTTCATGGATCATCTTGCTGACCTAGAGAAAGTCTTTAATAGGTTAGCCAAATATCTTCTCATGTTGAATCCCAAGAAGTGTGTCTTTGGGGTCACATCTGGCAAGCTTCTAGGCTTTATAGTTTCTAAATAAGGTATAGAGATTGACCCCAAGAAGGTCAAGGCTATCTTAGACATGCCTCCTCCCCAGACACTGTGACAACTTTACACTCTTCAAGGAAAGCTTCAATTTTTCTAACACTTCATCTCCCATGTTGCAGATATGTGTATGCCATTTGCACATTTACTGAAGAAGGATGAAAACTTCAAGTGGGATCCTTTATTTCAATGCAGCTTCGATCATCTCAAGTAGTATCTCACCAATCACCCTATCTTGGTTCCACCAATTCCTGGTCGTCCCTTGATCTTGTACACATCAGCAATGCCTACTTCTCTCGGGGCACTTCTAGCACAACACGATGACTACGACAGAGAAAGAGCCATCTACTATATCAGTAGAACCCTAGTTGGTTATGAACTCAATTACACTCCTATGGAAAAGGCTTGTTTGGCAGTTATTTTCTCAACTCAAAAGCTTCACCACTACATGCTAAGTCATACCATCCAGCTAATATCCAAAATTGATCCTCTCAAGTATATGCTCTCTAGAACAACACTTACAAGCCGTTTGGCTAAATGGGTTATGCTCCTTAGAAAATTTGACATCCAATATGTGGATAGAAAGGCAATCAAAGGGCAAGCTATAGCAGATCACCTAGCTGATGCACCTCTAGTAGATGCGCATCCTTTGATCACAGAATTTCCAGATGAGTATATCTATCTAATTGAAGAATAGCCCCCATGGAAACTTTATTTTGATGGCTCATACACATCTCATGGCTTGGGGGCAGGAATAATGTTGGTCACACCTCAAGGAGATTACATTCCAGAAGCTTTTAAGCTACAATTCCCTAGCATCAAAAATATAGCTGAATATGAGGCTTTCATAGTAGGATTAAAGATAGCCATAGAATGGACCATCACGAAGTTACAAATCTTTGGCGATTCTCAGCTCATCATCAAGCAAGTCCTAAATGAATATCAAACCAAAGATGAAAAGCTATTACCCTACAAAGAGCTAGTTGATCAACTAACCCAGCATTTTACAAAGCTTCAGTTTACACAAGTGCCTCAAATGTAGAACAAAGTAGTGGATGCTATGGCTACTATTGGCTCGTTCTTGGAAATTCCCCAAGTGGCTACGTAGCAGAGTTTTTAGTCGAGCAGCTCCTCGCACCCACCTATGCGAATGAGGATTGAAATCATGTTTGCATCTTGGTTGGTTCCCAATCCCCTTGGTACCATGAAATCCATGCTTACCATAAAGATGGTATCATATCCCCTCACCTCACATGAACCCAATGCTAAAACCTCATCCGAAAATCATCCTGCTATGTCATCATAACCAATACCCTATATCGTCGGGGTTATCATGATACTCTCTAGGTGTTTAGAGCAAAATGAGGCTGTGATGGCATTAAAAGAAGTACACTCTAGACTTTGCAGTGCCCACACGAGTGGTTTTGTCCTACTATGAAAAATCCTTAGGGAAAGCTACTATTGGCCTACCATCAAAGAAGACTCTTGTGACTTTGTCAAAAAATGTCTCCCATGTCAGCAGCACACAAATCTTGTGCACGCTCCAGCACAAGATCTACAACCTATTGCACCACCTTGGCCCTTTGCATGTTGGGGCCTTGATCTAGTTGGAACTATCACACCTCTCTCATCTAATGGACATAAATGGATAATCATAGCTACAGACTATTTCACTAAATGGGTGGAAGCAGTCCCCCTAGTCTTAGCTACAGGATTTCAGGTCTCCAAGTTCATCTTGTACCACATTGTTTGCCTCTTCGGCATCCCATCCACCATCTTCACCGACCATGGAGGTAACTTTGAAAATATCAACATGGAAGAATTATACACTTCCCTCTACATCCATCATCACTTTTCTAGGCCATATTTCCCACAAGGTAACGGCTAGGCAGAGGAAACTAACAAAACCCTCCTCAAAATCCTAAAGAAAGTTGTCAATGATTCTGGCCGCGATTGGCACCTACAAATAAATCTAGCCCTATGGGCCTATCGAACCTCCTTCCATACATCCATAGGCACAACTCCATACTCCCTAGTCTATGGTGCTGAAGCAGTACTACCCATAGAGGTTGAACTTCCCTCCTTGCTTATATCTTTGCGAGGGAAAATATCAGATGAAGAATAGAGAGTAGCTCGGCTCACCCATCTAGATCTCCTAGATGAGAAGCGAAAACACACCTATGATAACCTCATAGTCTATCAATCTCATCTCAAAAGGATTTTTCACAAGAAGGTGCTTTCATGACACTTTTAGTCGGGCAACATGGTTCTCAAAGAAAACATGAAAGTCCAAGAAGATCGAGAAAAGAAAGATAAGTTTGAACCTACATGGCTTGGCCCTTATGTTGTCACTGCCTCCTTTGGCTCTAGAGATTATCAGCTATCTACACCAGAAGGAGAACTCTTGAATGATCCTACTAACATCATTCATCTCAAGAAGTTCTATGCTTGAAGATCCTTGGTATACCCAGCTTTTTAAAAATACAAAAAAATAGTAAAGAGAAATAAGCATCCAATGGTGAAAACTTGGCAATTCAAGCACCTTGGATAGGTACCTTGGTGAAAACCTAGTAATTTAGGCACCTTGTGTACTAAGACTAATCTGTTATCTATCACTATCCTATCCCTCATCCATCCACTCACCATCCCATAAAACACCTGCTTGTTCCCTTGGTGTTCCAACCAAATATCCAACATCTAATGAAGCTTGTAAATACGTCCTGTACAGCTTGTAAATCTTGTACCTTAGCTTGTTAATCTTGTACCAAAGCTTGTATTATACCTTGTAAATTTTGTACCATACCTTGTACATCCAAATCTTGTCCCAAACTTGTACCATATTATAGCTTGTATTATATGCCAAAGCTTGTATCCTAGTTTGTATCCTATCACATGCACACAAAGAATCCAATTTTCCTTAAGCTTTTCACAAAACCATCAAATTATCAAACTATCCATCCAACACACTCTAAAACATTTCCATTTGACAAAACCAAAACATGAACAACCTTGTACATTTGTAACATATCTTGGTCTATCAGCTTGTACATCCTCCTTAGCTTAGTACCATTGTATCTATCTAGCTTTCATTTTAGTTCATCCTTGATCAACATCTTGCACACATCACACAACCCTTGGTTAGCTTTTCCAATGCATCCTTTAGCTAGATCTCCTATCACCAAGGTGTTATCCTTCTTAGTTCAACTTGCCAAGTGCATCACTAATCCAAATCCACCAGCTTAGGTGCTCTTTGATAGATCCTTGCAGGATATAGCTTTCCTCATGTCTTATCTTGGTCCATTAGTACCTCGTCCTACCCATCTCGTTAGGAAATGGTTCTCTTTTGAATTTTCACTTTCTTTTGATTTGGAATCTTCCCTTTTGGGTCTTGAAGTATCTTTTCCAAGAAATCTTTTTGTTCCCTCCTCAAGGTTGCCATGATCTTCCATATCATGGTATGCTGCGAATGGGGCACTCTGAGCATACGGTTTTGATCAAGTCTTTCGTTTGTTTCTTTTTGACTTGTGGGTTACCTAGTGTCGGTTCCACGCTATTTCCTTCGAGTTTCATGTGTGATGCTGGGGCAATCCTTGTGTCTTTGTTTCGAGTCAGTTCGTTAGTCCTCTGGATGGTTGGTGACACGACCTTGATATTCTTTGTAATGTTGGCAATTAACCAATAGTCCTATAGCAAATCTAGTGCTCAACTACATGGTGGTACTTCTCTTTGAAGTATACTCCTGCTCAAAAAGCTTCAATGGATTCCCTTCATCTCCATTATCCCCCATACATATCCAGCATCTGTCTCTCCTACCCTAGCTTATGCATTAGTATCTCTTTGAATCAATCTTCACTTTTAGCTTTAGGGATCCACAATCCTAGTCTTAGGGATCCATCAAGCCTCATCTTTCGAGATCCACAATCCTAGTCCTAGGGATCTCTGAAACCCATCTTCCATCAATCCAACTCTTTGAAATCCCGTTGCATCAACTTTATAATCCCCTCATCCTTCTCCCTATCCTAGATTGATGACGGGCCGCACCACCCGTACCAACTCACAACCCAAAATGCAACAATATGGAGCTAGAGAGATGACAAAAATGCTTCATAAAGCATCCATTAATACTTGAAATCCATTAGAAGAGATTACATTTGAAGAGCTTACAATGCAAGAACTTCTATTTCTTGAACTTCCTTACAAGGGATTACATTAGAAGAGCTTCTACTTGAAGAGCTTCTATTTCTCCAACTTGATTACAAATGATAATAAGCCTTGCTTAAATAGGCACTTCTAACCCAAGACATTACAAACACAACCAATGTGGGATAAAAGGTAAATACAACTACCTTTAAATAAATATTAAATTCCCACCAAAATAAAACTAAGCACCCAACAAATATTAAATAAATGATTTAAGGATCTTTCCACAAACTTCTAAGATGCCACCTACACACCTTGATTAATGGAATGACAACTATTTTTTATTATTTTCTATTTATGCCACCTATGCACCTTGAAAATAGAAATTCCTCTTTTTTCTTTTTTCCCTTATTTTATTTTATTATTATTTTTCCTTCTATTTTCGTCACTTTCTCTCTCCTCCACAGTTTTTTTTTTTTTTTTTCTAATAATTTAATTTTCCCATGCAAGATGCTCCTGCATCAGACTCCCTTGGTAGATAGAAAAGTGTGTCCCACACTTTGATGTCAAAAGAGAGATATAGATTCATTTTTATAACGCTCTGCTCCTTCATCCTCCACCTTTCCTAAAGTCTTAAGCTTGCTTCCTCTTGTTCATCTGATTCTCCTTTATCATTCTCCCATAGTGAGAGTTTGAGCTAATTTAGCCCCTTCTCTTTGCCAATCTGAGTCTCCTTGCTTATCCCAAATTCTTGTATTTTTCAAGAAACCATCGAGCCTCGTTTTCTCTCCCATCTGCCTTCTTGAGGGGGCATCTCATAGTCTAGTCTCTCCTTCTTATCCAAGAATGGGGCAACTTTGTTGCTAAAACATCTTCCTCATGTCATTTATATTCAAACTTCTTTGAAATTGTGTTATCTCAACACTATATCAAAGAGGGGCAAAATGTAGACACCTAAATCCTTTAGAAAATAAAGTATTTTTATTCTCTAAAAAAGTTTTTGATGACATCATCATTTATTAATTAATTAATTATTTAATTAATTCATATTTTTTTTGCCATTAAATCCTTTTATCTTAATTAAAAATATTTAATTAAGGAATCCCTCCCAAAAATGTTTAAATCTTATTTAAATCTTATTTCCTTATTTATTAATTATTTATTTAATAAATTGACCAAAAATTCCAAATAAATAAATAATTTTTTTTTTGCCCAAAATTTGGCCAATTTCTTTAAGACCACTAACCTCTTCCAAAATCTTCTTATCCTTCTTTAATTTTGATTAAAGGCTAATCCCATCATTTCCTACCTCTAATCCCAACTCAAAATATTTAATTAAGATTAAATATTAATCCTCATGTTTATTAAAAATATTTTAATAAATATCTCCTCAACCCAAACCCTTGAAATAAATAAAACTTTATTTATTTTCTAAAAACCTTATTTATCCTCATCCTAGAAAGTTTTAGACTCTTCTAGAAAGTCTTCATCCTCATCCAAAGCCTAGACTCTTCTAGAAGATGTCAATCCTTTTCTTTGACCCTAATCCCCCCCTAACCTTGTCACATTCTCCAAACATGGGTTAAGACTTGCTAACCCAAGCCAAAGCCAACAAATATCTCCTCCTTCACCCGCCCTCATTAAATGCCATCCACTTGCCCATCTCTAACATCCCTAATCTAATCTTAACCCAAGCCTAATCCAAGCTTTAATCATTTGCATATTCCTAAGTCAAGCTTAAGACTTTCTTAATCCAACCCAAGTCAAAATATCTCAACTCTCTCACAAATATCCCAACAATAAAACTTTATGAAGCCCACAAAGCCATAAATGACTCTTACAAGCCCATTCATTAATCTTACAAGCTATTATGAGGGTCTTTATGAGCTTTGAGCCTCCTTTATTGACCCCTCAACCCCTCTTGCTCTAACTAATGACCCTGTGACATGTGTCACTCCCTGATTGGCTGTAAGGAAGCACTATCCATGTGCTCTCCTCTCATTCAATCTAAACTTTTCATAAGCTTTTTCCCATCCTTGCATCCTAGCCCTTGATCCCTCAAGCCCTTTTCCTATTTAAGGAATCCTCTCCCAAGCCATTTTAACACACTCCATCATCCTAAAGCCATAATGCTATTTTGAGAGCAAGTTTCACATCAACCACCATATTTTCACATCCAAAATCCAAATCCTCCATTGAAGCTAGTTTGAGTACCTTGAGCATACATCCTAAATCCATATCCAAATTAGACACATCTATAAATCAAGAGAACAATCTCATTGAGAGAGCCCCTTAATGACTCATATTCTCATTTGAGAGCTTCTCTTTGTCTATCTTGAGGTTTATGGTAATTTAGTTAACGTTAATGCTTTTGTTTCATTAAGTTAAGTGTTTGCTTGCATACTAAATTAGTGTAAACACTTAGTACATCTTAGTGTTGTGGTTCCACAATGCATGCCTCATTTTTGATAGAAATGGGGACCCCCTACTTTATTTTTTTGGCTTTTTCAAGACCCTAGTCTGGGGTCCAAGTCATTTTTAGGTCTCACCTAGTCCCCTAGTTCATGTCTAAGTCCTAATGGAGGAACCCAGAGGTCAAAAATTCAAGAGATTTAGGGGGACACGTTATTATTTAGAATTTTGGCACACCAGGTGCACCTCTTAGGATGTGCCAATACACCAATAAATATTAGAGGATGGGGTTTTCAAATTATTTATGTGTAGCTATGCAATGGTACACCTGCGCACCTATGTAGCTACAATAAATCTTTGATAATCTATTAATGGGGGGGGGGGGGGGGGGGGGTCCTTTGGTCTTCATTTCATTTTTTCTTTGCATCTTCACCTCCACTTACCTTTGTAGAGCTCGAGTGACCGCAACAGTGTATCCCGAGAGGTTCGCTCCCTCCTTGCTCCACCTACAACACACTAAGTTAGAAATATTGTTGTGTACTAGTGCACCTCCCTAGGTGCACTAATGCACACCAATACTCACTATGTGAACCCTTCAAAAAACCTTAAACACATCTAAACTAGGTGTGCACTAATGCACCTAACTTGGTGCACTAGTATGCACCCAAAAAAGCACTTAAAATTTCAAAACATAAAAAAAATTTAAAAAATTGACTCAAGTTTGGGTGCGCATCAGTGCACCTACCCAAGTGCTCTGATGTGCACCAAATTCCTTGGAAAGACTAAAAAGCTTAACAAAAGGTAAAGCATCTTTTGGTGCGCAGTAGCGCACCTCATGAGGTGTGCTACTACACACTTAAAAGAAATAAGTAAGTTTTAAAAGGGTTTTGAGGTTTTTTAGGCAATCCAATTTTAGGGTTTTAATTATGACATTAATAAGGTGTCATTAATTCATTTTCCCCCCAAATTTGGACTAATGGATGTTACTTTTTGTAGATATAATGGCATTCTCCTCATCTTCCTTGGATGAGAAAATGGCACAAAAACTTGTAGTATTCAAGTTTCAAGTATTCCAATGAAATCACAGTTCCATGATGACAACTCAGAGATTCAAGATATGAATTTGGGACATACAGACTTGGGGTAATTCTTGAAGATATGGAACAAACCAACTAAGAGGTCCTAGATGATCTCCACACTCATCAGATTAGGACTCATCAATGCAGCTTCACACCCAGTGTTAGTATAGTCTTTGGAACTCATTATGACACTTGCAGAACACTTTGTCCCTGAGGAGAAGGTTGTGAAGAGCATAATGGGAGAAATTTTCCTTGATCTATGATTGAAGAATATTGAGAAAGTGTTTCATCTCCCACAGGTAGATCAGTTCATTAGGCTCACCTATGAATAGGAAAAAAGGTGGTATTGGGAACACATTGAGGAGGCCTTTGAAATCATTCAGTCTTCATATCTTATAGAGAAGACTCCTTTTGGAAAGAAAATTGGCAAAGTGGACATGACCTGAGGGTACATGAAAGAAGACATTGGATATGTGATCATACTCTTGAGTAGAGTGATGGGTCTACTAGTTTCTGGACATCTAAACATCTTCATGGTACACTTTATTGAAGCAATAAAGAAAGAAAAAATGCCATTGGATTGGGCTTCCACTCTTGGTTAGAATTTGTGTGAATAGTTGGTGCTAGCAAAGAATCAAAGAAAATTCTACATGACTTCATATCCTCAATTGATAAAGAAGAGGATCTCAGAGCAGAGCAAGGAATACAAACTTGTCAATGATGCCTTCATATTCACTATAATTAGATTCATAGAAGGAGATTATGTGAAGAAATTATTAGATGATGCAGTGGCACAAATTCTATTGGTCAGGCCTTATTACATTCAATTAAGAACATTCACATATATGAGGATAATAGGTACAATTGTTAACCCAAAGAAGCTCTCGAGGTATCCTTGTGACAGTCTTGTTCTCTTGGAGATCTCTCGACAACTCTTGTTTGCATATGACAAAGACAGAAGATAACACAAAACATGTTGGAGGTGGTCTATGACAATTGGACCTTTCTAGGTGGATAGATAATAGGATATCACTTATTTTGAGTGCAAATGGGATAAATATCCCTTAGAAGAATACAATTCCCCTTGGCCCTATTTTGATAATATTGGGAGAGTACAATATTTGGCTAGTAAGACATTTCAGCATGAAAAAGATATTGAGGATCACTAGATGAACACAACAAATGACTATGATATCTGAATAAGATATTATTGTAGTATGACTTTGTACCTGGTAGAGAAGGCCCTAAAGATAAAGATTCCATTAAAGATATTATAGAAAGACTTAGAGGAGTTACTTGATCCTCTATTCAATAGGGACAAGATTGGTGATAGGCCCATTATGAATGCTGAGGTTGATAGGAAGGAGAATTTGGACATCAGCCATAGAGTGAGGTATGTCATTAAAATGATACTAGATTGGATTAACAAACCATTTCAGCTTGATCCAATTCTTGAAATAGTGATCTTTCACGCACAAGCCCGCCCAACCAAAGGTAGAGGAAAGAAAGTCACCATCCATACCTTTTCAGCTCAGTCACCAGTAAGGCCAAAAATGGTACACCAACTTGCAAAGCTAGTTGGATATTATCAAGGTTAGAATTATAGATGAAGGGACAAGAGGAAAATAAGTTCTCCTTAGAGAGTTGAACCTAAAGAAGGTGAAATCCCGACACCTCCACAACAAGGAGAAGAAAATGTATAAGGGCCAAAAGATATTGGAACTCCACAAGCCCAAGTTGATCCTCAAGTGCCACCAACTGCACCAAGCCAAAATAAGACAAAGGTTGAGATTGAAGAGGTCTCCCCACCTCGTCAAGTAGAACAAGCATCTCCTTTAGCACAAAAAAGAAGAAAGATTAAGACTCCAGTGAAAAGAAGGCAAAAGGTGATCCCTTTCCCATCCATCCCTAAACCTATTTTGGAAGAGGGAGAAGAAGAGGATGAGAAGGATGAAGAAGATAATTTTCCATTGAGTCAAAGAACTAGGCTAGCTAGAGCCACAGAGTTGGAATGGAGAAGAAGTTATATGGCTATGCCTCCATCAATCCAAGATGAACCTTTGCAGACTACTACATCAGAGGATGAGATGCAATAATGGATTGATGAGCAGTATGTAGAGGGGACTAATGTCTTTAAGATGTCAAATTTTGACTTTATACTTATAGGTACTAAGTTGGTTGGGGATAAGATAAAAGATACACCAACTAATCAACCTCAAGAGGAGGATTGGACTCACATGCCCCCAAAATCACAAGGACCTAAGATAGTCCCAAAATCCTAGCTACAAGCCACATTTTGTGTTGACAAGGGATCAGTTAATCCTCCTCCTCTAGCAATAGAAATTGAATAGGCCCAAATAAAATGTGAAGGAGAGTCACAACAAGTATCCACCAATGAAGTTTCAGAAGAGGGACAAATAGGTGAATAGCCTCAACAAACTTCCTAGGACATAGAGATGAGAACTGTGGGCTCCACTAATATAGGGACTGGAGAAGAGGAACCTTCACAATGGGAAAAGACCACGAAGAGGAGTGATAAGGGAAAGAGCATAGTTGAACAAACCACTTCATCCTCTAAAGGAAAATTCCTAGTGCATCATGTTACAAGGTGGCTCTAAAAATAAGTGATTAGGAACAAGAAGAAATAATTCACTACCTAGGAGGAGCATAGAATGGAACTAATCTAAGTATTAAGAAAACCTGATTCACTTCCTAATGATGTGTGACCATTAGCCTTTATTATGAGTGATCAAAATTAAGACCTTTTTGCTCATGTGGCTATCCCTCCAATAGAATCAAATGTTGAAGAACTAACTCCTAGAGATTATTAGATCTAGGAATTTTTTCTTGGGAGGCCAACCTTGGAAATTGTGAAGGTGATGGTCACTACTGGGATGAAGGAAGTTTTCAAGAGCCTGGAATAGGATGGGGTAGAGTAATAATACTTTTGCACTAGAATGAAATTCTAGAAGGATATTTGAGCCATTTTTTTGGCCCTTTGGACCCCGCTAACCTTGAAGAGACTCTAAATGTAGCAATTGATAGGAGAGATAGGGGAGCAGTGTAATTAGACCCATTTTTGAGTGGTTATCAGCAATGGTAGGAAAGTTTTGAAGAAAAAGGTGTGCTCGTCATCTAAGGGAATCTTAAGCTACTACATGTCATGTAGGAGAATGTAGATAAAATGATAGCAATTTTGAACCAAGATTTTGCCTTAATGGATGAGGTGCATACCTGGGGAAAGGATTTACAGGCATTACATGCAATCAAAGGCCAGAGGTATCGAATGTTAATGGATGTATATACAGTTGAGGAGTTTGATAAATTAGATGATTGGATTGAGAAGATAATGTATAGTAATAAAGTAATGGAATCATTACATGTAGAGATCCATAGGCTCAAGGAAAAAGCCTAAGAGCAAATTTTGGAAGCTGAGAAACACTATAGTGATGCATGCCTGGACATTTTTGAAGATGAAGCATGGGAGAAATTAACACCTATAGAGGTTTTCATCAAGAGATTCCAAATTTTTTTTGATGAATTTTTTAATGATGATGATATCCAGCAGACATTTAGGAAAGAGGAGGCTTTATTAGAGCTTGACAAAAAACTCTAGGATTTTGCAGAAACCCATCTAGAGGTGGATAGCTATAGGAAAAAAGTGAAGGATAAGTACAATGCCTTAGATTTATTGGATGTGGTACAAGTCATTAAAATAATTGATAAATTTAAGGGCACATACCCAAACATAGTTTTGATATAAAGGGGAACAAAACCTAGATGCCAAAATTTTAATTTTGACACTCAGTGAAATTTTGCATTTTTTGGTCTCTGAGGTGCATTGTTGCGCAAGTGTGCTGGTTCCATTTTTGTAACAATGTGTTGGAAGAATTTTGAAGAAGTTAGAGGTGCATAGGTGTGGTTCTTCTAAAGGTTCACTAACAGTTAACTACTAGTTCCAAAATTAGAGCTTTCCATGCACCGGAAACACATTTTGACAGTTGTTTAACTTCAAAAGATGCCTAGTGAAGGTTGAAATTCTTATTTTGACACTTCCAAACACTGATACATCAACTCATGGATCTCTTCTTCTTATTTTCTCATGTATTCTTTATTTTAAGACATGTAAAGGCTCATGCATTCAATTAATGATATGAAAATGGATGGAGTCTTACTAAGCACCAGATAGAGAGTTAGTTTGTACATAATTAGTTTGTTTTATTAATTTAAAAGCACATGATTCTATGAAGATATATCTTACTCTCAACACAAATTAAGGAGATGGTTTCTTATAAATATGAGATTGTAATATGTAATGAAGGCCACTGTTATTTTGTAATAATATATGCTTTTGGTGCTCGCATTTGGAGTGTAGTGATTCTTGCCTAGATGTGTTATGTTTTGTGAATGTATGTTCATGGAACGTAATTGAGCCAAAAGTTTATTACATTATTTTTGGTTGTGCGATCTTTTAATTCTACTATTTTCTCTAGTTTTATAAATTTCATTGATGTATCTAGTTTGAGAAGAGATCATCCATTGTGTTCCTACATAGCTTTTCATCTTGGATGAGTGCACTATTTTGTGGCCTTATGATTTTATGAAAAGTGAAACATCATATAGTTGCTAAAATTCCCATCGACGATTATAGTAGTGGTGTCAAGGAAGAATTGCTCCTATTTTCACTGGTTACTTACCGATTTCCTTGAAGGCTTAACTCATAGACGTGTTGTTTCCATAGCTTATGTCCTTTAGGATTTTACATTTATGTTATTTTTTGATTTTCTTGTTGCCTTATCTTCATTATTTTCTTTACTAACCCCTTGTTGAATTAGGAATTCATATAGTTGCATTGTTAGATTGCATCCATCATAAAAATAGAAAATACAAAATCATAGTTTCTTTTGTTGTGTGTTTTATTCTTTTTATGTGGTGAACACATTTTACATCTTATCCAAAGTTATTAGAACCAAAAAAGGCATCCTTATTAACACTCATATTTATCTTCAATTAAGTGAATTCTAGTAGGTTGTAAGATCACCTAGAACCTTGGAGTTGATCCCAAGATTGGCTTTTCAAGAGAGGAGTTTGAAAGGATTCCAGTCAATAAGCATTGTGCAAAATGACAGCTGAATAGAAGTGGTGCTAGAAGGAGGGTGCATTAACACTCAGATTGGAAGAAAATTTACCAAAACTTAAAAGTTCTACACTTTTAACAAGTTTTGAAAAGTTTCTTGACTTTTTGTGATTTTGACGTCCAATACTATACATTTGCGCTAGGTGAACTGTTGCACCTGCTGTGCTAGTGCACTACTATACTAAATTCTATGGTGGACCTCATCTTGTGACAAAGTGTAATTCTATAGAGGTGCACTTTTTCCAGAGTTGATGCAAACTAGAGGATTTTGATCTAGATTCCCCATTTCAACAAGCTTTAAGATCTTCACCAAGTGCACACGAGTTCCTCAAAGTCAGTCATTTTTGAAAACCCTACAGTGACAAAGGAATACCTAAAATTCAATCATTTCCATTTAACATTTCATTATCTTCTTCTTTAGCTCTGCCTCCATGAAAACCACCTTGTGGGCCACCAAATATTCCAACAATTCCACAACAACCACCCCTAGGTCCACCAAATCCTCCAATGGCATTTTTTGCAAATGTTGTAGACTCACCCATCAAATTGACAGGTGTAATCAATGATCTTCCAAAAAATTTTGAAAAGTTTTGCCCAAGGTTCATCTATAGAGAGACATAAATTTTCGAAGATCACATTAAGGTGTTCAAGGAAATCTGCAACTAAAAGCAGATTGCTAATGAGAATGCACATGATTCTTTGCCTATTCCCCTACTCTTTGGGAAAGTTTCCTTTAATTAGTATGTCAATCTGCCACCCAAATGTATTGGAGATTGGGATACCTTCAAAAAAAATTTCTTGGAACAATTTAAGACTTTCATCAACCCTACTATACTACATCAAAAATTCATATCAATCAAGAAGGATCCCGCTAAGACAATGTCATGCTTCAACCATCATTTTCACATGGCATACCACAAGTTGGAAGCACCATATACTATACCCATTGAAGTTACTATTCAAATTTATCTGAATGCTATTGACCATCTTACTATTATTTTACTAAGAAGACTTCCACCAACATATAACGATGCATTGGACAAAGTCTTTGTAGAAGTGATTACCTTCACTAAGCAAGCCAATCCAAATGGAGGAGGATTGATGCTTCCAACTCAAGTTATTACAATAGTGCCAACATACCCTATTAGAGTACCTATGATACCTAGTCAATTCATACCTATGAATCCAATTCCACTACAATAGATGCCTACTCCAGAAAACTCTACTTTAACTTATCTAGGGTATGAACCTCTGAAAGTTGCTTTCTTCGAACAAGAGGCAGTGACTTCTGCTGAGGCAGACAACAACTTTACCTCTAAATTTGGCCAAATGAAAAAGACCATGTCACAAATGAACAATGAGTTGACTCGTTTGAGGTTGGCATAGGGAAAAAATAAAAACTTCCAAAGAAACAATGTTGGTACTTACAAAAACAATTATAGTTAGAACTGCAATAGGAACTTTGCTAGAAACAACAATATTGGAAACAACAATGCTGGAAGTAATAATGGAGGAAATGGTTCCAATTATCTTGATCATAACAATGGATTCTAGAGACAAAATAGATAGTGGAACACTCGTTCAAATAATGGAAGCATTCTCGAAGATATCAAAAACAACAATATTCAATATACAGATATCAACCAATATGACAATGGTCAAAATGCATCTAACAATGGTCAAAATGCATCTAACAATGATGGCTCATATTATAATGGGAATCAACAGATGAATCAGAATTCACAAGAAGATGATAATGTTCCTCTTGTATAGTTAAATTCTATGATACTAGAATCCTATGATTCTACACATAATGTTTAGATTGAAAAACCAACCAATGAAGAGTTTTCTTTTTCATTTAGTCAAGAACCAGACTTCCAACCTGAAGAGATGTTTGCTTTTTCCAATGAAAATTGAAATACATACAACCTAAGAAGTAGAAAAGAACCTATGACAAATGGAATCCCTCTAGAACTACAACTAACTACTCCTAATCTAAGAGTGAGTAACAATCTGATATTAATTAGGCCAATTCATGGAGGACAACAAAATTAGAATCAAGGAATTGTTCCAACAATTTTGAAAAATCTAGCTTGGTCTACTAAGAAATATAGTGTGACAGAGGTTTTGAAAAAAATGAAGGCCAACATGGCCATGTTTGACATGTTGCAAAATTTTCCACAACAATGTGTAGTGTTAATGAAACTTTGGATCATACAAAGGCACCCCATAACACAAATACTATCCCTCAAAAGACATTATCTCAATAGGCTAATGCTTCAGAGGCAATGCCAACTATATTTAAAGACAAGGTCAAGGTGTCCCCATTTTTGCTTAGTATCAAGATATATGGGAAGAATCTTCATAATTGCCTAATTGATTTAGGGGCCTCATGTAATGCTATGCCACTATCAATAGCACAAAGGTTGGGAGTTATTCCTTATTCTTCTAATTAGATAGTGATACAATTGGATAAAATGGAGGTAAAAGTCATTGGTGTGTTTAAAGATGTCCATATATAGTTGATTGTTGACCCTTGAATTCAAAATGTCATTGATATACATGTGGTTGATATTCCTAAAACCTATGGATTACTACTAAGTAGAGAATGGACCAAATGCCTAAGGGGATGGTTTTCCATAGATTTTACTCAGCTTTGGTTACCATGGAAAGGTTTGAACAATCAAATCGAGATAGATGTAGAGCCAAAGTTAAAAAAGATGATTATAGAATGCAATGCTCCAAATGAGATAGCATTCTTACAAATAGATTTCGGCTCCTACAAGGTGATGGTTTTTGATATAGCTTCGATGAAAATATTAGATGATCAAGATATGGAATCCATGATTTCAAACCCAAAAGGTGAACTGTCATCACACAATTCATAGACAACATGATGGCTAATTTAAAATGTCTGGGAGGAGAAGCTAACCCCAATATCCTCCTCCTTCTAGGATTTTGTCAATTGCATAAAGTTATCCATTCAGAGCCTAAATGCTCGTCATGTCAAGAAGTAGTTACTAAGGTATTAACACAAATGATGGGAGTAAAGAAAGGAAATGATCCAAAAGATGAACCCACAGAAAACCAAAGTTCAATAAATATGTCTAACTCTGTTGAAAAGGTTGAAGAGAAAATTGAAGATCTAAATGCATCAGGTAGCAATACTTCTTTAGATGGTGGAGGTTTGTCTGCCCCACCCAGAATAATCAAATTTCAAAGAAGAAGATGGTACATAAAAGTCCAAGGATGGAATTTTGTAGTCATTCATCCTAAACCTAAAGTGGATGAATTTAAAGAGTTGATAGGAGAAATTTAGGACAAACAAGAAAAACATACACTCTCGGTATCAAGGAATAACAATGGAAAATCATTAAGTCTACCCCACAAAAGACTTCAATGGGTATCCAAGAGACAATCCTTCCAAGCTCAAGTAAAGGAAAAGATAAGGACAAATAAACATAAGGTTAGAAAACCCAAGGAAAACTCAATTTGGACACTTTTCTTTGATGGTTCAAAATGAAAATTAGGACCCGACATAGGTATTGAGCTAATCAATCCAAAAGGTAAGTCTTTCTATGCAACATATCGATTGCAATTTAGATATACAAATAATGTTGTAGAATACAAAGCATTGATCCAAGGACTTCTTTTTGCACTCAAGAAAGGAGTTACAACTCTCATAGTCAAAGGAGATTCTCAGTTAGTCATATGACAAGTGAAATCAATATACACTTGGAATGATAAGAGATTTCTAGCTTATAGGAAAAGAGTATGGGATTTGATGGATGATTTTGAAGCTTCAAACATAAAATCCATTACAAGAAGGAAAAAAATAGTAGCCGAGGCCCTCACCATTTTAGCTAGTGCATTACAACCAGTCGAGAGAACTAAATTGAAATGATTTTTAGTTGAGTTGGTTGCTACTTGGCATAGGTAAAGGATTAAATAACTAGGGCCAAAGGCTCACCCAACTATCCAAACCACCCTACAAGAGTTAACATAATGGAAGAAAACAAAAAGAACAAAAACCAAAGGAGGAAGAAGAGTGAAATACTTTTATTGATTCATCAAAATATCTTCTTAAATGTTGAGATGTAAGGCCTTCTAGGTTACGGCCAAATACAAATACATTCACATTCAAAGATCCAACAACAAATTTGCACTTTCTAGTTTTACTCTCCAATCTTCTTCCAAAATATTTCCTAACTCTAAGCCTAAACACTCTTTATTTACTTGCCAAGATGGCTTATAAATCATTCTAGAACATTACATAAGAGGAAGGCTAACCCGCAACGGTCTAGACACATCCCAAGAAAAGATCTTAACATAAATATTGTGATTGAAATAAATCTTGCAAGTTAGCTCACAAAAATCATGTCCAAATGCTAACACTCAGCATAAGCAGGAAAACTTGACACATGAAGGAATTGCTATAGTAACTTGGTGGCACATGAAGGAATTTCTACAATGACTCGACGCATGAAGAAATTGCTATAGTAACTTGGCACAAACTTGTAGAATGAACAAAAAATTAGCAGGATAACAAAGCAGCCTAGGATGCTTCTGCATTAGACAACCAAGGATGAAAGAAATGATTCTCTTTAATCATTGAGATGTCACAACCTGAGTTGAATCCAACTCAAGTTGAGAAATCCATGAAGCATTATCAATAGGTCTATTCTTCCACTTCACCAAATATTCATAGTAATTTTTTCCTCTTGTGCTCTTGCCAACTCTTTGATCCAATATCTGTTCAACTTCTTCAATCTTCTTCTTAGGATAATCATTTGATACAAAAACTTCATCATCTAACTCATGATGCTTATAAAAATCAACAATGTATAATATAAGAGATATATCCATGTCATCAGGTAATTCAACTTCATAAGCATTACCACTGTCAAAATTCTTCGAGATCTTACAAGGTCCAAATTTCTTCATCCTAATCTTACTATATATTCCAATAGGAAATCTTCCTTTCTGTAAATGAACCATCACCTCATCACTAACTTCAAAATCATGATGTCTTCTATACTGATCAGCATTCTCATACTTTTGACTACTTTGTTCCAACCTCAACTTCACTTCCTTATACAAAGACTCCATAAAATCAACAAATTCTTCTCCTGCAATGCTTATCTTTTCTTCACTAGAAACATCTCTCGAAATTGATACACCTCAAGGATGCATTCTAGTAACAATCTCAAAAGGTTTTTTTCCTATTCTACTATTTACAAAATTATTATATGCAAATTTAGCTTGTGCCAATACCATCTCCCAATTGCTTGGCTTATTCCCAACTAAACATCTAAATAAATTACCTAAGCCTCTATTCACAACATCTATTTTTCCATCTATTTGTGGATGGAATGTAGAACTAAAATTCAATTCAGTACCCATCTTCTTCCACAAAGTCTTCCAAAAATAACCAACAAACTTACTATCTTTGTTAGAAATAATGCTTCATGGTAATCCATGCAATCTCACAATCTCTTTAAAGAAAAGTTTAGCAACATGCTCAGCAAATGACTTCTTCTTACATGGTATGAAATGAGCCATCTTAGAAAAATTTTCCACTACAACAAATATGGAATCATACCCCTTCACTATCTTATGTAATCCAAGAACAAAATCCATACTAATGTCACTCGAAAATTTCTCAAGAATTGTAATAGGTGTATACAAACTAGTATTTTGACTCACTCCTTTTGCAATTTGACAAACTCCACAACTCTTTACAAATTTCTAATCATCCGTATACATTTGTGGCCAATAATACTTCTCTTTTAGTGAACTCCATGTCTTATCAATTCCAAAATGTCCAGCCATTCCACCACTATGATTTTCTTTAATCAGATTCAACCTCATAGAACTTCTAGGAATACACAACTGAATGCCTTTGAACAACATACCTTCTTGAATGAAATAATTATCATATTTTCTTATGTGATGCTTCAATTCTTGAACAATAGCATAAAACTCTTGATCATACATAGAATACTTCCTTTTACCTTCATTCAACTTCTCACTAAAGAAAACAATAGGTTTACCTTGTTGACTTAATATAGCTCTGATTGAATTACCACTTGCATCACATTCAACTTGAAATACTTTGTTAAAATTAGCCAACGCCAATATAGGTAATTCAACAACCTTTTGTGGCAAAGTCTCAAAACTCTTATCAGCTCCATGTGTCCACTTGAATTCCTTTTTATCTCCCCTCATTGTCTTAGTCATAGCATTTGAAATAGAAATGAAATTATTTATAAACTTTCTATAAAAACTAGCCAAACCATGAAATGATCTTACCTCACCCACATTCTTAGGTGTAGGCTATTCCAAAATTTCTTTAACGTTCTTAGGATCCATCTTTAATCCATCAGCTGAAATCACAAATCCAAAATACACAATCCCCTCTTGCATAAAATAACACTTTTTTAGATTAATCAACAACTTTTCCTCTTTCAACCTCTACAATACTTGCCTAATATGATCAAGATGTTCTTCCTTAGTCTTACTAAATATCAGGATGTCATCTAAATAAACAATCACAAAATTACCCAAGAATCTTTTCAAAATTTCATTCATCATCCTCATGAAAGTACTAGGTGCATTAGTCAAACCAAAAGGAATAACCAACCATTCATCCAAACTATATTTTGTATTGAAAGCAATCTTCCATTCATCACCTTTTCTGATTCTAATATGATGATAAGCACTCTTTAAATCAATCTTGATAAAATACTTTTCTTCACTCAAACAATCCATTATGTCATCTATTCTTTGCATAGGAAACCTATATTTCAATGTTATCTTGTTAATAGCTCCAGAATCAATACACATTCTCCATTATTCATTCTTTTTAGGTGCTAATACAATAGATACAACACATGGACTCAAGCTTTCTCTGATCAAACCTTTCTGCAATAACTCATGCACTTGTCCATTAAGTTCTTCATTCTTTGTAGGTTTCAATTTATATGGTGCTTTGTTCGGTAAAATAGCTCAAGGAATAAGATCCATACAATGACTTATACTTCTAATTGGTGGTAAACCATTAGGAATATCCTCAACAACAATATTCTTATACTCATTCAACAATTCTATAATTTTTATTGGTACTCGGCTATCACTATCTACTATCACTCGGTCATTACAAGCTTTTGTTGCTCAATCATTACTACCAACACTTGGTCCTCTAGGAACTATGAAAAAAAAAAATTGATTCTTCTTCACTTCCTTTTCAAAAATTTTCCCATTAACTATGTAAACTTTTATTGCAGTAGAACTGACCTGATCTGGACTTTCAATCAAAGGCAACAATATTTGTTTCTTCCCATTTACCCAAAGAGTATATTGATTCAATCTTCCATCATGTAAAACATATCTATCATATTGCCAAGGTCTACCTAACAAACTATAACAACAATCCATGGGCATAATATCACACAAAACTTCATCAAAGTAATGTCCAATTTTGAACTTCACAAGGCATTGTTCACTTACCAATATCTTATACTCATCTTTGATCCATGAAACATGGTAGGGTTTAGGATGCTTCAACCTCTGCAATTACAACTTTGTAACTAGCTCTTCTAATGCCAAATTTGTAGAACTTCCACTATTAATGATCACTTTGTAGCATTTTCCAGCCATCTTACATCTTGTCTTGAAAAGACTTCTCCTTAAAATAGGTTCCTCATCACTTGCCTTATTACATAAGATTCTTCTCACCATCATATTTTCTCCAACGTTAGGTCCACTTGGTGAACCCTCATCCTCTCCTTGAATCATAGAATTTTTGTTACCTTGCACATTTTTAGAGGATCTGCATTCAAAAGATCTATGTCCCTCTTTACCACATCTGAAACAATTACGAGAGAAACCACCTCTAGAATTACCTCTTCCTCGGTAAGATTTAGTACCTCCTTAGTATGAGCTACCACCTCTCCACTTGGTCTTGTCTTTGTCATCATTCTTCCATTCAGATTTGCCTTTATCCTACACAAAATTATCAGATCTACCACCTTCAACATAAGATCTACCTCTGCCTCTCTAGAATCTACCACCTCTACCTCTTTGTCTTTGTTCATGCTTCTTTGTCAAGATCTCCTCAGCTTTCAAGGCATATTGATATGCTTCTTCAACACTTTCCAACTTCAAAAATCTTATTTCATCTTGTATTCTAGATCTCAATCCATTTATGTACCTTTCAATTTTCTCAACATCATCATCCACATGTCCAGATCTAATGTCCAATCTATAGAATTTCTCAGTATACTCTTTAATATTCATGTCTTTTTGTTTCAAATTTTGCATCTTTCTCAACAAGCTAACTTGATCATCAATAGGAAGGAATTTTTTCTCTACCTTTTTTACCATCTTTGGCCAAGTTATAATCTTCTCCTTTCCTCTCCTTTGTCTATTAGTTTGAAAATGTTCCCACCATAGTGATGCATGACTTTTCAACCTGGTGATTGCATTCTTCACCTTTCTAATATCAAGAGTGTTTTCATACTCAAAGAACTTCTCTGTATCAAAGATCCAATCTAACACAACATTGGTATCCAATTTTCCATCATAAGGAACAACTTCTACAATAGGCTTTGAAATTTTCCTAGACAATACTCACAACAATCTTTCCTCATCTTGATCTTCTTTAGGTTCTGGATTATGGTTTGGTGTTGTTGCTTCATCATCACTTACATCATTAAGATGTGCTCCTCTCATTTGGGGTGTCTCCATAGCATCTAATCTGGCTGCAATTTGTCTCAACTGATCCAATATGGCATTATCAAAATTTCTTTTACCATGAACCATCTTTACAAATTAGGTTTCTACAAGATTGTAACCCTCTACAAGTTATAGGTCAAATCTGTAGATTTACCACCCTACAACCAAATCTAAATTAGGGTTCTACAAGCTCTAATACCACCTAAAGTAGGTAAAGGATGAAATAACTAGGGCCAAAGGCTCACCCAACTATCCAACCCACCCTACAAGAGTTAACAAAAAGGAAACACAAAGTATAGCAACCAAAGGAGGAAGAAGCATGAAATACTTTTATTGATTCATCAAAATATCTTCATACATGCCCAACTGTAAGGCCTTCTTAGTTATGGCCAAATACATATACATTCACATTCAAAGATCCAACGAAAAATTCACAATTTCTAGTTCTGCTCTCCAATCCTCTTTTAAAAACTTGCCTAACTCTAAGCCTAAACACTCTATATATACTTACCAAAACAGCTTATAGATCATTCTAGAAAATTACATAAGAGGAAGGCCAACCCACAATGGTCTAGACACATCCCAAGAAATGATCTTAACATAAATGTCATGATCAAAATAAATCCCTCAAGTTGGCTCATAGAAATCACGTCTAAAAATTGAAACTTGACATAAGTAGGAAAACTCGACACATGAAGTAATTGCTATAGTAACTCAACACATGAAGGAATTTCTATAGTAATTCGACACATGAAGGAATTTCTACAGTAACTAAGCACATGAAGGAATTGCTATAGTAAATCAGCACATGAAGGAATTTCCACATTAACTTGACACATGAAGGAATTGCTATAGTAACTCAGCACCAACTTGTAGAATGAACAAAAAATGAGTAGGATAAGAAAACAACCTAGGATGCTCTTGCATCACTGCTCCATCTATTATTGACAATATCACAAAATTTCAAGTCTTTTAGGATGATCAACATATGCTCAAATTTATTATGTGTAATTGCCACTTTGAGGGTCAAGAAATTGATGACACTCTGATTAACAAACCTAAGGACAATGAGCTCGAGGATGAAGATGGTATCCTAAATTTGAAAACTAACACTATTCCTAAGGGGATGATTGAGTTGGAGCACATTTTTGATCATGACAAATCAACACTTAATAGGAAGATGACTGAAGAGAAAGGGATTGAGGAATGTAATTCATACAATTTAGGTACTGATGATGATCCTAGAATGGTAATGATCAAGAAAGCATGCAATGCACAAGAAAGGGAAGCCATGCTTAAATTACTCATAGAATATAAGGATGCCATTGCTTAGAGCTATGAAGAACTAAATATGTATGATCCCTAGATTATTATGCATGATATTCCACTCAAATCTAATGCTAAACCTTTCCAAAAAAGGAAAAGACTTATTAATCCTATCCTTGAACCACTGATAATCAAGGAATTCAAGAAGTTATGGGATGCCAAAATCATTTTCCCCATTTGCCACTCCACATGGGTCACTAATTTGGTTGTTGTGCAGAAAAAGATTGGAGAAATTTGTCTTTATGTAGATTTTCATAATTTGAACCTTGCATCTCAAAAGGACAACTACCTCTTGCCTTCACTGGACAAAGTTTTGCAAATTTTAAATGATTCAAAGATGATGTATTTCTTGGATGAATATTTAGGTTATAATTGGGTAATGGTTGATGAAGAGGATAGGCTAAAGACAACCTTTACAACTAAATGAGGAACTTTTTCCTATAGGAGAATGCCTTTTGTATTGATTAATGAAGGGCATACATTTCAATGAGCCATGGATGAAGCTTTTAAGGGACTTATAAACAAATGTATAGTCATCTACATGGATGACTTAACTATCTTTTCGAAAGATCAAAGTACTCACATAACTGATTTAAGATAGGTATTCAATGGATGCCATGAATACAATATATGTCTCAATCCCATGAAATGTTCATTTGGGGTCACTAAGGAAAAGCTCCTAGGTCTATTTATCTCCGAAGAAGGAATCTCCATTGATCCTAATAGAATATAATCTATTCTAAAGTTATCACCAGCTCATAGTTGAAAAGAACTTAAGTCTTTCTTCGGTAAGATAAATTTCATGTGAAAATTCATAAGTGAATTTGTAGAGATAGTTCATCCTGTTAATGATCTACTAAAAAAGGGAGCTAAAATAGAATGGGTCCCTAAGATTAAGAAACCATTTGAGGACATTAAAATGGCCATTTCTATGGCCCCAGTATTGGTAAGTCCTAATTATGAACTTCCTTTCAAAATATATTCCTTTGCTTCATAACATTCATGTGCTAGGATCCTAACCCAAAAGAAAGTAAAGGAAGATAAAGACCTATTGCTCTTATGAATTTCCCTCTAAAAAATGTTGAGTTGAATTATTCCAACCTTGATAAACAATCTTTTTCTTTAATCAAAGCAATGAAGTTCTGCCATTACATATTGAGAAGCAAGGTGTATACTATTGTATGTGATGCAACAGTGAAGACATTACTAATGCAAAATTAACTTGGTGAAAGACAAGGGAAATGGATGATGATACTACAAGAATTTAATCTAGAAATCCAACCTATGATATTTGTTAGAGCTTAAGGGTTATCAAAAATGATAGCGGATAACCAAATTGAAGATGAAAAGAAGTTGAAATTTGATAGTGAAACCAATACAGAAGATCATAAGAAGATGGTTGTAACTCAAGTCAATATTGGTCAAGGTGTAGTGACAGATATCTAGTACCAAAATATTGTATGCTATCTTTTACAAAATCAATACCCTTGTTGGATGACTAGTTCACAACATAAGGGACTCAAAATGAAGTGTGAATCTACATGCTACATGATAGAAATTTGAACAAAAGGAATTATGAAAGAATCTACCTGGAGTGCTTGGGATGCAAGGAAGTAAAAGAAGTTTTAGAAAAATTTCACAATAAGTATGGTATAGGGAATGGTTCAGAAGAAGCGACTACTCATATGATTTTAAGATTGGGTTATTTCTAGCCCACAATATTCAAAGACACTTTTGAGCATGTATGCACTTGTCATATTTGTCAAATAAGTGCTAATAGGGAAAGACATCCTATGATGCCATTGTAATTGGTGTTCGAGATACACCCCTTTGCAAAGTGGTTCTAGATTTCATAGGCCCAATTAACCCACCCTCATCAATTGGACACAATTTTATTCTCATAGCTACTAATTATTATACACAATGGACAAAAGTAGAGAAATTTAGAAACTACATTATTAAGGTGGTTATGTATTTCTTGGAAGAACACATAGTCACTAGATTTGGGATTCCATTCTCCTTAGTGTGTTATAATGGATCAACTTTTGTAGTAGTGTTCCTAACTCAATGGGCATTTGAAAATTAGGTCATTATAAAGTTGTCTTAAAATTATTATCCACAAGGGAATGGTGTTGTAGAATCTACAAACAAGAACTTGATCACAGTAATAAGATGTTTATTGAAGGAGAATCCTAAAGATTGGCATACACAACTCAAATCTGCTCTATGGACAAATCGAGTAAGGGTTAAGAACACTTTGGGGACATCTCCATATTTGTTTGTCTATGGAAAGGAATTAATATTCTCACTTAATCTTAGGATTTCTATTTTGAAATTCATGAGTGGGTATGCTGAAGATATTGATAGAGTATAGATCAGATTGATGAATCTTTTAGAAATGGATGAAAAATGGATAGCTATGTTGGAACACATGGCTAAACATCAAGCTGTCATCAAGAAATGGTTTGAAAAAAGGGCCATGATCAAATCCTTCAGAATTTATGACCTTGTCCTACTTTGGGATAAGGAAAAAGAAAAGCTAGGCAACCACAAAAAAAAAAATTAAAAAAAAAAAAAAAAAATATATATATATATATATATATTTTTTTTTAATTAGATAGATTTCATTTCTGCAAGTGTGTCTGATTTTCAGTTGTGTGTTTTCTTTTAGTCACATGTTTGCTTTCAAAGTTACGTCAGTCAAGGGGGTAGGTGCACTCAATATTTTATATCTTACTAACTAATCTTTTCATTCCAATTTTAGGAAGAGATATTTTTTTTTCAAAACATTTTGACAATTGTGTGTCTTATACCAACTGAGGAATGAATTTTTACTTGTAGTAATAGGGGTCTTTTAGTCTTGAATTTAGGATTGTAGATCAAAAAATTCTTGACACTATGGAAATTTAAAGATTGATTGTCTGAGGTGTTGTGAAAACAAGGTTGAAGACAACAAGGGATGATCCAAGCCCCATTGGTTCAAACAAAAGGGTCTTCTTGAAGGAATTGCTTAGATTGTTGTTTTGCATGAGAGTTTCTAAAAGTTTTTAAAAGAGGAATTCAAAGGATGTTCACCAAAGATCAAATACAATAAATGACACTGATGTCTTGGCCACACAGTTAAGCATGGTTAGGATTTAGAAGAAGAAGAAAAAAGAACGATGTTAAGACTAGAGGATTCTAAGAGATCTAAAATGGTAATCTGATAAATGGATATGCACTCAAAATGAGCTATCCAATGCCAAAACATTTTCTTCATTAAAGAATCAAATGGAAACATTATGAACTACATGAAGTAATTATTCAAAGGATTACCAAGAAATTCAAAAGTGGCAACCTACTAAGAGCCCTCAAATTTATTTTCTCATCTAGTTAGACAATAGATTGACAAATAGCTTTCATGGAGATTCCTAACAAATGAGTTAGATGGGGTGGAAGATGGTTCCTGAGTTGTTGGAAAATTTTGATAGATTGCATTTTGAGATGTCAAAGGAAATCAATACACTGAGCAAACACTAAACTTGGAGCTCAAGAATTCTAAGGCTTTTGACTGCAAAGTGACTCAAAGTATGCTTGCAATGTTTGAGATTCAGTTGGTGTTTTGACACATGTCAGAGGAATGTTTGCTGATGAAGAAATGCCTTTGTCATTTCTTCCTTTTTTTGGGTCTATTTGTTGTGGTTCCACAATACAATCCACATTTTTGATAGAAATAAGGACCCCCTACTTTATTTTTTGGCTTTTTTAGGACCCTATTTTGGGGTCTGCATCATTTTTAGGCCTCACCTAGTCTCCTAGTTCATGTCTAGGTTCTAACAGAGAAACATAGAGGTCAAAAATTTAAGAGATTTAGGGGGAAAAAGTTATTATTCAAAATTTTGGTTTAGCCAGTATGTAAATAAAGATTGGAGGATGGGGTTTTCACATTATTTGTGTGTAGCTGTGCAGTAGCACACCTGCACGCCTGTGTAGCTTTGCCAAATCTCTAATAATCTATTAATAGGAGGGTCCTTTCCTCTTCACTTCATTTTTTTTACATCCTTACCTCCACTTACCTTTGTAGAGCCCGAGTGACCACAACATTGTTTCCCAAGAGGTCCACTCCCTCCTTGCTCTGCCTACAACACACTAAGTTTGAAATATTGGTGCATATTAGTGTGCACTAGTGCACCTAACTTGGTGTGTTAGCACACACCCAAAAAGCACTTAAAAATTCAAAACATAACAAAAATAAAATAAAATGACCCAAGTTTGGGTGCAAATCACTGTACCTTCTTCGGTGTAGTGATATGTACCTAATTCCTTAGAAAGACTAAAAACCTTAAGAAAAGCTAAAACATCTTTTGATACGTAGTAGCGCACCTCATGAGGTGTGCTACTACTCACTTAAAAGACATAAGTAAGTATTAAAAGGGTTCTGAGGTATTTTTAGGAAATCTAATTTTATGGTTTTAATTGTGACATTAATAAGGTGTCATTAATTCATTTTTCCCCCAAATTTGGACTAGTGGATGTTACTTTGGGTAGATATAATGGCATTGTCCTCATCTTCCTTGGGTGAGAAAATGCAACCAAAACCTATAGTATTCAAGTTCCAAGGTGTTCCAACGAAATCATTGTTCCAAGATGAAAACTTAGAGATTCAAGATATGGATTTGGGACATACAAATTTGGGGGAATTCTTCAAGATATGCAACAAACCAACTAAGAGGTCCCAGATGATCTCTGGACTCATTAGATCAAGACTCATGAATGCAACTTTGTACCCAATGTCTGTACAATCTTTGAAACTCATTATGAAACTTGCAGAACACTTTTGTTCCTGAGGAGAGGGTTGTGAAGAGCATAATAGGAGAAATCATCCTTGATCTATGACCAAAGAATATTGAGAAAGTGTTTCATCTCCCACAGGAAAATAAATTCATTAGGATCACCTATGAGTAGGTAGAAAGGTGGTATTAGGAACACATTAAGGAGGCCTTTGAAATCATCCAATCCTCGTATCTCATAGAGAATAATACTTTGGGAAAGAAAACTAGCAAAGTGGACATGACTCGAGGGTACATGAAAGAAGACATTGGATACTCAATCATACTCTTGAGTAGAGTTATGGATCTACTGGCAGCTAGACATCTAAGCATATTCTTGGTACACTTTATTAAATTAATAAAGAAATAAAAAATGCCATTGGATTGGGCTTCCACTCTTAGTCATAATTTGTGTGAACATTTGGTGGTGACAAAGAATCAAAGGAAATTCTACATGACTTCATACTTGGTATACTTGTTGGCTGAGAGAGCAACAGATTATCTAGAGATTTATAGCAAAGACAACATGTAGGATCCAAATGCATGGCCATATGTAGTGTACCCTTAATTGGTAAAGAAGAGGCTCTTAGAGTAGATCAATGAATATAGAATTTTTAATGATGCCTTCATATTCACTATAATTAGATTCATAGAAGGAGGTTATGTGAAGAGATTGTCAGATGATTCAATGGCACAAATTCTATTGGTCAGGGCTTATTACATTCAATTTAGAATATTCACATATCTAAGGATAGTAGGAACAACCATTAACTTGAAGGAACTCTCAAGATATCCTTGTGATAGACTTGTTATCCTAGAGATCTCCTAACAACTCTTGTTTGCATATGACAAAGTTAGAAGGCAACATAAAACATGTTGGAGGTGGCTTATGACCATTGGACCTTTCTAAGTGGATAGATACCATGATATTGCTTCTTTTAAGTGCAAATGGGATCAATATAACTTAGAAGAATATAATTCCCCTTGGCCCAATTTTGATAATATTGGGAGAGTAAAATATTTGGCTAGTAAGACATTTTAGCATGAAGAAGCTATTGAAGAGCATTGGATGAATGCAAGAAATGACTATGATATCCAAATAAAGGATTATTGTAAGATGATTTTGTACCTAGCAAAGAAGGCCCTAAAGATAAAGATTTCATTAAAGATATTATAGCAAGACTCAAAGGAGTTGCTTGATCCTCTATTCAATAGGGACAAGGTTGGTGATAGGCCCATTATGAATGATGAGGTTGATAGGAAGGAGAATTCAAATATCAACCATAGAGTGAGGCATGTCATTAAAATGGCATAGGATTGGATTAAGAAACTATTTAAGTTTGATCCAATTCCTAAAATAGTGATCTTTCACAAACAAGCCCTCCCTACCCTTTTAGCTCAGTCACCAATAAGGCTGAAAAGGGTACACGAACTTGACAGGCCAGCTGGATATTATTGTGCTCATAAGGGTACAGGAAGGGGCAAGAGATAAAGAAGTTCTCCTTAGAGAGTTAAACTTAAAGAAGGTGAAATCCTGACACCTCCATAGTAAGGAGAAGAAAATGTACAAGAGCCACAAGATACTGGAACTCCGCAAGCCTAGGTTGATCCTCAAGTACCACCAACTACACCAAGCCAGACTGAGACAGAGGTTGAGATTGAAGAGGTCTCCCCACCTTGTCAAGCAAAACATGCATATCCTTCAGAACCAAAGAGAAGAAAGATTAATACTCTAGTGAAAAGGAGGCAAAAGTTGATTAAGAAGGTGATCCCTTTCCCACTAAATACCTAAACCTATTTTAGAAGAGGGAGAAGAAGAGGATGATGAAGATGAAGAAGATAATTTTCCACTAAGTTAGAGAACTAGACTAGCTAGAGCCACAGAGTAGGAATAGAGAAGAAGTTCTATGGTTATGCCTCCTTTAATCCCAAATGAACCTATGTAACCCTCTACATTAGAGGATGAGATGCAACAATGGATTGATGAGCAGTATGTAGAGGGGACCAATGTCTTTAAGATGTAAAATTTTCTCTTTATGCCTATAGGTACTGAAATGGTTGGGGATAAGATCTAAGATATTCCAACCAGTCAACCTCAACTAGAGGAATAGACTTAGATACCCCCACAATCCCAGCTATAAGCCACATTTTGTGTTGAGAAGGGATCAGTTACTCCTCCTCCTTGAGGAATAAAAATTGAATAGGCTCAAATATATTCTAAAGGAGAGCCACAACAAGTATCCAAAAATGAAGTTTAAGAAGAGGGATAAATAGGTGAACAACCTCTACAAACTTCCCATGACATGGAGGTGAGAATTGTGGGCTCCACCGATACAGGGACTATAGAAGAGGATCCTTCACAAAGGGAAAAGACCCCAGAGAGGAGCAATAAGGGCAATAGCATAGTTGAAAAAACTCCTTCATCCTCTAAATAAAAATCCCCAATGCATCATGTTCCAAGGTGGCTTTGAAAATAAGTGATGAGGAACAAGAAGCAATAGGTCAGTACTAAGGAGGATGATAGAATGGAGCTAATCAAAGTATTAAGGAAACTTGATTCATCTCCTAAGGATGCATGACCATTAGCCTTTATTATGAGTGATCAAAATCAATACCTTTATGCTCATGTGGCTATCCCTAATCTAGAATCAAATGTTGAAGAACTAACTCCTAGAGAATATCAAATCTAAGAAGTTTTTCTTAGGAGGCCAACCTTGGAAATTGCAAAGCTGATGGTCACTATTGGGATGAAGGAAGTTTTCAAGAGCCTGGAACAGGATGGGGTAGAGTTAATAACACTTTGGCAACAAAATGAAATCCTAAAAGGATATTTGATAGATTTTTTTGGCCCTTTGGACCCCACTAACCTCAAAGAGACTCTGAATGCAACAATTGAAAGGAGAGATAGGGGAGTAGTGCATTTAGACCCATTTTTGAGTGCTTATCAGCAATGGTGAGAAATTTTTGAAGAAAAGGGTGTACTCATCATCCAAGGAAATCTTAAGCTACTAAATTCCATAGGGGAGAATGTAGATAAAATGGTAGCAATTTTGAACCAAGATTTTGGCTTAATGGATGAGGTGCATACCTGGGGAAAGGATTTATAAGCATTACAGGAAATCAAAGGTAAGAGGTATCGAATGTTAATGGAGGTATATAAATTTTTGGAGTTGGATAAATTAGATGATTGGATTGAGAAGATAGAGTATAGTAATAAAGTAATGGAACCATTACATGTGAAGATCCACAGGCTCAAGGACAAAGCCCAAGAGAAAATTTTGGAAGTTGAGAAACACTATAGTGATGTATGCCTGGACATTTTTGAAGATGACACATGGGAGAAATTAATACCTATAGAGGTATTGGTCAAGAGATTTTGAAATTTTTTTGATGAAGTTTTGAATGATGATAATATCTAGTAGGCATTTAGGACAGAGGAGGCTTTATTAGAGCTTGACATGAAACTCATGGATTTTGTAGAAACTTGTATAAAGGAGGACAACTATAGGAAAAAAGTGAAGGATAAGTACACTGCCTTAGATTTATTGGATGCAATGCAAGTTGTAGACACCTAAATTTGATTACACTATTTTAGTAATCCTATTTAGTTATCTAAAATGGCATTATTAATTAAATTTTTATTTAATTAATCCTTTGTCATCCCCTAGTTGATTAATTCAATTAATCATCTATAGTCCTAATTGATAAATCAAATAATCTATTATTTATCAATTAAATCCTTTTCTCCTATCTAATTCCAAAAGTCCCCATTTATTAAATAAATCTATTTGATAAATGAAATCCTCAAATTCAAAAACCCCTAACCTATCTCTAATCCTCCATTTAGCCTAATCCACCCCATCCACCCATATTAACCAAGCTTAGCCACTAACTCACCCACCCTCATTAATGCCATCCAGTTGCACATCTCTAACATCCCTAATCTAATCCTAAACCCAAGCTTTAATCCACCCCCTAATGTTGTCACATTCCTTAAACAAGTTTAAGACTTTCCTAATCCAAACCAAAGTCTCCCCTCAAAAAACCCAACCACTAAGTCATGAGTGCTCTTACAAAACATAAAAGACTCTTACAAGCCCACTCATGACTCTTACACCCATCTTCCACACTCTTCCCTCTTCCAGACTCATTCCTCTTACATCCCTCTTACATACTCAACCCCACTCATCATGCCTTTAAACAACCCTTTACCGTACCCTCTCACACTCATCCTCCTTGTGACAAGTGTCACCTTCCCATTGGTGCTAAAAAAGCACAATCCATGTGCTCTCCTTTGAGTGCATCCTAGCCCTCCTTAAGCCTTCATCCATCCTTGCATCTAAGCCCTCCATCCCTCTACCCCTTAGCCTATAAATTGAATCTCATCCCAAGCCATTTCATCAACAATCTTTGAGCTAAAGTTACCATGCCCTTTTGAGAGCCAAAAGCCATACCCATATCCTTATAATGCCAAATTGAGAGCTCACAAAGCTACCAATTTGCCATTACCCATCTCCATTGAAGCAACTTTTGAGCATCTTGAGCATACATCCACAGCAAAAGGACACATCTACAAAATCAAGAAAGCATGGAGTGTTTTCTCTTGTGAGGTTTGCACTTCTTGTTTGCTTTCTTTGTCTAAGCATATATGTGAATTTAGTTTTTGGTTTGTGAATATTTACTTTATTTGTTAATGTTCTTTGCATACTAAATCTTGTTCTACAGAAGTCACTGAAATAATTGAGAAATTCAAGGGCAAGTACCCAAACATAGTTCTAGTATAAAGGGGAACAAAACCTAGATGTTAGAATTTTAATTTTGACACTTGGTGAAATTTTGCATTTTTTTGGCCTCGGAGGTGCACTGCTACACCAGGTGCATTGGTGCACTTTATGCAACAATGTGTTGGAATAATTTTGAAGAAGTCAGTGTTGCATAGGTGCACTAGGTGCGCTTCTTCCAAAGCTGTGCCAATAGTTAACTGCTAGTTCCCAAATTAGAGCTTTGCATGCATCGAAAACACATTCTAATAGCAATTTAGCTTTGATAGATACCCAGTGAAGGTTGAACTTCTATTTTTGACACTTCTAGACACTTATGCATCAACTCATGGATCTCCTCTTCTTATTTGTCTCATGTATTCTTTGTTTTAAGACATTTAAAGGCTCATGCATCAAATTAATGATATAAAAATGGATTGAGTCTTACTAAGCACCAGATAGAGAGTCAGTTTGTACATAATTAGTTTTTTTTTATTAATTTAGAAGCATATGATTATATGAAGATATCTCTCACTGTCAACACAAATTGAGGAGATGGTTTCTTATAAATATGGGATTGTAATATGTAATCAAGGTCACCATTATTTTAGAATAATATATGCTTTTGGTGCTCGCATTTTGAGTGTAGTGATTCTTGCCTATATGTGTTATGTTTTGTGAATGTATGTTCATTGAATGTAAATGAGCCAAAATTTTATTGCATTATTTATGGTTGTGCAATCTTTTGATTTTGGTGTTTGCTATGGTTTTATGAATTTTGTTGACGTATATAGTTTGAGAAGAGATCATCCATTGTGTTCCTACATGACTTTTCATCTCACATGAGCACACTTTATAAGGCCTTGCAATTTGATGAAAAGTGAAACATGATATGATTACTAAAATTCCCATCGACAATTGCATTAGTGGAGTCAAGGAAGTGCTACTCCTATTTTCATTGGTTACTTACCAATTTCTTCAAAGGCTTAACTCATAGACGTGTTGTTTCCATAGCTTATGTCTATTAGGATTTTATATTCATGTTATTTGTTTGATTTTCTTGTTGTCTTATGTTTTTTATTTTCTTACTAACCCTTTTTTAAATTAGGAATTCATATAGTTGCATTTTTAGATTGCATCTATCATTAAAATAGAAAATACAAAAACATAGTTTCTTTTTTTGTGTGTTTTATTCTTTTGAAGTGGCGAACATATTTTACATCTTATCAAAAGTTATCAAAACTAGAAAAGGCCTCATGAAAATTCACATTTATCTTCGACTGAGTAGACTCCAGTAGGTTGCAAGATCATCTGAAACCTTGGAGTTGATCCCAAGATTGGCTTTTAAAGAGAGAAGTTTGAAATGATTCCTACCATTAAGCATCATGCAAAATGATAGCTCAACACTTAGCACAATAGAAAAATTGATCTAGCTGCTTACATATTCTAGACTCCAAATAATAAAACAATAAAACTTACTCAACCTATGCTAATTGACTTACCTCAAGATCTTGCATAAAAATAATGTAGACCAAGATTAATAGGTAGAGTTCCCAAGAAATTTAACATAAACATATCATTGTAGATATTTTTTGAAAGAGGCAAGCCATAACCTAGTTAAATTTTTCTATTTGATGATTAATTGGGTTGATTACAAGTTCTTGTAAAACTATCATCAAATTAGGTATAATAAAATGAACAATTAGCTATTCCCAGCTAGCATGATCAAATACAATTTTCCAAGGTGATAAAATTTTATATCGAGATGCATCACTTACATGCTAGGTATGAATCACATTCCCCAACTTATAACCAATGGTTGGATATAAAGGTTCCATACGCTAGTCCACGAATAGAAGCCAAGGATATAACAATACATATATTGGCACCGTCTCTCTACAAGGATCCCTAATATCTGTTGCATAGGTTCAAGGTCCCCTAGCTTCCAAGAATTTTTAGTAGCTATTCTCACTACTAGAAGAATAACTTTAGTGAAGATTTGAGTGTAAGGAGTTGAAGAAGAAATTTTTTCTTATGTGTAAATACCATAATAATGAGGCTCATTCCCTTGCAAAAGCCTCTACCATAATGACATTACCTATAAACCATGTAAAGGATGTTGAACTAGTTCCCAAATTTGAAACACTCTTATAAGCAATGACAAAGCAAATATAAATGCAATACATGACAAATTGTACAACTTATAATCCTCCCAATATTTAGACTATAAATTCTCAAAGACACTTGCAAGTGATTCCAATGTCATAGTACCTATTGCAACACTTCTTGGATTCTATCCACTACTCATGTAATATCCTCTATGTTGTCTAGTTGTTGTTTCTATTGTACAATCTCTTTTTAAAGCCACTCCTCCTCCTTCTAGTATATTGCCATAGACTCTCTCTCATGCCTTCAATTTTGATCAAGCTTCTGAATATCTACCTTTACCATATCTAAAATCAACTTCACATTGTGTTTTAACTCTTTCATAGGTGTTTTATCCTCGATAGCTTTCATTTCAACATTTTAGTATTCAAGTATTCAAGTTTCATCTTCATTATATGTTTGGTTTATTAATGATTTCCTCTATTTTGATTAAACTGCATCTCAACTAGTTGCTCTAATGATGCAATCACCCATCTATCTCTAGATTGTCTAAGAACTTATTATTTTACATAATCTAGATAGATAGTGATAGCTCCAAATCCATAAACCTAAAGACTACCATGTGTGCATCCCATTTTAGGGAAAAATTGGATGTCATGTTCTTGTGCATATGTTTCAGTTACTTCCTTCAAACTCAATTGAGGTTCACCCATGGAATTATTCAGGTGAATCCCACTACCCATGGAAGATGAGGCTTGTTGTTGAGCATTTGATGTTTCTATTGAAGTGCCTCAAATTTGCATTGCTCTATCACCCTATGATATCCTACATTCTCTCTAGCCCTAGGTTGTTCCATAGTCATATCCTCTCCAACTTGATTCATCATTTCAAGGGCTACATTTAACTAACTTCTTATACTCTTGTTAGCAAGAAAATTTGAGTGAAATATTCATTTCTACCCTAAAACTACTGTGTTACTTCATTAAAATTACAACTTGAATAAAGCCAATGATACAAAATTTGTTGCTACATTGGAATAAATGCTACCTCCAACATTGCAACCATATGATAAATGGGAATAAAACACTCCCAAGTCATAACCTAATTAAATTGGTCTAGTTGTTGATTAGTTGGGTTGATTAAAAATTCCTATAGAAATGTCATCAGATTAGGAACAATAAAATGAACAATTAGCTATTCCTAACTAGTCGGATCAAATAAAGTTTTCCAAGGTGATAAAATTGCATATGTATATGCATCACTTCCATGCCAGGCATGAAGCATATTCCCCAACTTATAAAAAATGGTTAGATATAAAGGTTTCATACATTGGCTCAATAATGGAAGCCAAGGATGTAACTATACATGTATTGGTAGAGTCTCCCTATGAGGATCAAAAGCATCTACTGCATAGGTTTAGGGCCCCTTGTCTCTCAAGAATTTGTAGTAGCTATTCTCACTACTAGAAGAATAACTTCAGTGAAGAGTCTAGTGTAATTAGTTGAAGAAGCAAGTTTTGCTCATGTGTAAATCCCATAATCACGAGGCTCATTCCCTTGTAGAAACCTCTACCACAATGACATTACCTCTAAACCATGAAAAGGATGTTGAAGTGGTTCCAAATCTTCAAACACTCTTATAAGCCATGGTAGAGAAAATGTAGATGCAATACATCACAAATTGCAAAACTTGTAGTCCTCCTGATATTTGGAGTGTAAAATCTGAAAGATAGTTGCAATTGATTCCAATGTCATAGTACCTACAACAACACTTTCCTTGATTCTATCTAATGATCCCATAATATCCTCTATGTTGTCTAGTTATTATTTCTACTGTGTAGTCTCTTTCTAAAATCACTCCTTCTCCTTCTGGTATATTGGCACAGGCTCACTCTTGTGCCTTAAATTTTGATCAAACTTTTGAATATGTGCCTTTACCATATCTAAATTATATTTCACATTGTGTTGTAACTCTCACATAGGTGTTTGATCCTCGATAGCTTTCATTTCAGCATGTCAACATTCAACTATTGAAGTTTCCTCTTCATTATATGTATGGTTTATCAATGATTTCCTCTAGTTTGATTACATTGCATCTCAACTAGCTCCTCCAATGGTACAATCACCTATCTAGCTCCATATTATTCAAGCACTTGTTTTTCACATAATCTAAATAGATACTAATAGCTACAAAGACATAAACCTAAAGAATATCATGTGTGCATCCCACTTTAGGGAAAAATTGGATGTCATGTTCTTGTGCATATGTTTCAATCACTTCCGCCAAAATCAACTAAGGTTCACCCACTTAATTATTCAAGTGAATCCTACTACCCATAGAAGCTGAGGCTTTCTATTGAGAATATTCTATTGCTACTTGTATTTTCTTAAGTGCCTCAAATTGGTGCTACTCTATCACCCTAATATATCCTACATTCTATTTATCCCCAAGTTGTTCCATAGTAATACCCTCTACAACTTGATTCATCATGTTAAGGGCTACACTTAGCTAACTTCTTATCCTCTCATTAGCAAGAAGCTCGGGGTGAAATAGTCATTTCCACTCCAAAACCACTATGTTACTTCATTAAAATCATGACTTGAACAAAGAAAATGATACAAAACTTGGTGCCACTTTGGAAAAAATGTTGCCTCCAACATTGCAACCATATCATAAATGGGAATAACACATGACCAAGCCATAACCCAATTAAATTAGTCTAGTTGCTGATTACCTAAGTTGATTACAAATTCATGTAAAACTATCATCAAATTAGGACCAATAAAATGAACAATAAGTTGTTCCTAGTTAGTAAGATCAAATGAAGTTTTCCAAGGTGATAAAATTACATATGTAGATGCATCACTTCCATGTCATGCATGAAGTAAATTCCCCAAATTATAAAAAATGGTTGAATATAAAGGCTCCATATGTTGGCCCAATAATGGAAGCCAAGGATGTAACCATACATGTATTGGTATAGTCTCCCTATGAGGATCCCAAGTATCTATTGCATAGGTTTAGGGTCCCTTGTCTCTCAAGAATTTTTAGTAGCTATTCTCACTGTTGGAAGAATAACTCTAGTGAAGAGTTGAATCTAAGGAGTTGAAAAAGAAAGTTCTACTTCTATGTAAATGGCATAATCATGAGGCTCATTCCCTTGTAGAAGCCTCCTCCATAATGACATTACCTCTAAACGAGCAAAGGATGTTGAAGTGGTTCCCAACCTTGAAATTCTATTATAAGCAATGGAAAAGAAAATGTAGATTCAATACATGACAAATTGCACAACTTTTAGTCCTCCCAATATTTGGACTGTAAAATCTCAAAGACACTTGCAAGTGATTCCAATGTCATAGTACTTACCACAATACTTTCCTTGATTCTATCTAGTGCTCCCATAATATCCTCTATGTTATCTAGTTATTTCTTCTATCTAGTCTCTTTCTAAAGCCACTCCCTCTCCTTTTGATATATTGCATAGACTCTCTCTCATGCCTTAAATTTTGATCAAACTTTTGAATATGCTCCTTTGCCATATCTAAAATCAACTTCACACTATGTTGTAACTTTAGCATAGGTGTTTGATCCTTGATAGTTTTCATTTCAACATTTCAACATTCAAGTTCTCAAGTTTCCTCTTCATTATATGTATGGTTTATTAATGATTTCTTCTAGTTTGATTACAATGCATCTCAACTAGCTCCTCCAATGATGCAATCACCCATCTATCTCCAAATTGTGCAAACACTTGTGTTTTACATAATCTAGATAGATACTGACAGTTCCAAAGCCATAAACTAAAGAACATCATCTGTGTGTCCCACTTTAGGGTAAAATTGGATGTCATGTTATTTTGCATATGTTTCAATCACTTCCTTAAAATTCAACAAAGGTTTACCCATGGAATTATCTAGGTGAATCCCACTACCCATGGAAGTTGAGGCTTTCTATTGAGCATATGCTATTGCTATTTGTTACTACTAAAGTGCCTCAAATTGGTGCTACTCTATCACCCTAAGATAGCCCACATTCCCTCTAGCTCTAGGTTGTTCCACAGTCATACCCTCTACGACTCGATTCATCATTTCAAGATATTTAGATGACTTCTTATCCTCTCATTAGTAAGAAGCTCAAGGTGAAATAGTTATTTCCCCCCAAAAAACCACTATATTGCTTCATCAAATGAAGACTTGAAAAATTCCAATGATATAAAACTTGTTGCCACTTTCCGAAAAATGCTTCCTCCAACATTGCAACCATATGAAAAATGGGAATAGCACATGCCCATATGATAACCTAGTTAAATTGCTTTAGTTTCTAATTAGCTAGGTTGATTACAAATTCCTATAGAACTATCATCAGATTAGGAATTAAAAAATGAACAATGAGATGTTCCTAGCTAGTAGGATCAAATAAAGTTTTCCAAGGTGATAAAATTGCATATGTAGATGCATCACTTCCATGCCAGCCATGAAGCACATTTACCAACTTATAATGAATGCTTGGATGTAAAGGCTCCATATGCTAAAACAATAATGGAAGCCAAGGATGTAACCATACATGTATTGGCATAGTCTCCTTGCAAGGATCCCAAGTGTCTACTGCATAGGTTTAGGGTCCCTTTTCTCTCATGAATTTGTAGCAATTATTCTCACTATTGGAATAATAACTCAAGTGAAGAGTTGAGTGTAAGGAGTTGAAGAAGAAAGTTTCACTTCTTTATAAATTCCATAATCACGAGGTTCATTCCCTTGCAGAAGCCTTTGCCACAATGACATTACCTCTAAACCATGCAAAGGAAGTTGAAATGGTTCCCAACCTTAAAACACTCGTATAAGCAATGAAAAAAAAATGCATATATAATACATGAAAAATTGCACAACTTGTAGTCCTCCCTATATTTGAACTATAAAAGCTCAAAGACACTTGTAAGTGATTCCAATGTCATAGTACCTACCGCAACACTTTCCTAGATTCTATCTAGTGATCCCATAATATTCTCTGTGTTGTCTAGCTATTGTTTCTATTGTGTAGTCTCTTTCTAAAGCCACTCCTTCTTCTTCTGGTATGTTTCCATAGACTCTCCCTCGTGCCTTAAATTTTGATCAAACTTTTGAATATATGCCTTTACCATATCTAAAATAAACTTCACATTATGTTGTAACTCTCACATAGGTGTTTGATCCTCAAAAGCTTTCATTTCAGCATTGGAGCATTCAAGTTTTGAAGTTCCCTCTTCATAATATGTGCTATTTATCAATGATTTCCTCCACTTTGATTGTAGTGCATCTCAACTAGCTCCTCCAATGATGCAATCACCCATCTATCTCCAGATTGTACAAGGACTTATTTTTTACATAATCTAGATAGATACACTTTGAAATCCATAAACCTAAAGACCATCATGTGTGCATCCTACTTTAGGGAAAAATTGGATGTCATGTTCTTGTGCATATGATTCAATCAATTCCTTCAAACTCAACTGAGGTGCACCCATGGAATTATTCAGGTGAATCCCACTACCCATGAAAGCTGAGGCTTGCTATTGAGCATATGTTGCTACTGAAGTGCCTCAATTTGGTGTTGCTTTGTCACCCTAAGATAGCCTACATTATCTCTAGCCCTAGGTTGTTCCACATTTGTATCCTCTACAACTTGATTCATCATTTCAAGGGCTATATTTAGCCAACTTCTTATTTTCTCATTAGCAAGAATCTCGGGGTGAAATAGTCCTTTCCACCCTAAAAACCACTATGTTACTTTATTAAAACTAGGACTTGAACAAAGCTAATGATACAAAACCTACTGCCACTTTAGAAAAAATGCCGCGTCCAACATTGCAACCATATGATAAATGGAAATAACACATGCCCAAACCATAACCTAGTTAAATTGGCCTAGTTGTTGATTAGTTGGGTTGATTAAAAATTCATGTAGAACTATCATAAGATTAGGAACAATAAAATGAACAATTAGTTGTTCCTAGCTAGTAGGCTCAAATATAGTTTTCCAAAGTGATAAAATTGAATATATAGATGCATCACTTGCATGCCATGCATGAAGTGCATTCCCCAACTTATAACAAATGGTTGGATATATAAAGGATCCATATGTTGGCCCAACAATGGAAGCCAAGGATGTAACAATAGTAGAATTTTGGCAAATAAATGACCATGTGATCAAAACCTTTAGTCACAAGACTAAAAATTTTAGTCACATCATTAAAATTGATCAAATTCTAGTGACATTGTGCAATTTATGAGTATAAGTGACTAAATAAATGACTAATTTGGTCATATGGGAAAATCACAAGGTTAGACAAATATAAGTGAGTAAATTAATCATCAAATAAATGACTGAGTAATTGGTCACTAATAATTAGTCACCAATATAAATGACTAAGTGAATGATCAATGATTTTCTTATCATACTAACACATTCTTTAACTTAAAAACCCTTCACATACTCAAAATAAAACTCTTAGTCTATCTCTATATATCAAAATGATTTATTATCAATTAAGAATTTAATGATCTCAACATATAATTTACACTAAACTCATTGACCCATATAATGTGTTTCATGAGTTGTTGTTCACATATATATTGAACCTATCTAATCTCATCATGAGAATTAATGAACAAATGAACATCACAACTTAATTATTAACACTAGTAATTGCATCTAGGCTTCGATGCTCATATAGCCTATAAAGTAGTGAGAATTTTTGGGAGGTCAATACCAAAACTACTCTAGCTCAAAAAATAATTAAGGTTTAAAGTATTTAAGAAAATTAACATTAATTATTATAATATCCTAGGTTATTATTAATTATTTTACATATAAAATTGAAACTATTAGAATTATCCTAAACTTAAAAATGAATGAAAAGATAGATCAATATTTGTAATTATTAATTGATCAAAATAAAATTTCATTAATCTATTATTAAAGTAAAAAACATAAATTTTTAGGTAAGAGCCTACAACGTAATGGTAAATTGTGACCCTCTTATTTGTGAATTATGAGCCTCTTATTTGTGAGCTTCGATCTCTTACCGATCAACACACACACACACACACACACACACACACACACACACACACACACACACACACACACACACACACACACACACACACACACACACACACACACACACACACACACACACACACATATGTAGATATATATGTAGAGATAAATAGATATATATCAATATATCTATATATATACATACATATATGTATACTCACATACAAGACATATATATATATATATAATATTTTTAATTAATAATGACAAAATTAATTAATCTTGTAGTGCTTAAGAATCTAGTATATATTAGAGGGAAAAGATAAAGTATTCATAAAGATGCTAGTAGAAATGCACCATGAATTCCATAATATTACGTTCATTAAGAGGAAGAGCTTCAGAAGAAAGAGACAATGTTGATTTAGATACACACCATACAAAGGTAACATATGTACAATTAGGAGATATTTCATCATAGATTTGGCAATCCTAATTTTATGATTTTTTACTTACTTTTATAACTAGAAAATTATGATGAAAAATTAATATGAAAACTAATATGTTTCCATGTCTATCTATTCTATTGATGAAAAATTAATATGAAAACTAATATGTTTAATAATGTAAAAATGTACTTCATAAAAAATAAAATTATGATGATCACTTGTTCTTTTGAGATATTGTATGCAGTTTAGGGTCTTGGATTGCACTTGGATTAGATGGCTTTCTAATATCATGGTCTTAATTGGAGTTTTGGATGAAGATCAATGATGGAAACTTTTATGATAGTTTTTGGCTTGGTTCTTGGTTTTTTCCCCAACACCAAACAATGAATTGTATTCATATGAGTTTTGGCCTCTTTGTAATCACAACATTCTTGATTTGGGAATCACAAGGACAAGATTCATTAATGTTGATAGATACTCTCTCTTCATACAATATTTCTTCTTCTACATCCTTTTTGTATCAGGCAATGACCATAGTTTTTCTTTTCTAGTTCTTTTCTCGAGGAGCTATTTTGAACAAGTTATTAGTAATATAAATATAATTTTTCACCAAAAAAAAATTATGATATTAAATATATATATATATATATATATATATATATATATATATATATATATATATATATATATATATATATATATATATATATATATATATATATATATATATATATATATATATATAATGATAATCAAATATCCAGTAATCTCTAAGTAATTTTAAAAAAAATTCATTTGTTAAATTTTGTTTTATTTTTCTTCAATCATGTCATTATGATTTTATTTGTTCTTTAGACCTCATTTTAGTGGTGTTTTTGTTTCTTATTTGGAGCTGAATTTTATGTGATATTAAAATTAGAACTAATGATATTTTGATTTTCAACTTATTTTTTATTTATTAGATTTTACTCTTTTTGAAAAAAAAAACCTTATATTCTTACCATAGTCTATTTCAATTATTATTATATTAATATTATCATTATCTACATTTTTAAAAGATTAAATCATTTAAAATTTAGTATTGTGGTTTTAATTTATATTTCATGGTTGATACAAGATTTATTTATATTCAAAGCTAATGATTGATTTGACAATTAATTTTTATTTAGCAATTTTTGTATAGTAGTATTTACTAAAGTTTATTTTTATTTGCAAATGATTATATGAATTTTTTAATTTTTTTTAATTAAAAATTAAAATATGATATAGCCAAGCTAATATTATATAGTTAGCACTATCTTTAGAATTATCCCATTAGGATCCAACATAGTTTGCATGCTTTTCTTACTTGAGGGATATAATGCAATGACCAAACATGTATGGATTTAAGTCAAATGATGACAAGGAAAGTTGGCCGATTAAGAGAACCAAAAACATTGACATTCTATCAACACAAATATGATCAAGTTCCTTCAAACTTTCCTCTAGGATTCTAAAGTACTACAACTTCCAAGGATAGTTCAAGAGACACTTTATAATTCTAAAAAGAATTTAAAAAATAGTTTAGATATGATTTATATCTAATGGATATGCTACAACAAAGATATTTTTTTTTGATCTTCCTTATAATGTCCCAAATGGTTAGGCCTCCTAGTCACTGCCACCCTCACACTACACACCAACCTTGATTGCAAGTATGATTTCCATTTAACATCTCAAAAACTAATCCAAACACAAATATGATCTTAATGTACATATATACCTCTATATATGAATATATATATATACATATACATGTGTGTATATATATCAACAAAAAGTAAATAAATAAGGAGTACATCTAAAATATCAATACCAATCAAATAAGAAATAATATTTAAAGAAATAAAATATAAATATAAGAAAAAAAATTCATTAATTTATTATTTAATTGGTTATTATTATTATTATTTTATGCTATTTTTCTTTTTATTTTAAGTTTATATTTATGTTTTAATGTATATGTCAAATTAAAATGAAAAAAATAAAATAAAATGTTCTCACAAATAAGACTATTATATACTCTCATTACATATAGACTAATATCTAAGTGTAAGGACCCTCCTCATATGAACTTGTCAAATATGAATCCTCTATTAAAACTGTTATAGGAGATTGAATTGGATATGAAGTAATGTTTTATGTTGTGAATGTCCTAATGAAATTTAGATCAGTTGATACATCCATGTTTTAATATTCAGTGATTCAAAAGCTACTATATTATAGCGATTGTTTAAACTTTAAAATTTCACTAACGATAAGACAAGGTGTTTTCGTCAAATGATAATGACATTGATTATGGTAACTCGATTATTGGGTTATATGCAATTTAGATGGTTTAGTATGCCCTATGGGTGATGTTATGATGTCTAGGTATATGCATGCCTAACAATGATTATTCTAGTACTTTAATCTGAATTAATGAATAAGTTATGTTATATTGATTCTGTGATTTCTAATGACTAAATGTGAGTAGAAATGAAATTAACAGTTAGTTATATGATAGATTCATGTTTTAAGTTATGCAATTTCCCTAATAAGTTATATATATAGGCATGAGATTTTCTTGAGCTACTAATGTGTGTAATGAGTGTGCAAGCATATTTTAGCCAAAAATCTAATGGAGAAATGGAACTAAACATTATGTACCAATTGTGGAAATTAGGGTTGAGTCTAACAAAAGATGTAGACCCCATTGTTTGTATTTTATTTGTATCATAGATTGAATGAATGTATCATTTTGTAATCTTTAAGTGTTAATATTTTGTAATAGTAATTTTTCAATGTCGCTTGACCCTCGTGAATTATATATGCATTCCAACATGATAGTTAGGGTTAATCCAATAACCTAAAGATCTAAGTCAGTTAGTAATCAAGATAAATTACCCTAATTAGGACTAGTTACTAATTTGCATTTTGAAGATTGTTAGAAAGTCCTAAAATTTCCTAGCTTTTGATAACTCCCTAATTAATCCTAAAGGCTTAAAATCATGAAATCTAATTACCCAAGGGGTATGGGTATGGGTTGGGGGCATTTTCCACCCCCAAACCCTTTTGTTGACTTTTATGGTCACTCAAAAACCCCATTTTTTCTTTATTGTGAAAATTGATTGCTTCCATCATGAGTTGGATAACTTTAACTCCATGTTGAGGTTAGCCTTAATTCTAGTTGAGTTAGAAGCCTCTAGAACTTTAGGAAAGTGGGGGAGTTTTTTCTTTTTAGGTGGTTGAGTTTAGGACCTTATTTAGAGGCAAATTTGAGAGGGTTTGAGTGTTCACCCAACCTCTAGTTTTAGAGTGGAATTTAGGATTGAAGGAGAAGGAGAAGGAAGGGAATGCTCATCTCAAATTTGTTCATTTTCCATAACCCAATTTCAAAGTTAGGGATCCCTCAACTGATGTTGTTCATGTTTTGTTGCATGCTTAAGTTATTACGTTTGCATATGTATGTTAGTGTGTGTGTTGAGTATGTTTGGGAGGGATTGAAATGAGTTTGTTTCTTGAATGGTTTTCCTTTGAATTTTTGCTTTTCTTTTCTAAGGGATTGTATGGGTTGTATTGGCATTACTCACCCTCAGATAGGGAAAAAGTGGCCATTTATAGGCGAAGCTCTTTAGTTGGACTCTAATAGTGTAGAGTCTCTTCTTAGGATGAGAAGAGGGAAAGAGGGTAGGGTGTTATGGGCCCCTACCCATCAGCACAAATGACATTTTGAGTTTTGGTATGTAAGAATGGAAGAACATAAGTTCTTGAGTTTTAGCCCTGAAAGGGCACCTATTATGGTGTTGTGTCTAACATCTCCTATTTGAAAAATCCACCTTCTCCCTAGTTTGGTTCAATGTTGAACCTGTTGTGTAAACCCGGGATGGGAGTAAATGTTTGATTTCATCTTCATGATATGATTGGTTGTCTCCCAGTTAGCTTTTGTTCTCTCCATGATCACTGTGATGTATTGTAGAATTTTTTATGGATCCCTTGTTAAGGGCCAAGAAGGAAATTCAAAATGGTTAATAGATTTCAGTTATTTTGGGAGATTTCTCCTTGGGATTGAAATCCTGTGTAAAATTTGTATTTAAACTCATTATTGAAATGACAACAATGTCAGGTTTTGTTCCTGGTTCTTTCCTAGTTGAGCCTTTGAATTAGGTGGTCAATAAAAATAAATGATTGAATAATATCCTTGCTTATGATATTTCTAATTCAGTTTAGTTTATGCATGTGTGTATTGAAAAATAGACAAAATGGTGATATATGATTATGCAATTTTAAGTTCAAATATGTTAAGGAAAAATTTATATGGTTGGAACTTCAATTCAATTTCATGTTTATTAGGAGATAAAATAAATCTTCATTGTTCTTAAAATGAATCATTCAACCCCTTGGTTAACTAAGCATTTGGTAATTTCCAATTAGAAAAGAAAAATATAAACTCCCCCTTGTAAAAAAAAAAATTGCATTGAAAAAAATAACACTTAGACAAATATGACTTGAAAAAAAAAACCCTTCCAAGAGCAAAAACTCTTTGGAGTTTCTATGGAGAAAAATAAATATTCGCCTTGAGATAACAGAGAATATTCTCTGTTGATACCTTTTTCAAAATAAAGATAAAAAATAAAATTAAATAAAGAAAGAAAATATATTTTCTAATATATGCCTACATATCCTATGTCTCAACAACTAAACTTTTGCAATATCTACCTTTTTATTTCTAATATCCTATCTGCCCACATGTTAATTGCATTATTCCAAGCAATAGTATAGGGCAACATGAAAGGAGGAGGAATACATTTTTTTTTAAAAAAAGAGAGTCAATGCATTAATGTTTTTTAAAAAACTCCCAAAGTTATCTCCACCTTTTTGGAATGTAGGCATGACGTGGGGAGGTGGGGAGAGTTTTAGGCATAGGGGTATAGAGGAGTGCAAATTAGGTTAGTGCATTTTTTTATAAAGTTAAAAAAAAAAAAAATTAGTTAGTCATTAGTAGGGTTATGTGGTATATGGTAGTGTTAAATTTAGTAAAGGTAATTTAGATGTTACTAAATTTGATTATTTTGTTAAGTTAGTTAATTTATGTTTTAGCTAATTTAATTTATGTATTTTAAAATTTAGTTTTAAGTTGGTTAGTAATATGTGTTTTTAAAAAATAAATAGTAGTAAAGGTAATTGATAGCAATTAGTATATGTCATTAAAGTTTATAGTTAATATTAAAGTGGAGTATTAGACGTTAGCTTTTGTTTTAAATTTATTTATTTTTAGTTTAGGTTAGTAAGATTTATAAGTAGTTTTGAAAGATTAATTAAAATAAAGTTACTTGTCGTATGATTAATGTATTTTAGTTTAGGAATGGGTTAAGTTAGATGTTAGGAGATTTAGTTTGGTTAAATTAATTTTATTGTTAGGTAATTTGTATTAGTTATTTTAATATTAGAATTTATTTTATTTTTAATTGAGAGTAGTTAGTATTTTATTAAATTAGATTTTTGTATATTTAAATTAAATTATGTTATTAGAGTTACATGCTTATTTTTTTTACATTGTTGTAATTTCTTGAGTAAGGTTAGTAGCTAGAAATGAGGATTACAATTTAATTTGTATGTAGACAATATTAGCATAATTTAATATTAGAATTTATTTGTAGTTTTAAATTAAGTGTTGTTAGTATTTAATAATTTTAGTTTTTTAGTATTAAGTAAAGTTTTAAAATTAGTTAGTTTTATGTTTAGTAATTTAGTCCATACGTTTTTAATATAAATTAATTAGTATAGGCTAATCTTAGAATTTATTTAGTGTTTGTTATTTTGAATTTTGGAATTAATTAAAGTTAATAGTAGAGATTAATTAATTAATTAATTTGAATGTTAATGATCATATTGTTCTAAATTGTAAGTTAGTGTTATCTTATTTTAAAACATTTGAGTTTAGTAGTGGTTATAAAGTTAAGTTAGAATTACGAAATATTTTAATATCTAGGTTTAAGCTATGATTAGTTAAGTTATTTAATTTTAAAATAATTATATTATTAGATTTAACTTAGAGTGTCAAATAGACAACTAAACTCAAATTTATATGTAATAATGTAGACAAGGTGTATGTTAAAATATGATAGACATTAGATGATGTAATTGGTTTAAATAATTGATTGGTATTATGTGTTGGGTCTAGTATACTATTGTTTTTAAAGGTTTATAAAAGTAATAATGAGCTAGATCTTTTAATTAATTTAATTTGGATTATTTAAATTGATTAATCGATTAAACAATGAAAGTTTAAATTTAACGATCTACTCCTACACATTGACTTTAAACTTGGATGGAAATGTCAAGACACTATTAGGGGAATCGTGTTGCTATCTTGCATTGTACCTATTTCTTAACTAAATTAAACTAATCAACTTAGTGAATTTAATTATTATGGTTTTTTTTTTTTTTTTTTTTTTTTTTTTTTTTTTTTAAATTGTGTTTTTGCCCTTGTATTTTGGGCATGGCATTTTGCTATCAGAGCTAGGTTTTGTGACACTTGGGCAATAATGGGTCCATGTTTAAGTGTGGATGTTTAAGTATTACCATACGAAGCAGGTAATTCTCCTCATAGAATTTTAAGAAGCTAATGTATTCTTCCTAAACTATGATACTAATGTCTAAACGTAAGCAAAACCTGAAATTGGTATCAATGATTGTAAATGGTCAACCATATTAGATAAATTAGTCTTAAGGACTTACAAGCAATTGATGAGATGCAAGAATGTTATATTTATATTAAAAAATATATTATGATCTCATACAGAATTCAAAATTTTAATAAGCATGATCACCTTGAGGGAAAAACTATGTTAAGGACCCTAAAAATATCCTTGAATCATGCGAGTGGAAACAAGTAAATATACCTAGCGATTAGAGAAATAATGTTTCTCATCATCTTAATAGAAGTCAAATTTTGTCTGACCCAATCACTCATGGGAGAATTTATCATATATTCTTCCAATAATCCTCAGAAAGCAAATAATGGCTAATTTGGAATCTGCAAGTAACATTTGGAAACCTCGAATGATAGGATTACTAATGCGAGAAGTTGTTCAACAAGAGAGAGTTAGTTAGGAATGTACAAAGAATATGAATATCTTAGGTTGCTATAGGGAATGGAACCCTAATTAGGGAATGAATCTATCTAAAATATATGGTGCTAAGAATGAAATTAAATGGTGATAACTATGTAACATATAGTATTGAATCAGTAAGATGGGAAGATGTAAACTTCTGAGTTAGGGTTATGTGAGTCTACTATGTTGGTAGGCTTATTCTATAAGCATGAGTAACATTAAATTTTTTACTATCAAGTGAATGCTTGTAGACTTTGGTATGCAAATTATTGGATCAATTATAACCCTACAATTCAGAGAAAGTAAAGTTGCGATGAGGTCATCAACCTAGTACAAACTCAAGGTTTAGGTATCAAAATTAAGTTAAAAGTAGATTATAATCCATGAGACGGGTTAAGAATGATGATGATAACCTATATTGACAATAAGGAGATAGTTGTAAGAGTGAATAAGTAAACATTGACATTGGATAAGTAAACATTGATGACATCCTAATAATGGTTTTATACCCAAGTAGTTGCAAATACAAAACCAATATAGGTTTCCATTAACTCTACTTTCAGTAAGGTATAAAACCAATATAACAAACAAGAGGACTGATGGAAACTCATTTTAGTATCCTCGCATTTACACTTTTGAGTGAGTTTTGATCAGGGAAAAACCCCCTAGTATAAAAAACCCTAATTATAGGGCAATGTTGATGAAGATAAGTATGTAGTGAGCATGTGGGATCGATCATAGGTTGAGCGACATGGTCTTTAGACCACCATCTAATTTCAATTCAAGATCCTTGCAATGTATTTGGAAGACCTAAGACCCCTCATTTTCTTCAGTGACCCTAGTATGGCTGCATTATGCCAATAATTTAAACTTTGTAAGTATCTAAATTTATTTCCTTATATGTTTGATTTTAGATTTTGGTATTCTAATGTTCTTCCTTTTTGCCAAAAGTGTGATGTGGGGCTGTTTAGCCAACTGTATTATTGATGATTCTATTTTTGCTCTTGGTTATGTCTTTATTCTTTATTAAAATTTTACTATCATGGTCACTTGCTATTTCTTCTATTTTAAAATTTTGGGTTGGATGTTTCATCCTTGATGTCGACTTTAAATTTTGAGGCACTTTTTTTGAATTTTGTTGGCAAAGTGACATATGATCGGCCTATCAGAGGGATTCCTGACAATTAAGTGGATGCATAACACTAGGGTATAGGGTCATTAGTGAGAGTAGACATGCCCCACCCTCCCCCAAGACTTCAAGAATATGATCATTGTAATGCTACAATATAAGCAATAATATAGAAACAAAGAACAAGTACAATGAATGTAACAATCTTTTTTAAAACAACTTAATACAAGTACAAGTACAATGATAGAGCCACTCTCAATCCGAGAACCTCAAAATAAAAGAAGATGTCATCCAAATACATTTCCATATAGATACTAATACATATTGAGTTTAGTACAATAATGAAGTATGATATCATTCTTAAACGTTTATGTCCAACATATGGACTCTTCAAGAACAAATTCTGTTCTAAAAGAAACTTCAACAATAATCCTTAGCTACCTGATAATCAACTTGAAGCACCTGAAAATACATAGAATTACAACACAACACAAAGAGGGCTCAGTACACACTGAGTTGAAAAGCATAATCCACTTGTATACATGTTAGAATAAACATACCCATATTCATAATGCAGATATCTGATCCACTTAACATAGTGCAATTCTAAAATTAATATGCAAGAAGTATACATCTACTTAACAATGCAAAATTAAACTCGCACTAAGAATATCCAATAAATGAATCATATATGTACTGAGGTGTCATCATTATGGCACTAAGATTCTGCATCCATGTATGGTATGCTCATAGTCAACACATAATGGAATTCTCTATTATATTCGTCAATGACAGAATAGAGGTTTGCCTTGTTCTCCGTACTTAACCCTTTAGGTTTAAGTCATAGGTAAAGCCAATTATCTTTTAGTATGTAATTAACCCACCTAGTTCATTTTAACATTTTCATTGAATTAAATAACTGAATAGGATTAACCAAATTCAGCCACCCCGATATACGATCATTATAGCTATCCTTAAAATACACATCAAATAGATATCTAAGAATGCATATGCAACAGATCTCATATCAGTATACAACATAACACTACATTCTTCATCTATTCGAAACTCATTTTCTGTTGCCAAATTTCAGAAATAGAACTTAGACCACTATAAAAATAGAAAAAAATACTATAATATTAAGATCTCATAAATATAACTAAACTGACACATCAGTTTAATGATATTTACCGATCTTAGTACTATACCATTTAACCCTGTTGTCATAACAATCTATATTTATCCTTCAGAATGACAAGATAGTAAGATCAAAGTACAAATGATATTCTTGTTTTAAAATGAATTTCATCAACATATATCATAACTAATACTTTATTTGAAATCAACTTTCCATATCAATAGTAAATAGAGAATAGCTCTGATGCCCAATAAATAACAGAGTATAACTTTTAAAGTAAGAGGATTCCAATTCATTTCAAACATTATAACTATATTAGAATACTTCATAACAAAATTTAAACACCACTAACAGTTTTCTCCATAATCAGATTCAATCAATGTTTGAACAGAGGGTCAATAATAATGTTTCCATTCATGTTTAACTATACATCTAAATTGTTGTGATTTCAGTTCTACTCACAATCAAATTTTTGGGTTTATAAAACCTTAAAATAGAAGCATTGCACAAGGTAACTATCAGCTGAAAATATGTTTTCTCATTATAAGAATATTCCCTTTTAAAACTACAACATCATCATTCAACATCACTTAACGTTTCATATTACAATGCCCAACTTCAAACTTTGCCTTTTTACAACAACCAAACAATTTCTTGAATATAAAAGAGTGAATTAAATGCAACTGAGGAGTTGTTTGTTGTCAAGTAAGAATAGTTTATTATTAATTCAAAGTAAACTGATGGACAAAATATTACTGTTTGATATCTAATAACCACAGATAACCAAAGTTTCCACATTTTCATGCATCTATTATAAATGGTTATGGATAGATTTATAACTTATTCAAATTAGAAAGTGTTCGGCTATTACCTAATGATACTTGCTTCCAAAGTCATAGATATACCAGAAGTATGCTATTTCAACTATACAACAATAAATTTAACAACATTTCAATGTCAATAATTTTATAATAGCTACCATAACCAAAACTCATTCCCTCAATTCGATGATAAGCTACAACTCATCTTTCACGATCACATATCAATTAAGATATGGTTGTTCATTCAAAATCCATGAATTTGCAAGTTCATGCTAATTGATTACCAAAATGTCGATGTCAAATATTTACTGCTGACTGTTAACATACTCATATGTTCTTGTACCAAAATTGATGCTATACAGATTTCCCATCTAAAATTATTGATTGCGAACAATATAAGGGTTGGGCCTAAAATTCCCCAAATCTGCTCAAGTTGACATAGTCTACATAATATCTAAATCTTTACTTCATGCAAACTGTTCAAACAATAACTATGCCTCAGACTTCAAGCAAACTGTTTGATATTATGACTAAACCCTTAGTCCATGCAAATTTATAAAGTCGCAAGTATGTATTTCTTAGTAGGTTCAACTCAGTGAAACCACATGTTTGGGACAAAGCCTGAAATATATGCATACAATGATTCTCAAAACATTTCACCATACTTCACATTCAAGTATGGATACGTGCAAACCTGTGCTATACATAGTGCCCAAGTTTGCATATATCCATGCTTGAGTGTCAAATATTCACCATTTAAAACTGATACATGCATATTGAAATACAAATGCAAATTGTAAAGAGAGAGAGAGAGAGAGAGAGAGAGAGAGAGAGAGAGAGAGAGTAGGGTAAGAAATTTCCCCTACTTGTAAATTAGTAGAGGGTATATGCTCAGCACGAAGCACTTCAGCAACTCGCCATCAGAGCCAAAACCCAACTCAAATCCACACTTCCAAAATGCCAAACAAATAAACTTGCTTGAAACAAAGGATAAAGTAATCAACAAAATAAACTAAATGCAATGCTAGCGAATGATTGGTTGTGTGAAACTCAACAGTGCTCGGCCTCATAAGAAAGTATCTCCTTCCAACCAACACCCTTCATGTTGCTGATTTTTCAGCAATAGAACACAAGTGTTATGCTTACGCAGAGCAATAAGGCCAAATTATTGGCATTGCTTCCTCAGAAACCAAAACTTGCAAAGGTATAGCTATCAAAACCTTTAGTGCAATTAAGGCCTCATTAACTTGCATTAACTCAACTACGACACTTCATAGGGCCGAGTACATATGGCAGTCTCAATGCCACTGCCATGTTTGGCTTTCAAAACAATGAATATATTACCTTTTACATAGCATTGAAAACCCATTTAGGGTTACATATTAGATAAGAGGTAATTAAACCTTTAAAAATAGAAAATGTTCATGCCAATCTCAACTTAAGGTATTTAGACCTTTTAATAACAAGTAAATATAAGTCATATAATCAAAACCAAAGCAATAATTCAATCCCTTCTCAGTCACACATACATAAATACAATGACTAGTTCCAAATACATACATCATATTAACATACAAATGTATTTTCTATGTCAAGTTAAACATACAATATATAACTTTATTTCCAAAAACATACAAACACAGAATGCAGTGTACAATGAGTTTGAAATGTAATAAACATAATCGTTACCCAATCAACATGAAATTATGGTTATCGAAGGTTACTTAGGATTTTATGGTTTAAAAAATAGTGTGTGTATATATATATATACACACTAGTTTTTAAACCATAAAATCCTAAGTAACCTTCAATGCTAATAAAATAGTTCTGAACAAAAAATACATTCAGCATAAGCCTCGTGTTCCAAAGGAAAATAATATAAGCAAATTCTATAGAAATAAAAACATAACATCTAAAAGAAACTTATAACAACAAAGTCCTAATATGCAGAAAAACTGAAGTAGTGGTTAGGCATGACAATCATGAATATTTGTTGACTATTACGAGTAATTAAATTGCACCCCAACATAAATTTGGTTAAGGTTACAGGGTAATTATTAGAATTTATAATCTTTCCTTGGTTGTATTTATTAAATGGGATAAACCAAGGTATCCCTTATGTTGTTTGTCCTTTAGTCCACATGTGAGGACAAGTCTTTTTTGTGATTCCTTTATTAAGGAAAATAGTTTATTCCTCCTTAAGAGGATTATGACACTTGTTATTCACACACTTATGAATGTGGCAATAATTCACTTGGGAGTTACAAATAACTCCTCTTCTCATCTCTTTATAAAGATGCTTCTCTTTCATTATACAAAATACAATCATGATGTAGTTCATGTAATGAGCACTATGGCTCCTCATTATGTCCTTCTCTCTCTCTTTTCATTCTTAGGCATTTTCCTCATTCATATAATTCACAAGGGGTTTTCTTTGCTTTCCCCTTTCAAAATCTATGCCTCCATTCTTGTGTTGATCTTGGAAAGCTCTTTAAAGTATGGTAATTATGTTCATCAAAAACTCTCTTGGATTAATTTATAACTCTTTAATTTTAGTTCATTTCAATTTTATTATTTCTAACATGGTATCAGAGCAAGGACTAATCCTTGTTTTGAGTTTTGTGATGATGGATTGGAGCTCATATTATTTCAACCTAGGTAACTCTATTCAATTTTTTTTTTCTCTCTTAGAAGCATTTATTAATGTGAGTTTAATATTTTTTATTAAATATTAAAAATTAAAAATTAAAAAATTTTCCTAACATTTTTTTTCACAGGGAACTCTTAATTAATATTATTTATGACTATATAATATTAGTCAACTTACATTACTAGGCTTAATCATTTTCATTTTGCATTTGAAAATTTGATATTTCACTCATCTAGATTGGTTTTTAATATTTAATCCTTTTCTAAAGAATTTATGTATATCTCTAATCTTTTTATATGTGAACTCCACTATATTTTTTTTTCATCTCATATTTGGTAGTTAAAACTCATACCTAAATATTTTTTGCAAATTTAAAATTTATTCAAATCCATATCTTTTGAGAATTATTATTTATTATTCATTCTTTAGTATCTCTGTGTTAATTCTTTTCTTTCCAATTCTGAACTTTCCTTATACTCTCACCTTTCTAGTTTTTTTTTAGAATCTTTCCTTTCTTCTCATTGTTTTTCTTTGTTCAAACTCATCTATTTAATGTTGTTCTTATCTTCATTGTTTTGTTCATATTTTTCATGAGTAGGATAGTTTTATTGCAACATCAGTCTTCATTGAATGCTTCTTTTAAAATAGGGGAGGTCTATAATTCAGTTTTTTAAAATTCTATTTGGCTTCAACAGTCTAAATACTATAGTCATAGAGATAAAACTTTGTTGATTCTTTGATCTTTCTAATGAAATTCCTTTTCAAATTATAATGCAAATTTTTTAAAATAGATAGTAAAGTCATTTTCTTTAAGATGATTTTGAAGAATAAAGTAGTTTTATTGCAAACTTTGCTTCATAGAATGCTTCTCTCACAAATAAATAAAAATAGGAGATATCAATTTTGACTGGCTTCCAAATTCAAAATGTTGAGTCAAGCGAAAAAGTTTTTCTCTTTAATGACCTTTTTTCTTTAACCATAAAATGAATTTTCTTAAATTAATAATAAATTATCTTCTTTAATGCATTCAACCAATGCTATCAACATTTTTTTTTGTAACACTGTATGTCTTGACAAGTTTTCTAGCTTCTACTTTCAGAGTCATGTGGAGCCATCCTTTCTTATTAAGCATGATGTTTGAAATTTGTTTTCATGAGCTTTCACTTGATGAGATCAACATCTTTCTATTTATTTAACTTTGTAGCTGTAGCTCTTGCGGCTATCCTTTAAATCTGTGCTCATCAAACTGTATCACATCTAACATGGTTTCTTTGCTGATTAATTTGTTTGCTTCTCCTTGCTTGAGAATCTTTGTGCATTTTGTTTTATTAGTTGCTACTCATTATTTATCTTGTTTTTTCTGCTATTGTATTTAAAAACAAAATTGATAAGCTCTTGTTGCTGCTACTCACAATATTGATAAGCTCCCTGCTCATTACATGAGCCTCCTCTTTATCATTTTTCCTTTTCCTCCCTTCCCCCCATGGTTGTGGCCCTCTTCACTCCTTTGGCCCTTAACTCCCATAGGTCTTCATGTAGGCACTGTCACCTTCTTCTTCTTTCCATATCCAATCTACTGTTCATTCTAAAAGTACTCAAATGGCATATCTTTCCTCCCACTCAAGCTGACTTCCTTGCTACGGGTCTTCTATCTATTCCTCACATGATTCTTCCATGATTCATTATCAATGCATATCACTATCAATCTTTGTTTGCTAGTAATTATTGATAGAGATCTTTTATAAAAATCAAGAAACTTTTCATATACTATGTGCTAAAATAGCAGTTTATTTGGTATAATGTAATTACTATGGTGGAAAATTTGAATAAAATATATAGTGCAATTTGATTAGCCCAAACTTAATTTGTGTCTTTTTTCAATCAAAAAAAGTTCATCACTAATTGGGAGAAAATAAGTGTTATTATTAATATTGTCAGTCGACTATGTATTGGACTATTTAACATCCCTCTGTATGCATTTTCTATTTTATTTCTGCACTTTTTATCATTTCATTTCCTACTCTATAGTTTCTAATTATTTCCATTTGACACAAATTTTTTATTCATTCCTCTTACTCTTTGTAGTTAATGCTCCTACCAATTTTTTATCAGTCTAACTTTAGAGTATTAGAGTATTCCCTATGGGTAATGTCTTTGTGAAGCTTTCTATGCTGCCATGAGCTATTCCTTTACCCTCCTACTATGAATCTCTACTTAGACTCCAAAGACAATTCATCCAATGTCCATATTGCTTGCTGCAGAACCCAAAATTCCCTTTTACATTTTCTTCTTATTACTATTTCTTCTTGCTCTTGCAACACCTCTTTAGACAGATTCTATCTGCCTATAGAGTTTCATAATTTACCAAAAAATACATTATGGCTTTAGGTACAGAGTCTTAGAACATTTTTCCTGACGATGTCATAATAAGACTTCAGGAGCAATTGATTTATTAACCAAGATTTATTAGTAATTTTATTAAGCATTTATAAGTTTCAAATGGTCATATTGTATGTTATAAAACTAATTTATAACCTCTATACTCGTCCTTTGATCACATTTAGAACTCCGTTATAAAATTAATTTATAAGTTTGATTCATTTTTTTATAAGTTATAAATTATTACGTTACTAAATCATTTATAACTTATTCATTTGACTTTTACAATCATAATTTGTATTTAGATACGTCTGACTTCAAGTCTTTTAAAATAGTTTTTTTGAAAGAGATATTTGCAAATTCCTTAGTAATTTAATAACAGTTATGCATCAATTTGATTCCTTATGTTGCAGGATTATTATTCCTCTAATGTTTTCTTGTAGGACTGCATTATTATTCGCTTGTTACAACTATCTATTCTAGTTATTTTTCTTTTGTAATTGCTAAAAATTTCTATCATTTTTTTAACGTCTCTGCCATTGTATGCATAAAAATAAGAGTTTTTTTGTTGTTCATGTAATATGCTTTTTTGACTTTCATCATTCTAAAAATTTAGTTATGTTATTTTTACAAAAAAAAAAGAGTACTTTATTTTGCTTTGGAACTCATTCCTCATGATAATACATTTCTTTGATTGAGATTAGATTTCGTTGTTTCAATTTATCAAAAATAACTATTTAAGATATTTTGTATTTATTTCAAATATTCATTCTACTTGATATATATTTTTATAGAAGGATCCTCTCAATGCTTTTGTTAAAGATAAATATTGTTACTTATCATATATTTATTTAAGTATATATGGGTGCACACATATATACCTAGATAAATATATAATTTTATTTATGACTATAATGATTTAAAAATTGATATATACCTTCACAAAATGAATTAAGTACTCATGTTTACCCTCAATGGAGTTTTATACCTGATATCCATATTTTGTTTATTTTTTCATTGATCTTCCTTGGATCTCTACATTTAACTTAATTTTGATTGGATTATGAGTTATCTTACACATTTGCCTTCATTGTGATATTTTGATGTGCACATAGTTGCACTTTTATGCTTTTATAGCATCTTCTATGCCCATGTTGGCACTTTATGGTTTTATACCATTTATCTACATGATTTATATGATATTTTTTTGAGTTGCATAGGGAGCCAATTTTTCAAGGTTAACTATGTAGGTCCCCTCAGTATAACTGATACATATTTTCCTTATTTGACCCATGGAGTATCCCTCCATCTTATATTGGTGTGAACTAATTTTATATGGAGTTTCCCTCCATTTGGTTCTATTTGTTCCACTTTGAAAGGATAATATCTTTATCGAGTTTCCCTCCATTTGGTTCTATTCCACTTTGAAAGATTGATATTTATATCAAGTTTCCCTCCATTTGATTCTATATGCTCTACTTTGAAAGGTTGATATTTATGGAGTTTCCCTCCATGTTGTTCCATTTTGTTCCTCAAGGAAGAGGATGTTATTATTGGAGTTTTTCCTCCAAATTCAGATGATTTGATCCAATTTGAAGGCAATATGTTGTTAAATCCTCATAATCCATTCCTTTGAGTATCCTTAAAAAAATCATGATAATACTTATTTGATCAACATTTCTCTCCTTTTACTTTATTTTCATATATTAATGTGATAATGCTCTGCATACTTCATTGCTTAGATCGTGAGTCATGTAAGTTATGGTGTTGTAGCCCATTAGCTTGCAGTGGGATGATTCATTAGTGGACTGTCTATATCCATGTGATTGATGCAATGTTGATGTAGGTATCATTAGTTGGCCTTGTCTCTGGTCATTTGTGCATTAGTATAATATACTTTTAATAAGAAAATTGATCAATCTTTTTACTCAATTTGACCTTGTTGATAATATTTTGAGCATATAATTTATCTTGATATTAGGTTAACTCCATTTCTTTGTGTAAGGAAACTTGGGAACAAAGAATATAATCGTTTCCGCATAACCCATAATAGATCTAAAATAAACATGGAATTAAAATCCACATGCAAGAGAATAGACAACATACCCACAAAATTGTGACACAAGATATACCCTGGGAAACCCTCATTGAGGGAAAAACCTAGCCTCCAAAAGCATCCACCACCATGCATTATTCAGCAAAAATACCATTTCCATACAACCATGGAAGCCTTCATGGCCATAGCCACAACCGAGCAAACTATGTGAACAAGCATGAATCCACACATCCCATGCCATGCTTTCAACCTTCACAAATGCTCCCTTGGCTAACCTGTCAAGCCTTGTCCTGCTCGACTCTTGCCTTTTGTCTTCTCCTTGTCACTCTCTCACACTCACAACAACTACCCTTGTGGCTGCTTATATAGTAGCAAGTCCCACAAAACCACCAAGTGGTATTACATAAACCATGTGCTAAAATCATGTGCTACCTAACCCACTAACCCCACATTTAATATTGGGCATTTAATTCTTTCCCCCAATATTAAATAATTACATGAAATATTTTCACAATGTTACAATACAACTCATCAAGAATATTCCATGGGAATCTTTACATGTTGTACGTCCATCTAGGCACAACATTACATAACAAAATAAAATATAACAATATTATGCAATGTGTGCAACACCCATTATCTCAACACTTTGTGGTGACATGTCACATTTTTCTCTCTGTTTCTCTATCAGAGTTTTCTTATCCTTGTTCAAAAGGATTTCTAATTTGAATATAAGATGAAATAATTCTTGTGGATAGTTGTCTTGTTTTTGGTGTCTATTTTTTTAGGTAATCCATCTAGGCACATACAAGACATTATTATTTGGTGTACATATCCTATGCACTATGATTCGACTTGTAGATGTAACACATTCAAATGATCCATCCACTTCTCTTCGCTCTACAAAGATCTACCTAGACTCACAAGAGACCTTTTGTATAATTGAAGACATTCTCAAAGTTGAAGTTGCTGCTATTTAGAATTTCATTTTAAAAATTTGGGTTTAATACCCTTTGATGTAATTCCTCAAGTAAAGATTAAAGGGGGGTGTTAGAATTTATAATCTTTCCTTAGTTGTATTTATTAAATGGGATAAACCAAGGTATGCCTTATGTTTTTCCTCTAGTCCACATTTGAGGACAAGTCTTTTTTATAATTCCTTTATTAAGGAAAATAGTTTATTCCTCCTTAAGAGGATTATGACACTTGTTATACATGCACTTATGAATGTGGCAATCATTCACTTGGGAGTTACAAATAACTCCTCTTCTCATCTCTTTATAGGATATGCTTCTCTCTCATTCTACAACACGCAATCATGATATAGTTCATGTAATGAGCACTATGGCTCCTCATTATCTCTCTCTCTCTCTCTCTCTCTCTCTCTCTCTCTCTCTCTCTCTCTCTCTCTCTCTCTCTCTCTTCATTCTTAGGCATTTTCCTCATTCATATAATTCACAAGGGGTTTTCTTTGCTTTCCCCTTTCAAAATTTGTGCCTCCATTCTTGTGTTGATCTTGGGAAGCTCTTTAAAGTATGGTAATTATGTTCATCAAAAACTCTCTTGGATTAATTTATAACTCTTTAATTTTAGTTCATTTCAATTTTATTATTTCTAATAGTAACCGAATGGACTCCTAGATGGAAAGGTGCATGTGTAGTGATGGACTCATTGAGTATCCTATCAAGAATTAGTGCATCATGGAAACTCTTAAGATAAAATATATAACTTTGAATAGAGGGACAAGTTGCCTAATATAAAACCTCATTTGAGGGAGTCTCGTACAACTGTTACTTGATGAGAGGGTATGTGGAAATTTGGAATATATTATTATATTATTATTATTAGAGACTCTATAAGTATTGTATACTAGATTAGAATGTTGTTTTTATGTGACCAATATGTTTTAAGGAGTATTTGACCCTAGAAAATGTAACCATGTCAGAGTTTTGGACTAAACTTGGACTTCTAGATGGAAAGGTGCATGTGTAGTGATTGAGTCGTTGAGTATCGTATCAAGAATCATTGTGTTGTGGAAACTCTTAAGGGAAAATATTTAACTTTGAATAGAGGGACAAGTTGCTTAATATAAAACCTCAATTGAGGGAGTCTCGTACAACTGTTACCTAATGAGAGGGTATGTGGAAATTTGGAATATATTATAATATTATTATTATTAGAGATTCTATAAGTATCGTATACTATGTTAGAATGTTGTTTTTATGTGACCAATATGTTTTAAGGAGTATTTGACCCTAGAAAATGTAACCATGTAAGAGTTTTGGACTAAACTTTGCTTTTAGTAAGAATAATTAGGTAAATATGTTATCTCCTCTGAGTATGTATGTGAATTATTAATCATTCTTTTTTTTAAGAGTAAATTTTCAAACAAGTCTAGAAAAGGTATAGCATAGCATGCACATTTTAGTTGTGTGACTTCTAGGAGGAAGTCAAAGGCTAGTGAGGGAGGATGTAAGGACCCTCCTCATATGTACTTATCAAATCTAAATCCTCTATTAAAATTGTTATAGGAGATTGAATTGGATATGAAGTAATGTTTTATGTTGTGAATGTCCTAATGAAATTTAGATTAGTTGATACAACCATGTTTTAATACTCAGTGATTCAAAAGCTACTATATTATCTCGACGATTTAAACTTTAAAATTTCACTAATGATAAGATGAGGTGTTTTCGCCCAATGATGATGACGTTGATTATGGTACCTTGATGATTGAGTTATATGCAATTCAGATGGTTTAGTATGCCCTATGGGTATGTTATGATGTCTAGGTATATGCATGCCTAACAATGATTATTCTAGTACTTTAATCTAAATTAATGAATAAGTTATGTTATATTGATTATGTGATTTCTGATGATAAATGTGAGTAGAAATGAATTAAACAGTTAGTTATATGAAAGATTCATGTTTTAATTTATGTGATTTCCTTGATAATTTATATATATGCATGAGATTTTTTTGAGCTACTAATGTGTGCAATGAATGTGATGGGATATTTTAGCCAAAAAATCTAATAGAGAAATGGAACTGAACCCTATGTACCAATTGTGAAAATCAAGGTTGAGTCTAAGAAAAGATGCAGACCCTATTGTTCATATTTTATTTGTATGTGGATTGAAAAAATGTATCATTTTGTAATCTTTAAGTGTTAATGTTTTGTAATAGTGATTTTTTAGTGTCACTTGACACTCATGAATTATATATGCATTCTAGCATGATAGTTAGGGTTAACTGAGTAACCTAAAGATCTAAGTTGGTCTAGGTTAGTGACCTTTTTACTAATCAGTTAGTAATTTAGATTAATTACCCTAATTAGGATTAGTGAGTAATCTGCATTTTGAAGATTGTTAGAAAGTCCTAAAATTTCCTAGCTTTTCGTAAGTCCCTAATTAATCCTAAAGGCCTGAAATCTTGAAATCTAAGTACCCAAGGGGTATGGGTTTGGGTTGGGGGTATTTTCCACCCCCTAGCCCCTTTTGTTGACTTTTAAGGTCACTCAAAAACCCCATTTTTTCTTTATTACAAAAATTGATTGTTTCCATCATGAGTTGGATAACTTTAACTCCACCTTGAGGTTAGCCTTAGGTCTAGTTGAGTAAGAATCCTCTAGAACTTTAGGCAAGTGGGGGAGTTATTGATTTTTAGGTGGTTGAGTTTAGGACCTTATTTAGAGGCAAATTTGAGAGGGTTTGAGTGTTCACCCAACCTCTAGTTTTAGAGTGGAATTTAGGATTGAAGGAGAAGGAGAAGGAAGGGAATGCTCATCTTAGATTTGTTCATTTTTCATAACCCAATTTCAAAGGCAAGAATCCCTTAGCTCATGTTGTTCATGTTTTGTTGCATGCTTAAGTTATTATATTTGCATATGTATGTTCATGTGTGTGTTGAGTATGTTTGGGAGGGATTAAAATGAATTTTTTTCTTGAATGGTTTTCCTTTGAATTTTTTCTTTGCTTTTCTAAGGGATTGTATGGATTGTATTGGTATTACTCACCCTCGGATAGGGAAAAAGTGGCCATGTACAAGGGAAGGTCTTTAGTTGGACTCCGATAGTGTAGAGTCTCTTCTCAGGACGAGAAAAGGGAAAGAGGGTAGGGTGTTATGGGCCCCTACCCATCAACACAAACCACATTTTGAGTTTTGGTATATAAGAATGGAAGAATGAAAGTTCCTGAGTTTTAGCCTCAAAAGGGAACCTTTATGGTCTTGTGTCTAATGTCTCCTATTGGAAAAATCCACCTTCTCCCTAGTTTGGCTCAATGTCAAACCTATTGTGTAAACCCAGGATGGGAGTGAATGTCTGATTTTATCTTCATGATATTATTGGTTGTCTCCCAGTTAATTTTCGTTCTATCCATGATCACCATGATGTATTGAAAAATTTGTAATGGATCCCTTATTAAGGGCGAATAAGGAAATTCAAAATGGTTAATAGATTTCAGTTATGTTGGGAGATTTCTCCTTAGGATTGAAATCCTGTGTAAAAATGTTATTTAAACTTATTATTGAAATGGCAAAGATGTCAGGTTTTCTTCTTGGTTCTTTCTGAGAAAATCTTTTTAATTAGGGGGTCAATAAAAAAAAATGATTGAGTAATATCCTTGCTTATGATATTTCTAATTCATTTCAATTTATGCATGTGTGTATTAAAAAATAATAAAATGGTGATATAAAATGATGCAATTTTAAGCTCAAATATGTTAAGGAAAAATTTATATGGTTGGAACTTCAATTCAATTTCGTGGTTATTAGGAGATAAAATAAACCTTCATTGTTATTAAAATGAATTATTCAACCCCTTGGTTAACTAAGCATTTGGTAATTTCTAGTTAGAAAAGAAAAATATAAACCCCCCCCTATAAAAAAAAAATTGCATTGAAAAAAAAAAACACTTAGACAAATATGACCTTAAAAAAAAAAACCCTTCCAAGAGCAAAAACTCTCTGGAGTTTTTATTGGGAAAATTACATATTCCCCTTGAGATAATAGAGAATATTCTTTGTTGATACCTTTTTCAAAAAAATTAAAATATAAATATAAATTAAATAAAGAAAGAAAATATATTTTCTAATATATGCCTAAATATCCTATGTCTCAACGACTAAACTTTTGCACTAACTACCTTTTTATTTCTTATATGCTATCTGCCCACCGTTAATTGCATTATTCTAGGTGACAGCATAGGGCAGCGTGAAAGGAGGAGGAATGCATTTTTTATTTTAAAATAAAAGTCAATGCATTAATGTTTTTTGAAAAACTCCCAAATGTATCTCCACCTTTTTGGCATGTAGGCATAATGTGGGGAGGTGGGGAGAGTTTTAGGCATAGGTGTATATGTGAGTGCAGATTAGGTTAGTACATTTTTATATATAAAGTTTTTAAAAAAGAAATTAAGTTAGTCATTAGTGGGGTTATGTGGTATGGTAGTGTTTAATTTAGTAAAGGTAATTTAGGTGTTAGTAACTTTGATTATTTTGTTAAGTTAGTTAATTTATGTTTTAGGTAATTTAATTTATGTATTTTAAAATTTAGTTTTAAGTTGGTTAGTAATATGTGTTTTAAAAAAAAAAAAGTAGTAAAGTTAATTGATAGCAATTAGTATATGTCATAAAAGTTTATAGTTAATATTAAAGTGGGGTATTAGATGTTTGCTTTTGTTTTAAATTTATTTATTTTTAGTTTAGGTTAGTAAAATTTGTAAGTAGTTTTGAAAGATTAATTAAAATAAAGTTAGCTGTCGTATGATTAATGTATGTTAGTTTAGGAATGGGTTAAGTTAGATGTTAGGAGATTTAGTTTGGTTAAATTACTTTTATTGTTAGGTTGTCGTATGATTAATGTATGTTAGTTTAGGAATGGGTTAAGTTAGATGTTAGGAGATTTAGTTTGGTTAAATTAGTTTTATTGTAAGGTAATTTGTATTAGTTATTTTTAATTGAGAGTAGTTAGTATTTTATTAAATTAGATTTTGTATATTTAAATTAAATTATGTTATTAGAGTTAGATGCTTATTTTTTTTACATTGTTGTAATTTCTTGAGTAAGGTTAGTAGTTAGAAATGAGGATTGCAATTTAATTTGTCTGTAAACAATATTAGCATAATTTAATATTAGAATTTATTTGTAGTTTTAAATTATGGGTTGTTAGTATTTAATAATTTTAGTTGTTTAGTATTAAGTAAAGTTTTAAAATTAGTTAGTTTTATGTTTAGTAATTTAGTGCATACGTTTTAAATATAAATTAATTAGTATATGCTAATATTAGAATTTATTTTAGTGTTTGTTATTTTGAATTTTGGAATTAATTAAAGTTAATAGTAGAGATTAATTAATTTGTTTATTTGAATGTTAGTGATCGTATTGTTCTAAATTGTAAGTTAGTGTTATCTTATTTTAAAACATTTGAGTTTAGTAGTGGTTATAAAGTGAAGTTAAAATTACAACATGTTTTAATATGTAGGTTTAAGCTATGATTAGTTAAGTTATTTAATTTTAAAATAATTAGATTATTAGATTAAACTCAGAGTGTTGAATAGACAACTAAACTCAAATTTATATGTAATAATGTAGACAAGGTGTGTGTTAAAATATGATAGACATTAGATGATGTAATTGGTTAAAATAATTGATTGGTATTATGTGTTGGGTCTAGTATACTATTGTTTTTAAAGGTTTATAAAATTAATAATGAGCTAGATCTTTTAATTAATTTAATTTGGATTGTTTAAATTAATTAATTAGTTATACAATAGAAGTTTAAATTTAACGATCTACTCCTACACATTGACTTTAAACTTAGATGGAAATGTCAGGACACTGTTAGGGGAACTATGTTGTTGTCTTGCAATGTACCTATGTCTTAGCTGAATTAAACTAATCAACTTAGTGAATTTAATTATTATGATTTTTATTTTTATTTTTCAATTGTTTTTTTGCCCTTGTATTTATGGCATGACACTAAGGAGTGTCTCTTCAAATAAATTTTATGATAAATGTAAATAAATAGGATAAGCATAAAAGTTGGTTTGCAAATGTGAATAATGAATTATCTTTGGGAATGATCAAGATATGTGGGTTGAGGTATAAATGTAATGCCCCACCAAGGGATCCAAAGAATTAACCTAGAATTTCACTAAGTTTGGTAGCATTTTTTTGTTTTTAAATATGAAAGTAAATACCACATATAAGTTATGCACCATAATGGAAGCAATAGCAATGTCCATCTAAAAGTAAACATAACATACACAACTGGTTACATTCTTTAAGATTCCTTAATGTTGAATTACATCTAAAACAACTAACATTATTGAATCCATCTAATATAACAACCACATGAAATAATAATGATAAGTCCAATGTTTATATATTACATTTCTAAATGCTCAATCATCCACTGTACATGTCACAGGGTATGAAAAGCTTAAAAGAATATACATATGTGAAATAAGGTACATCATCCTATTCTAATCCATGATACATCAAAGTAAAGATAATCACATAATACACATGATACATCATCATAGAAAATATAAAAATCCATCATAAAAGATCAAACATAATAAACTAAGTGCATGGTTCCTCCCAACCATTAATAGCATCATTAGACCATTGTGGGCCCTAGCCATCCCTCCGTGCGTAACATTCCAAGTCACCGAAGAGATCATCGATATCAACATAGTAGGAATGTCACTCCTAACATATACTATATCATATGCAGAAAGTAATCTAACATGCAAATATAAGCATAAGATAACATCATCTAACATATGCTAATCATCAATGAAAGGATACATATCCACCATCATGAAGGATGCATTAGCCACGATGTCTCAATGAATCTCAAATGATAAGAGTGGAAAAACACTACCACCCGACTACGTGGTACCTAAGTGGTCCACTCGCACTGTGTTGAGGAGATAATCTCAAGTCCCAAACAGGCTATCCAAAACACATAGCATAAATCTCTATAAGTCCAGGAATCCTAAAAGTATACTAACTCAAAGGTTCCATCACAAAACTGACATCTAATCCCAAAGGCACACAATGACATGTAGGAACCTACTATGCAAGTGGGAAAGTGTCATCGCATATATCATGTATAAGTTACCCTGGTAGTTAGCTAAACTCCACGGGTCTATACTGATCTCATGTGGCCACTAGTATCCTCTCATACTGACGAGGCATACTATGGAATGCAAGGTCATAACCATGCATTCTCTCTACTCCCATCCTAGTCTGTACAAGCACTCGAGGCATGGGCGAGAACAAAACACCTATCTTTTTAGGTTCATTTAGTTAGTATTAGGTGTGAGTATTTTCACCTTTTTAACCAACTTACAATGAGTTACCCTGGCAGCCTCTTAGGCCCCTGACCCCCATTGCAAGCCACTTCCCGACACTACATGCAAATATCCTACCCTAAGCTCATGGAATCATAAATCTCAAAATCACAAAAGATAATCCATAATAAAATCATCAAATATGCATAAAAGCATCAAATCTCCATGAGCAAGCACCCATAGAAAATCATGATCACAATAGCTCTCTATTGACAATTGAAGTATCACTGATAATCAAAAGTATCCATTGGTTCTCAATAACCAAAATATATCTCAATCATACTGATCGAAGACTCCAAAATGGTTGAGTCAAACATTTTACAACATGACATCATAAAGAATAAAACCACATTTTAGTCCCATCATGGCAACTAGAAAATAACTAAGGATAACTGATCGATGACTCAAAAATATAGTTAAGTCAAGTGTCTCAGATACATAAGGATCTCAACTATAACAAATAGTAAATACCAACATTACATAGAGAATTCCATCACATAACCATGGTTGGGTTTATAAAGATCAAAATTAAAACATCATCATGACATCACAATCACATCACCCCCAAGCCTCTGGTAGACGTCCTATAACTGGTCAACACTAGTCAACCCAAAACCCAAAATAGTAGCATAAAGAATACACAATGCAAACACATGTTTTGGTTATGCTAAATTTACAAACTTGAATTAAATGTAGAGGTTTCAGTTTACGTTTCCAAGTTTGGAGAATGAATGGAGGAATATTTTGTACCTTTTTCCTAACAAATGTATTGTTTTGGATGGGTAAAAGTTTTCCTTAATAGGTCTAAAAATCCATCTTCCAATTATAATATTTGTTTGAAAATGTCCCCCACCAAACTACCAATTAAATTTGATATACCTTATTTAATAATTTAAAACAATTAAATCTTAATAGTTTAAAATTATTAAAGAGTTCACCATTATAAAAATGAACCTTTGATATAAATCTTTATCAATTCAAATTTATTAATAACATATTTACATACCACATACACACACACACACACACACACACACACACACACACACACACACACACACACATATAAATATATAAATAGTTATTATTATTGCATTTTATAAAATCGAATTACAATAATTTTGATTGATACAATATAACATATGAAAATTTATTAACAATGAAAATCCGATTTCATATATGACATGAATGACTGTTATAAAAATGCATACATATTAATGAGTACCATCAGCGGTACGCAGGACCCTGTGGTCGCAGGGCCTGCAACATCAGTGGATACTGTGTACCCCTGTCGTCGCGGTACCTGCAACAACAGGTACACTACGACCGCAGTGGGTATGGAGGCACATGTCTCATCCCCCCCCCACTTATACATATTTCATTTTTTAAAAAAATTGCATAAGCAATTTCATTCGCCGATTATTATATGCGATTTTGATTTTTAATAAAGTTTTTCTTGAATAACATTTTTAAAACGTATTCAATCAATCATGGTATGATATCATTCAATTTTTAATTAAATAAATATATATGTATATATATACATATGTATGTGTGTATATATATATATATATATAAAGGTATATATGTATATATATATGTGTGTTTGTATATATATATACACACACAGAGATTTTTATCAAATATCACAGCATATAAACATGTATACATATATATATATATATATATATATATATATATATATATATATATATATATATATATATATCTGTGTGTGTGTGTGTGTGTGTGTGTGTGTGTGTGTGTGTAGATTCAAAAATATAAAAATTCTAATTTCAGAATTTTCCTATAAACTTTTGATCTCAAATTTATTCAATAATTTATCTAATGGCTTGGCTACAATTTAAACCCTAGCCCCATCTTCTTTTCAAATCTATGCTTATAAGATTCTCAAATAAATTTAACTACCCATATTGAGAATACATACAATTAAATAGAAAAATCCTCAGAAAACATATGGAAGACACAGAGAAGACAGGGAATGCAAGATGTGGAAATAGCATAAGTAAAATCACAAGAATCTATTCGAATTTTGATGCTAATTCGCTCTTCCTCAGAAAACTCGCAGAGCAAGCTCCTCCCTTCTTTAGAGTTCCCGAGTCCTCCAATGCTCCAAATTCTCTCCAAACGCTATCCCTAAGCTTCTAGGAATGCCTGAATATAAAGAGCTCTTAGGAAACACCTAGAATGTCTCTAGAAACAGCTAGAAGGTGTCACCAACTAAGCATGTGTCTTTTCCAACCTTCTAGATGAATCATAAAGTTGTAGACACCATGTGCTTAATTCATGCACTAACCCCCGTGTTGTTGACATAAGAGAAATAGAAAAGGTGTGTTAACTCCTATGCAAGCTTATAACTCTAATTTACTTTTTATATAATTTCTATTAAATTTTTATAACTTTCATTTTAATTTTTATAACTTTTATTATTATTATTTATTTATTATTTTATTATTATTATTAATTTTTAATTTCTAATTTTTTTTATTTAATTCTTTTTCCTCAATTAATTCTCATTTAATTAATTATAATCAAAATATCAAAAACCATGATATTTTATATTAATTTTCTCAAATAATTAATGTATTAATTAAATCTATTTATTAAGACTTAATTAATAGAAAATTCACCATAGACCTCCAAGATAAAATATGAAAACCCATCATATAGCAATTCACACAAAATCAGTCCAAAGGGTTAAAAATCATGAAATATGTCATTCGACACATTCGATGGGTAAAATATCTAGATACTTGTCCTACCTTACTAGGACAAATGGTTTAAGGGTTTGGGATTTGGACTTGAGAATTTATCTCCCTTCTCTTATCATTGAGATAGTATAATAGGGTACGCTCATCCAGACAATTTAGGGAAGTCGATACCCGGTACCTGGAACTTGTAGAAAAACCATGCATGTACATACAATATATATAATGCTAAGCTAAATAGACAATGGTAGGAAGTGGTGCATCGTGTAGATCCTGACTAAGCAGGTGACTACGACTCCCTTCCTTAACCACATCAGAAATGCCATACAATAAGAAAACACACACACCATACACATGCAAGTATGGGGTAAGTATCCATAATAAAACACATGAGATAATAAACCTTCTAACTAATCATCATCAATAACTGAAGCAATGTAACGATCATCATGCATACATGAAATGTAAAGTCTAAATGATCTCATCATATACCAACTAAATCCATAACATAATGTCTAATAATCTCAAAACAATACCACTAATCCATCATCATAAGGCTAGTCTAACATAGTCTGATGATAATAGCAACAATGTCCAGAAAAGATGTAAACGAGGGTAGGCACTACAATAAAGATACCAAAATATGTTCATCAAGATACCATAATACCCCATGGTAGATACAACATTAACAGAAGCAAGGGATTGAACTTGTCCGATTCAATGAAGATATTTAGTTTCAATATGCTAGGCTATGGGTTGAGGTATAGTTTCCCTTCCATTTTTGAACAAAATCAATCTTCAAGGGAAAATTGTCTATCTTAATATATCAAGAAAAATAAAAAAAGGGCCAAATCCTCTAAGTCACAATCATACAAAATGAGATTTTTATTTTTTCCTTATTAGCCCAGACATCATAGACTTGTTTATTCTTTCCAAATGCCTCAAACATCATTGGTTTCAATATGAAGAACTAGAAATCCTAGTGCCTTGGTGTGAGTCATTTAAGAAATATACAAAAAGACATCATAGAATGATGGAACAAGATGTTCACTTTCTAGGTAGGTATTCTCCCCCTTTAAGGTATTTTCTCTTACATGAATATTTGACTAAATCTATTAGTGATGAAATCTTAGAAGGAAAACACATATTATTTAAAGGACAATATTTCTCGTGTATAAAATAGAAGTAAAATTTTAACCCTAAAAGAATACAAGCCACTGAATCATCTTCCTAAATGGGTTGACTTAGGTAGTCCATCTAAAAAGTATATGGATTTGGATCCTTTAGAATCAATAAGGAATACCTTTGATGGTTTCTTCAAATATGAATTTAATCAATCAGGGAAAACTAATTTTTTGTTAAACTTAAATAGTAACAAATATATAAAAATATACTATATTACTCCATTCTTAATACATGAGTATAATTTGAAACTCTTTATTGATTGAGCTATACACATGATCAAAGTTATAATAGAGATAATTGATCATAATTATTGGCATCTGATTTATTCAACTCGCATAAGATATTGCACTAGATTTATGAAGCTTAGTTGCAAACAAAATGCACATTTCCATATTTAAACATTTGAGGGAAAAACTATGTCAAGTTTAACTATTTTTTAATGTAATATTATTGAGCATCAATATCTAATCTAGAACCTATGTGCCATTATCATCTTAGTAGGTTAATTTAAATGTGGGGAGGAGATTAAACCCTTCTTTCATAGGTGGACTGATAAACAATATAATAGATTAATTTGTTTCGAAAAAAATACAATATGTATAGGTTTAATCTAATAAAAACCCAAAAGTGTATCATAAGCTTGGAATAATCATATAAGAGATATCTGGGATCCAACAAACTCTTAGATGGTAATTCTGCATGGAAAGATTCTATGTTTTGAATATACCACACATAGAGATCTTCAAGGTTTAAAATTGAAAAAACTAGCAAGATTATATACACACATTCATATTTTTATCTCACTTATCTTCATTGGCAATATTATATTAGAATAATCCCTGAGATGCTTTAACAAAATCTCCAAATGTGAACATTCCTAGTAGAAGATGAAGTCAATCTCCACATATCCAACATACCCATCTACATTTCATGACTTATAAGGGTATAAAATTCAAGTTGGACCTAAAAGAATACCAAACTCATTGCAATACTCAACTTGAAGTAGTATCTTTTGACCACAACATAGCTCCATCACTTTTTCAACTTAATCCAATATATGTTTTCACAAAACAAAGACATGTATCCTACCAACATGACATCCATGATTGTTTTGTGCATTTATATTCTAAGAAATGTTGATTGCAATACAAAACAAATGTCTTAGATATGGCAATTTTCATACTAACCGGCTCATTAAACTAGTCATTAATACATCCCTAGATTCCTTTCTCTAGAGAAGATCAATAAAAGCTTTGTACCAACCTACCAATGCCATACTTCCTATGTGATTGTAAAAAAATTATTTCTAGATATATTTTTCTGTACCTTTCCCCTACCCTACTTTGCTAGAGTATTCAATAGATTGGAAATATATTTTCCTTCTCTCTTTGCAACATAAGCCAAGGTAGGAAGTGGAGGCTTTTTGTTCTTTGATGAAAAGAAACATAATCATCACTGGAAAATACAACTTCTTTCCTCTGAAAAAAGATGGCTTATATAGCTTCTTTCCTTTGAAAAATGATGGACTACCCACCAAAGCATTAGTGGGTTGTGGTTGATTTTTTATGATGAAAGCTATCTATAATGCTATGGAGTTTACCATGGGATATTCTGACTCTATTGTAAAGGGGAAAAAATTGTATCTCAATCCTCAAAAAACAAGCAATGATTTGGAAAAAATGGGATATTCTAATTACTTTTGGGAAGGGGAAAAATGTATCTCAACCCTCAAAGAACAAGCAATGATTTGGAAAAAATGAAGGCAACATGATAATGTAAAAACATTCTTTCTCTACCTTTATTACAAAGGAAAAATATTACTCCTTTAATTAATAGTAGGCTTTTTCTTTGTGCATGTACCCTTTGACATTTTGGGTAATTGAAACCCTATGAAATATTTCTATAGCTTTTCATAATATATGATAATGTAAACTGATCATCTTATTGCATTGATGTGAAGGCCATGCATCATATTTTTTGTGTATTTCCAATGATGTATTTTATCTCTCTTTTTTGTATTGTAAATCAACAGCACACTGCTTATCATTTTTTTTGTGTGTGTATTGTTAGTGATGTATTTTATCTCTCTTTTTGGTATTGTAAATCAACATCACACTACTTAAAAAGAGTTGCAGACATGCATAGTTCATGCCAAGGGAAAGTAGGACATAATGATTTAGTAAGAAATTTGAAGGTATTGCTTGCATGAAGTAGAAATATTTTTGTTCTTAAAATTTATCCTTTTTCTAGCACATGGAAAACACAACGAGTTCAATCATCTAGAAAATTAAATTGGGTACCTACTTTAGTATCCACAATTACCACAAGTCTATTTTTTTCATACATGCTATCATGAATGTTGAGTCTATTTTTTTCATGCATGCTATCATGAATGTTGACTCTTTTTTAATGAGGATGTTAGTGTAGGAAGAGAGACCACAAAATATCTTTCTGAAAACAATGTAAGATACATATTTTTCCACTCTCTATGACATTATTTAATTCTTGTATGAAGAAAACTTTTGTAGTAGTACCACCTACTTTGCCATGAAGATTCAAAAAGCATCCAGGGGTAAAAGCTCCACTTGTGTTAGTAGAAATACAAAAAATAAACCATAAAAAACAATAACAAGAAGAACCTAATGTTGATCTATATTACAATAGAAATAAGTTATGAAAACTACACCATCAGACAACACATTGATTGGTCAAGAAGAATGAATGAAAGGAGACACATTACACCTTGAATTTGTAAAGAGATAGAATTTTCAAGTGTTTGTATCACAACAATATAAATTAATATGAAATTTTTTTTTTCAAAAGATCAACTTATTTGTAACATGAACATGTGTAGTCAGGTTATAAGGAGAAGCATTTGGTACATATTCCTATCAAGGTCTTATAAGGAGAAGCATTTGGTATATAATCCTATTAAGGGAACCACTTGAAATAAAACCCCCTCAAGGGCTCTAGTTGATATAAAAACTTAATTTCCTCATGAGGTAGTACTTCCCACCTCATTATTTTTTAGGATTCTAAGATGGCTTATGAGGAAGCCTACCAAATATTTATTTAAACATACTAAGAATTGTACCCACCCCACTAACTTTGGCTCTAATACTGAGTGCCAACTTTGACCAACACAACAACAAAGCCAAAGTGAGAACACTCAAGAAATGCATGATGAGGGTATAAAACTCGAGATTTTAACTTACAAATTCCATTGATACACAATCCTCAACTACACATTCTATAACATGTACAAAAATTTCTCAACCATCAAGCTAAAACTTGTTAGTGGCTTCAAATTCAACACTCCTTGACAAACTGGGAACTAATAGTACTACTTTACACTTGAGTTAAAAAATTATTTTTGAAAAGTAAATTAAATGATATGAAAATTCCATAATCATTAGTCTACAAATTCCAAATTTAAGAACAAGTTATTTATTTTTGGTAGGAACAAAAATTCAAATTTTTAACAAAAAAATATAAATTAAAGTTATAGAAAAGAAAAGAATTGCATGCATGGGCTAATTGAAGCCGAGGCCTTAGGTTTTATTTAGATAGAAGATGCTACAATGACTCTTGAACTCAGATAAGCTTTCTTGTGGTATGTCAAATCAATCTTTCCAAGTTCCAATGCCACCAGATTTCCAACTTCATTAACTTTGATCATTTGCATTCAAACATTGAATTTCAAAGAAGCATGTCCAATGATATAACAACATCAAATTAAGAAACCTTTCTTACCATAAAGAACCATCCAAATCTAATGAAGGATCACCATTTAATTGTGTTTTCCTCAAAAAAACATTCAAAGCATCCCTCTAAGCTACATACACTATTTTCTAATGTATTCCAGTCATCATTGGGTAGATTTGGACTGGTGACTAGATGAAATTAATGAATAGGAGGCCATTATTAGCCAAGAAAGCAAGGTGGAAAGATTAATGGGATGGTGGAGAGGAGTTCAAAGGAAAAAGTGGGAAAGGATTAGTAACTAATAACCTATTTCTCCCCTAGCATAGGCTATTCTCCAGACAAAATGCACCAAAGACAAAAAAAGAAAGTTGAACATGATATTTTTTGAGATTCACAAAAAAACACTGAAATTTTCTCAATTTTTTTTGTTTTGTTTTTTATCACAAAATATATAGATCATGAAGATCAAATGCTAAAAATTTCAAAAAATTTCATTATGTTTTCATTTTTTTACAAATTTAGTTAATGGTGCAATTTGTAGAGAGGATAACTGTGTCCATTTATTAGTCCATCTCCATTCATTGCAAGCTGCACACACTTATAACCACTTCCAAAAGAAAAAGCTTCCTAAAGAAATTTTAAATAATTTAATATGGTTCTAGCCCTACACCTAGCTCATCTGCATGTAGGGAAAATATGCAACCAAGCAAACAGTTAACACACATTAACCAGAAGGAGCCTAAATTCTATATGCAAATATGATAGAATAAATGCTTTAGTATTTATTGTCCTCTTTCTATCACACTAGCTATTGAGGTCATCTGTTAAAACTCTATCTCTAGCCCTAATGCTTCCATCTTGATATCCACACCATCTTGTGCATAGGAATCTACACAAGCATTCAAGATAACCAAAATAAATGTAAGACCAGTGATATGATGCAGATGACCAATAAAGATCGAGCATCTTTGAACATATTTTATAACTTAGATTGAATATAAACATAATTATCAACAAAGTCAACAAATGTTATTGACTATTGAAGCAAAGATTAATAACTTTCCCTTGGTATGAGTTATGTGCCATGATAGGAACTTGGAAAACCATAAGTCTTAAATTAATAAAATAGCAAGAATTTGATTATGAAAAATGGACATTAGCAAATGAATGAAACCAACATCAATATACTACAAGCTAAAAGATCTATTCAATCTAAATAAAAAGAAAAAAACATATAGAAATCTGCACCCAAGTAGGCATTATTATCTACAATCCAATGTCCAAACCCTATATTGTTGACCACATTGAGCATGTAGTGTACACATATTTATTAGTCTCAATTAGCACACCTCAGATAAGCCCCTTTTTCTTAACGCCTTTGTAATGTTCAAATTGCAATGTAAGAAGATCATTGTAACAAAATTTGAAAGGAATGTTTGTAGAACAAATGAATTCACTAGCAAAGTAATAGCTAAATTCATCCTGTTAAGTCTTGATAAAGCCTACAATTGGATTGCGATTCAACAATAGAAGAATCAAAGAAAATTTTACCTAAAATAAGAGGAAATGATTTTTTTTTAAAATGTAGGTGATTGCATGTAGAGAAAATTTATTTTTATTCTAAATAGATGAAAATTAGCTCCCACATAAGATACACAAGGAAAATAGAAAAACAAGATTCATTCCCTTGAACTCTATATTAGCTTGGCAATATGCACATTCTTTATGCTCAAGGATAAATCTTATGGAGAAAGTTTTAAAATAGTCTCAAATGGGAAAATGTGTTGAATATTATTCCTACTGTAGTTATTCTATGCATAATTACAATTAAGGTTAAATGTATATAGATACAAACAAGGAAGACCTATCATTGACAACTTTAAAATCCAAACTTTGTTTCTAAGAAATGTAACCATTACTAGTATGAAAAGCCACCAAATTTTGTTGGTGTGATTAATAATGCCAACTATTTGGACATAATTTGTCAAAGAAAAACATATAATCATAAAAATGATCTTTCAAACAAGTATGCTCTACTTGGGCCCCAACCCTACATACAGGCTATACCTAGCAGGGAAAATATTATGGTGACTAAACAATGCATAGTGAATCCACTATGATGAGTTAATTGACCCTACTATATTGGTCATCTTCGACAACATGTGGGAAACTAGCTTCAATTTCTTGAATAATGTGAAGAATTGCTTGGTAGACAATTTCCATTCTATCAAATGGTTGTTTCAAGAAATTAAGGCCCTTAAGGAAAAGAACAACCAAGACACCAATCAGAATACCCACAAGGTTTAGGAGACCATAGGAAAGAACACTACCCAAGTTTGTAACCAAAACATCCACAGTGGCCAGGACACCAGGGACAGACAAGAGGACAAACTCTCCTTGGTTAAACAAATAGTCTAGAAGTTCAAATCCATCCACCAGGTGCTAACTAAACTAATTGTGGACACCCTACACACTCTAAATGAGAATATTGGCAACTTGGGTGACTCTCTAATGAGAGTTGGCTTAGGTAGGGACATTGCACAAAAGAATGGGAAAGATTTTATGTAGATGGAGTTTGCTTAGACTGAAGCTAGGGACCAAGTGAACAAGGTAGACTAGGTGGAGATCTAGAATAGGAGCCAAGAAGGAGCAGATAGTCAGAAGGACAACAAAGCTGTAGAAACTTTGTAGGACCTAGAGAAGGACATCCAATAGTCTGCTTCACTTTTGGTTTTGTTCTTGGTTTTTGTTTTTGGCCTTTGCCTCCTAGCCTCTAACCTTTTTTTGGTTTTTGGCTTTTAGTAGCAGTCTCATGTTAGCTGGACTTTTTATTTTCCTTTATGTTTTGTTGTAAACTTTTAGGTTTCAGGATCCCTATAAAACCTATTTTACTTAATAAAAAATGATGCATAGTGAATCCATGTAAAATAAAGATCATAGATAGGAGTAGATAGAAAGTGGATATATTTTAAGACTTTTTTAAAAAAAATAGGGAAGCTCAAGGGTGTCTTAATATAGGGTGTTAACACTCACTCATTATTCCTCACACCAAATAAGTAATCCTAGAGATTGAGGAGCTAACCACTACTTTTTATGAAAGAGATATTTAACTTCAACCCACTTATTCTTATGCCAAAATAATTATACTTATTAATAGAAACATGATAAGGATTGAAAATGAACTACAAATCCAAAGCCTTGCACAAGATGGGCTTCTTGTTTTCAACCTTATGAAGCAGTAGTTGTAGATGCACATGTAATTTTTTTCCCATTGAGTAAGACTATGGTGCCTTCATCTTCAAAAAATATCTCCACCATTTGGGTTAGCCTCAAAACAAGATAAATATGTGCCAAATAGTAATTGAGGACTTAAATCAAATGTGTCTTTGAAACTACATTCTTGTTGACAACTACTAATTGAGGTTTGATAGCTCTTGACCGCAACTGTATTTTCTAGTTAACACATTTAAAAAAAGCATATCCACCTATTTGAAGCTATATATGTTTTTGCACCTTACCCTTCCTTTTGACATTCATAGTATCCCTTGACAATTTACAACAATTCCTACATCGATGCTCCTAAACCTTAATATTAGTGCCTTCTCTTGCCTTGTAATATCCATAGAGCATCTTGAAATGCAAGATTTTCTAACATTCTATTTGATATTATACCATTCTCTTATATGGAAATATGTGAAGCCTTCTATTTCACCAAAGGAAATGCATCAGGATACATATTGCACAAGTAATCCCTAAATGTCAAACATTTCTCCTTAACAATGATAGAAGATAAAATTATCAAGAAGAAAATAGAGTAATCTTATTGGTTCTTAATGCAACTATGAATCACTATTTAGTGCTTTTACCTTGGAAATAGTTCTCTGCCATGGCAAGCACTAATTAGTATAGAATATTAATAGAACTATAGAATAATTTATCATAGTTGTAACAACCAAAACTCATATGTTTTCATGATCATTCTTAAACAAATCTTGATTACTCTCTTATATTATTGATTTGGAATTATCATTGATTTTTGTATGTGGCATTCTTGGACTAAAATTGTTAATGTTACCTTTATATTGTTGATAGATATGATTTCTCTTTAGTCATTTGCAATGTCCCCTATTAGGACCATAAACAATATATTATGTAATTCTCCATGTCCACATTTGATATATCTAATTTTATCTTGTCTATTGATGTTCCCTGATTCTATAAGAGATATGATTGTATTAATATTCAGCATTGTAGTGATGTATTTGTGCATTACTTAGTTTTCTTCTTGGAATACTTTCCATGTCAGATAACTTTATTTTACATAAGGCTAACTTCTTATTAAAACATGTTATGATTTCCCCTCTTGATTAGGGATTAATTTCTTTAACATGTAACTATTGCTAAGGGATCCAAAGTAAATAGTGATTAAAAAAGTTTCCTTTAACCAATCATAATCTCTCTTTAAGAAATTTCAACCTTGGTGCTATTGATGATAATTTAGTTGGCTCAATTGGAAATTCTAGAGGAGAACACAATAAAATTTACAATCTCTAGATGATTGATACAACATACCACAAGCTTCCTCAATCCAAAGATTCAAAGCACTTGAGGAGTTATGTACTTGTATGTAAGATTTTCTTTGCAGTCAAAAGATAAGCTTAAACATATTATTGATATGCATGATATTCAAGGTTGACATGATTATATTTTAGGTCTTTTATTTAATTATTTTGTTTCATCATCATCTATGAAATATGCAAAGACAGGTTGTTGTAAGACCTACAAGCTTTCCTCAAGTTCAATTTCCTATATTTGAAAATCCTTCCTTTTGGGAGCACTTGGACACATATAATCTCTTTATTGATTTTTGCTATGAGAAAGTAGGGTACAATTCTACAAGATTAATACTCAATGCTTCTAAATCAACACAAGATCTTTATATTGAATTTTATTTATCTAGTAAAGACACATCCTAGCTTGAAGACATGAGATAATGCATATCAACAGTACTGCAAGAGAATTGAAGAAACAATTGTGGACATACCATAGGAAATTTAAAACATGTTTCCAAAGAGATAAGGAACCAAAATTCACAAAAAATGAATATGAACAGGGCACATATGTGTACTTTGATTTCAACATACTACATGATGACTACCAACATGGCTAGTATGATATTTTCCAAGTTTTGTGCTTTGTCATAATTTCTCAATGAATTATTTTGGGTAAATATGTAGGTTCTTGCTGCTACCATGAACAAAAATTTAGCGAGCTTCTTTGTAAGATTTTATTTATTGGAAAAATGACCATTAGGTGTGATTCCATAAATACAAAGCTAGTTGGTTGAGTAAGATTCTCGCTGAAAATATCTTATATTGCTTCTATATTATCTTTGTAGCATCTACATTAAGATACCCTTATATTTATGTCTAATTCAGTGCTAAAAAACCATGTTGTATTAGCTACAAATTACATATATATATATATATATATATATATATATATATATATATATATATATATATATCTGTGTGTGTGTGTGTGTGTGTGTGTGTTAGCATGAATGTATGTATGTATATTTGAATTTTTTTGATTCTACAAGGTCATTTATTTCTAAATACTCATAGTGCAATTTACACAAGGGATGTTATCGAACCATGACTAATAAAGTTATGCTACAAATAGGGAATGTCTTGGTGAGTTTGTACATGGTTGCAAATAAATTATATGATCTTTGTGAGGCTATCAGTTCTTTTCTATTTTTATTTTTTAAATTATAATCAAGTCCACTATAAATGCCAAACTCGATAGGTCCCAGTTGGTGAAAATAGTCATTTGAATTTCTATGAAAACCATGAAAAAAAACATTAAATTTTATGATGCTTGAATTTGTAAATTGTTGTTTGACAAGCTTGGAACTTTGAAAGACTTTTGGAGGAAAGTTAAATCGGATAAAATTATTACAAATGACACATTGTTGAAGTTATGTATAGTTAAATTGGCTAAAATTATAAGAAATTCTCAGATGGAGAGTTCCATGAAAATATCTAGCTATTTAGCTAATCAATGCTTATCCAATTCATATAGTGGATAAGAAGAGATGAGTTGATGAAAGCTAATCTTTATTGTTTAAAACAAAGCTACATTTACAGCCTTCAAAGCTTTGAACATAGATAAATTATAAGCCTTTGAATTACATTACTCTCAAGGATTACAATTTAGATCTTGTACTAATTGTCCATGACTTCTAATTGAAGAAAACTTCTAGAATAATTCCTCTCTCTCCAACCTGATCCTATAATTGGGGTTATCAATATAAGGTGAAGCATAGCCATTGTCTACCAAACTTTATAGTCAATTATTTCCTTTTTTTATAGGTTATTTAAAGCAATTTAACATAAACATATTATTTAGTTCTTTGTTACATTTATGAATTGGCACCACTTTTCCTATTACTAGGGATAACTTAATTATAGATAATTGATAAAAACTTTCTTTTCATGTGCCTTATTTTTATCAAATGCATATTTTTATCTTGTTTATAGACTACAGCTCAATAAATGTCAACATCAGGTGTAATGAACACTTTTAGTACCCATTTGAGCATAAGGAAGAGAAAATATTTGATCCTTTGGCACCTCCATTTTTTAAAAAGTGCGTATTTCAATTGATTGTGTTTTGTAGTTTTCAATAGATGTAATTTTTTAATGGGGTTTGATGTTTTTATTTAATGCAAAGATCTATTTTCTTGACATAAATTACATAATCATTTGTATCTTTTTTCTAAGAAGTTAGCACAAGAAATAATACTTGTGTGTGTCCAACATGCTCCAAATTATATTTTATAAGAATTTATCACTACAATAATTTAGATAAGTGTAATTCACATGAAATATAATTTTAAAATGCTTGAACACAAGAATTTAAAATTGTTGAATTTTTATAGATAAAGATTTAGATTATTGTTTTACATAATAACTAAAGATTGTGTTCTTTGAGAAGAGTATATCATGTTAAAGTGACCATGATCATGGTAGATCTAATGTTGGGAAGACAACTTTGTCATTTTTTTGCATTATTCTTTAAATGGTACTAGCTCAATGGAAGAGCACCTACTTTATAAGTAGGAGGATGTTGGTTGAATTCCATAGTGCCCTAATATGACCAAATATACTACCATATATACTACACAAAAAATACCAAATATACTTCCAAATTAATTACCAAACCAACTACCAAATATACTACCAAATTAACTACCAAATCAACTGCTAAATATACTACCATATATACTACTCAAAAACTACCAAAATTACCAAATAAACTACCAAGTAAAAATAATAAATGACTAAATCAATGACTTAATCAATGATTAAAATAGTTTAGTCATAAATTTGGTTGGGAGATAAATGTCTGACAATAAACTAACATTGGTCATGTGATCAAAATTAGTCACATATTTACAATTTTTAGTAGTTTATTTTGTAATATATTTTTGTTTTAGTACTAGTGCAACTATGCATGTATTTTCATAGTCTCCCTACGAGGATCCCAATATCTATTGCATAGGTTCACGGTCCCTTGTCTCTTAGGAATTTGTAGCAACTTTTCTTACTGCTAGAAGAATAACTTTAGTGAAGAGTGGAGTCTAAGGAGTTGAAGAAAAAAGTTCTTCTTCTATGTAAATGCCATAATCATGAGGCTTATTCTCATGCAAAAGCCTTTGACACAATGACATTACCTCTAAACCATGTGAAGGATGTTGAAGTGGCTCCCAACCTTGAAACAATCTTATACACAATGATAAAGAAAATGCAGATGCAATACATGACAAATTGCAAAAATTGTAGTCCTCTTGATATTTGGACTATAGATTCTCAAAGACACTTGCAAGTGATTTCAATGTCATGGTACCTACTACAAAAATTTCCTAGATTCTATCTAGTGCTCCTATAATATCGTCTAGGTTGTCTAGTTGTTGTTCTTGTTGTGTAGTCTCTTTTTAAAACCACTCCTTCTCCTTCTAGTATATTGCCACAAACTCTCTCTTGTGCCTTAATCTTTGATACAACTTCTGAATATTTGCCTCTACCATATCTAAAATAAAATTCACATTGTGTTTTAATTCTAGCATAGATGTTTGATCCTCAATATCTTTCATTTCAGCATTCAAGTTTTCAAGATTGGTCAACACCCTCACTTGCAGAGACTCCTCAAATACAATAGAGAGAGGATGAGTTGATGCACCTAGTTGAGACTTATACAATAAGTAATTATGTAGCTCTTTATTATAAGAAAACCTCAATAATGATTTTTATAGTATACTCTTTTATTTATGTCATTAAATAAAATGTATATGTGATATTTTTATAGAGGATTTTGAATAGGTTAAAGGGCCATGCCTTAGATGATGATACTTCAGCTGGTTCAAGCATGTCAAATGTTCTATCCTAAACTTGTGTTTTGATTGAACAATATTTTCTTAATAGCTCTAAAAATCTTTTTTTTTTATGCTCTAACAATATTATTTTTTAGATCCTAGCATTAATCCTATGTTCACTATGCCATCTGCTACAAGGAACAAAACTAAAGAGGTAATGTCAACTACGATTTCAAAAACACATTGGATGGTCATGGATGTGATTTCAATGCCTATAGGTAAGTAGATTCCCCTTTTTCTCTCTCATATTTTATATGTTTATTTCACTTGAACTATTATTTCTTAGAGGGCATTTTGTAATATTGGATTCATTTTATGTAGGAGGTGATGAGGACATTCCTAGATGTACTTGTGTTAGATGTACTAGAACACTAAATAATTTTGATTGATTTATCATGAGAAATGAAGATGGACTTCCCCTATGAGTAGCCCAACTTTTAGGTACTTTAGTGATTGACCCTTTCTTAAATATTTTAAATGTTAACGGGGAATTTAGATGTTGAGGGGGTGGGGCCAAATGAGCTTCCACCTTCACGTAGTTGGCTTGATTAGTAGGGAATAATAAACTATTCCCAAAACCAACTGAAGGTCAATATTAACCTATGATTTCATGAAAACTAACTATGTGAATCTCTTGGTTTTAGGTAATGTAGAAGGAGGCCATAGTTCAATATGCAACATCAATTCATATATATGTGACATCAGGTGGAGCTAAAAAGTGCAATAGGTTTGCATTTTTGTTAGAGGTCTTTAATTAGGTATTTTAAGTTATAGACCATCATGAACATTATATCTTTGACTCTTATAGGCAAGGGTAATGTCATTAGGATGTAAGAAAATCAAAACTTTCTATGTGTGGGCTTTCTAAGGACATTCTCTCGTTCATAGCAACTAGATTTCTAATGTTCATGATGATCTATAATTTTGAAAACTTAATAGACCTATTAAATAAATGTAAACTTGGTACATTTTTTCAGCTCCACCTATTGTCCATGCATATAGAATGCAACTGCATGTGTATTCTTGATTCAAAGTGGTAGAATCATATTTTGGATGGCACAAAAAATGATATACACTAGAAGATGGAAAAATGATGTCACTTTTCTAGGTCTAGAAACTTTTTTGTTATATTTTCTGACACTTATCCACATGAATATGAATGTTTTGTCACACATATCATTTAAGAACTTTTTTTTCATAGTTCAAGTTGAAATAGGTGTATTTTTTCCATTGATAATCTTACAGTCCCCAAATAGCTGAGATAGCCCACTTCACCAAAGGACATGTTTTACAAGGTACATATTCTAGAGAATATGTTTTTCATGGATGATGTAGGAATTCTTAGAGATGTATGTTCTAGAAGAACTAACTTATCAATTTTTTATTATTTGGTTTCTTTTTTCATGTATAATTTCATCATTTGATGTGAAATGGGAAAAACAAAAAATCTTTAGATACACATCATTTTGTTAATCTGACATTGGTTTTGACAAGGCAGTGACAAAACACTTAGTCATTATTCAAAAAAATTATAGTGTAAGCCAAGTCATCAAAGAAAGATGAGCAATTAGTGTGAGCCGAGTGATCAAATCATGTTGAGTATAAGTTGCTAGAAAATACAGGCTAAGTAATATACATAGTCAGTGTTGAGCACCAACATGGGTTGAGAAGATAGTTAGTGCTAAGTCACTCATGAGTCGAGTAAATAAAGTATGCCGAGTCATTTAGGAATTGAGTTACAATATTGAAGATATAGTGAATTTTGAGCATTTGAGACTTCAATTGCCAAGTGAATAGTTCTGGAAATAGTTGTTTGGCACAAAATTCTATGTAAACCATTTTTGGGCCAACTTAATGATTATTTTATGATTCTAGAAGATGGATAAAATGTATATTATGAATCCTTATGTAGTATATGCAACCAATCAAATTAAGGAATGTTCTAAGTGGAAAAATGGATCAACAACAACAATTGATTATAACCTAACCCTAGCCAACTTGTATTTACTTAAGGAGACAAATCCTAAACAATTTACAATGTGTGAAGGAAGAGAAGGAGACTCAAGAGTGATAAATTCTAATTGTAGAGAGCATTCATAGTGCCTATGTAGGTTGTGATAATTTTATGAATTATAGAATTAGTTATAGAGAACAAAGGAAAGTAGATAGAGGATATAGGAGACATATCTAATCAGAAGGATCAAGTACACACCAGGAAAGAGAAGATCTAACATCTAGCAATAGAGTTCTAACTAAAGGTTCATTGTGTTAAATCATTCTAACAAGTGATGCATAGAAAATCTCCTAACATAGTAGTCTTAGCATGCTTGTATAAGTCTCTTAACTGAGTACTTGTTTTATTGCAAGTTAAAGTCCTCTAACAAGGTATACTTTTAGTAGGGTGTTTAAATCCTTTAACATGGTGAGACTTAATAGTCTTTTAAATCTTTAATAGGGTAGACCATTTACAAGATAGATCATAGTTTATGGTCAAAATTCTTGTAACCTTAATTAGCTGCACTTTACAACTTCAATAGTGAAGATTTGTGGGTGTCATTCCCAACCTAGTTTTACCTTCTCATTAGAGGGCTTTTGGGTAAAAAATTTATTGTGTTATGTGTTATTTTTTTTGATTCTATGGATGAACATGTGTAGTTAGATATTTTAGTCTACATGCTAAATTGTGAGATGTATGTGTGGTATATGTTTTATGGTTAAATTTTTGAAGTACTGATTCACCCCTCCACCTCTTAGATTTTACTTTTCCATTGTTATTTCCAATAATTGATATCAAAGCCTTGTTCTATGGAAAGGAAATATTTGTAGCTTTGAGGAAAGATCTTGAAGATGGAAGTCTACAAGTTGGGAAAGACTATTGAGAACCAAAAGATTAAAATCTAGCTTTCCCTACACCAAATCATGGAAGCAAGAGATGAAATGCATCATTAATTAAGAAGAAGGAAAGAGATAGCTATTGAGTAAAATAACACTCACTACCTAGAGGAAGACACTACTAAATTTTTTGAAAATGGAAACTCAAGTGAGTTTGATGTAGTAATTGTAGATATGATGGAAAAGAATTGAGCCCTTGTAACGCCCCGCCAAGGGATCCAAAGAATTAACCCTAAGTTTCTCTAAGTTGGTAGCATTTTTTATTTTTTTGAAACATGAAAGTAAAACCATTCATAACTTAGTAGCGAAAGCAATAATGACATTCCACTGAAAGTAAACATAATCATACATAACAGGTTACATTATTCAAGGATACCTTAACATTGAATCACATCAAAACTAACTAATAATGATTCTATCTAATTCCATCTAACATCACACATAAAATAATAATGACAAGTCCAACATTCTTAATTTACATTTTCGATTGCTCGATTGTCCACTATACATGCCATAGGGTATGAAAGGCTTAAAAGAATATACATATGTGAAATAAAGTACATCATTATCCTAATTCTAATCCATGATGCAATAAAGTAAATGTAATCACGTGTCATACATGATACATCATCATAAAAGATATAAACAACCATCATAAAAGATAACCATTTATCACAAACATAATTAACTAATTGCACGGTTCCTCCCAATTGTAAATAGCATCATTAGACCATCGTGGGCCCTAGCCATCCCTCTATGCGTAACATTCCAAATCACTGAAGAGATTATCAGTATTAACATAGTAGGAATGTCACTCCTAGATCATACTACATCACATGTAGAAAGGAATCTAACATGCAAGATAAAGCATAAGATAACATTATCTAAAAGATGCAAATCACCAATATTTGTCCACCATCATAACCCATGAACAGAATGAAGTGCCAACAAAGAATGTATTAGCCATGGTTTCTTAGATTGATCTCATATGGTAAGACCAAAAAAGCACTACCTCCCAACCACGTGGAACCTAAATGGTCCACACCCACCGCGTTGAGGAGATAATCTCAAGTCGCAAATAGGCTAACAATCACATAGCACAAATACTCTCTAAGTCTAGGAATTCTAAAAGTATACTAACTCAAAGATTCAACACAAATTGACATCTAATCCCAGAGGCACACAAAGACATGTAGGGAACCTACTATGCAAGCAGGAAAGTGTCATCACACAGATCATACTAGAGTTACCCTGGTAGTCTCCCAATAGACCCTAGCCCCCTAGTGATCCCTATGCAGTGACTAGTATCCTCTCATACAAATGAGGCATACTACAGAATGCAAGGTCACAAACAAGCATTCTCTCTACTCCCATCCTAGTCTATACTAGCACTTGAGGCATGGGCAAGAACAAACAATTATGTTATTAAGTCCATTTAAGTTAGTATTAGGTGTAATGTTTGGACTTATTAAAACAAGTTACCATGAGTTACCCTAGTAGCCACTTAGGGCCCCGACCCCGATTGCAAGCCACTTCCTGACACTACAAGTAGATAACCTACCCTAAGCTCATGGAATCATAAATCACAAATCACCACAGTCCTCTACAAAGTGATTGGAAAATACCATAAGATAATTCACAATAAGAGCATCAAATCTCCATGAGCATCTGAAAAGCATCCATAGATAATCATGACCACAATAGTTCTCTATTGGAAATTGAAGGTATCACTGATAATCACAATAATCATTGGTTCTAAAGCCATCTATCTATCCTCTACTTGCAATGCATTCCAATCAAGAACATGTACAACATCAGAGATATACTTTCTAAGTATTGAAACATGAAAAAAATCATGAATGTGAGCTAGGCTGGGCGGTAAGGCAAGGTGATAAGAAACTGGGCCAATCCTCTCAAGAATCTCGAATGGTCCCACAAAGTGAGGTGCTAGCTTTATACCCTTTCCATATTAGATTTGACTCTTCTGCAGATGCACTCTCAAGAAAACCTTATCTCCCATAGCAAACTACTTATCTATCCTATGTGCATCAAGATACTTTTTCTGTCTATCCTGTATCGTAGTCATGTGCTCATGGATACGTACTACCTATTGCTTCATATCACAAAGCATCTCAGGACCCAACAAGATGTGATCCTCAAGGCTGTCCTAACTCAAGGGTGTATGACAAGGACATCCATATAAATCTTGAAATGGTGCCATGCCAATAGAACTGTGATACCCGTTGTTGTAAGAAAACTCCACTAGGTAGAGATAGTCCTCCCAATGTGTCTACCTATCCATCACATACTTCCTTAACATATCTTCAAAAACTTGATTCACCCTCTTTGTTTGGCCATTTGTCTCTGGGTGATATGGTGAACTAAAATTGAATTGTGCTTCGAGCTCATGCTATAATGATGTCCAGAATGTGGATGTGAATATAGGATCCCTATCTGAAATGATCTTTTGGGGAATACTGTGAAGTCTCACAATGTCACACATGAAGACATTAGCTACATAAGCTACCATGTAGGAAGACCTCATTGGTGAAAAATTTACCACCTTAGTCAACTGATCAACGGTGACCATGATAGCATCATGATGATGAGTAGTCATAGGTAATCCTACTATGAAGTCCATAGAGATGATGTCCCACTTCCATGAATGAATGAGATTTGGTTGCAAGAGTCCTACCAAATGTTGATGTTCTGCCTTGAATCTCTAACACTCAAGACACCTAGCCACATAATCAGCAATGTCTCGCTTCATCCCAGACCAATAGAAAAAATGTCACAAATCAGCATGCATCTTCTTGATGCCTGGATGTGCTGAGTAAGGTGTACGATGAGCTTCTTCTAGGATCAAGGTGCGAAGCTCATCCAGTAATGGCACATAAATCCTTCTTGAATGTCTTAAAAGACCATCAAACTCTTGGATGTAGCCTGTAAACTTACCCTCCAAAGGTCTTCCTGAATCAATTTCTCTGCACACTTCCTAGTACCAAGAATCTATAGGAAGTTCTTGAAGAATCCAACTCCTCAAATCAACACTAAGAGTCATAGATGATATCACATGTCTCTTGTGACTCAAAGCATCTACATTCTCCTTTCCTTGAATGTACTTTATCTCAAATTCATACTCACATAAAAATTTGATCCATTGCCTTTGGCGAGCATTTAGATTAGGCTGCATAAAAATGTACCGAAGACTGAGATGATCACTATGTAGCTTGAATCTATGCCCCAACAAGAAATGTCTCCACCTTGTCAAAGCATGAACTACTGTTGCTAACTCAAGATCATGTATAGGATAATTTAGCTCATGATCCTTGAGCTTGCATGATTCATATGCAATCACTAGTCCATTTTGCATCAAAACCGCTCCAATCCCTTCTAGGGAAGCATCTGTACACACCATGAAATCACCTTCTAGATCAGGTACTGCTAAGATTTGTGCATTGGTCAAAAGCTCCTTAAGATTCTGAAATGCTTCCTCACATTTCTCTATCCATAAAAACTTTTTTCCTTTCCTTTGAAGGGAAGTGATAGCATGCATTATTCTAGAGAAGTTTTGGACAAATCTACGATAATAACTAGCTAGACCCATGAAAATAAAAATCTCTAACACATTAGTTGGTGTAGGCCAATCTACTATTGCCTAGATCTTTGCAAGGTCTACATAAATGCCACAACCTAAAATGACATACCCTAAATACTGAATCTCTGATTTGAAGAATTCACACTTAGCTGCATTAGCATAGAGTTGATTGTCTTTTAAGCATTGTAAAACCAATCACAGGTGTTCCTCATGCTCCTTTCGAGACTTAGAATATATCAATATGTCATCAAGGAACATAAGTAAAAACCTTTCAAGATAAGATTGAAATACACCGTTCATCAAACTCATGAAAACTGATGGAGCATTAGTCAGCCCAAAAGGTACCACTATGAACTCATAATACCCATAGAAGGTTTGAAAGGTAGTCTTGTGAATGTCAGCATCCTTAATGTGAAGCTAGTGGTATCTTGACTTAAGGTTGATCTTGGAGAATATTGTAGCTCCCTTGATCTAATCAATCATCAATCCTAGGTAGAGGATACCTATTCTTTATTGTCACCTTATTCAACTATCTGTAATAAATACAAAGGTGCAAAGAACTGTCTTTCTTTTTCACAAAGAGCATTGGAGCTCCCCATGGTGACACACTAGGTCGAATGCTCCCTTTGGCAAAAAGTTCTTCTAGCTGAAGATGTAACTCACCTAATTCCTATATAGTCATGTGATAAGGAGCTTTAGAGATAGGATCCACTTCTAGAATCAGATCAATACTGAAATTGATGTCCCTTTTTAGAGGCATGCCTAGAATCTCACTTGGAAAAACATCTATGTACTCCTGTAAAATTGGGTGATCTAAAGTCTTCCTCATAGGATCTTCCTCATCAAAATTATTTACCATAACCACAAATATCTGACATCCCTTATGGAAACTCCACTTCAATTGCATGGCAAAAATCATCCATAGAGATATAGGCCTTAGTATCCCAACAATCTTCACATCATTCCCTTGGTTATCTTGACACAATATAATCTTCTTCCTACAATCTATACTAGCTCTATGAGAGCCAAGCCAGTCCATACCCAAAACCAGATCATAGGAACCAAGGGGTATAACCCGAAGGTCAACTACAGTATCAAATCCTCCTATGCTAAGCCCACACTTATGAACTATAGAATCTATGGAGACCTTAAGGCCCGAGGCTAGTTCCACTTGCCAACCATGATCTTGCTTCACTACAACTAGCTTACAATTAGCAACTATAGATGGAGAAATAAATGAATCTATAGCACTTGAATCAAACAACACTAAAAGAGATATACCTCGAATAGCTCCCACGATTTCAACCACTATTCCCTAATGATCTGCTTGAAGGTGATCTACTATTGGAAACACTCTATGAGCTCAACCTGCATCCCCAAATGTAGGCTCGGATGTTGTTGGCCTAGGTCCTGAATACTAAGGTGCTTGCTATGGCTAGTGAGCTGCAAAATGTCCAACCTACCCACATGAAAATCATCTTGTACTTCTTTCAGATCCTCTCCCCATAGATGGTGCATTAGATTGCTAATGGCTATTCCTGCTAACAAAAGACTGACTGCTCTGAGCTAGATGAGGGGGCTGATTTAGTTTATTGCGCTAAGCATTGTGGTTGTTGTTGGAGTTAGAACCTCCACCACCATCATAAGCTTGAGAGTTTGATCCCTTCTACTACTGTGTCTACTGAGACTATTGTTGATACTATTTCCCCTTAGAAAAAGGAGGCTTCCTATTTCCACCTGAGTTGTAGTTTCCCTTAGATCCTAATGCTATAAGTGCTCCTACAAAACCCCCCTGACCAAGGTTGACACTTTGTTCTACAAGAATGGCTTGTCATACTACATCCTTGAGGGTTTTAGGCTCAAATACCTTGACACCCCCAATTATACAATTGTTCAAACCTCTAATGAAGTGCTGAGTCAACTGAGTTGAATTGTCATTGAATCCCAAAAAGGACATGAGCTCCTAGAATTTGTGCTCATACTCTGTTACAATCATAGAATACTGCCTGAGGTTATGGAACTCATCTGCCCTTTGCTGCTTCTATTCCTCTGGTAGGAATCATTCATGGAAACTCTCTAAGAATAGCTCCCAAGTGACACTATTCATATCTATGCCCAGCTTCTTTTCTTGAATTGTCCACCAAGTGGCCCCAAAATTCTCCAAGTTGGTAATGGCGAATCTCACCTTAACATTACTATCAAAGTCCTACATAGAAAAAATCCTGTCAAGGGCAATATGCCACTATTTTGCCACATATCTAGAACCTTGCCCGCTAAAGGGCTTGATCTTAGATCTCAAAAGGTCCTTCATCTAAGTAGATACAATGGATCTCTGTTGATCCTTCTGAGGGTTCCTAGACCTAGGTCTATGCTCTTGTTCTAACTAATGTGCTTTATGTTGATCATGAATAGGGTGTAGGCGATCAAGGATGGTCTACATCATCTATCTCAAGTTAACCTCCTCAGACTCAGCTTGATCCCCTCTATGGCTCTCTTCTTGCTACCCACTAATGTGCTCTCCTCTGCTCTCTTCATGATCAGGCCCTCCATGGATAGACTCATGGACACTGATAGATCTACCACATCCATGACCTCTTCCATATCCTCTACCATGACCTCTAACATAAGACCTTGTCCCATATACCATCCTACAACAATATCCGAGATAAAAAGTACTATTACAACCATAAGGCATGCTACTTGTATAGCATAAAAGGCACAAGTTTACAAATAGACTAAGTTCAATTTTTAGTATCGCCTATGTTTAGGTTAAAATAGATTTTTTAGTTTTGAAAGCTAAGTGTTGCATATGCGAGTAATAATTTTAAGTTCTCTTTTTGTTCACCTAGTTTCAAAGTCCTAGTTTGTTCCAAAATACCCAGAGCTCCCAATGTAGAAACTCGAGCTCTGATACCAAATGTAACGCCCCACCAAGGGATCCAAAGAATTAACCCTAAGTTTCTCTAAGTTGGTAGCATTTTTTTTTTGAAACATGAAAGTAAAACCATTCATAACTTAGTAGCAAAAGCAATAACGACATTCCACTGAAAGTAAACATAATCATACATAACAGGTTACATTCTTCAAGGATCCCTTAACATTGAATCACATCAAAATTAACTAATACTGATTCTATCTAATTCCATCTAACATCACACATAAAATAATAATGAAAATTCCAACATTCTTAATTTACATTTTTGATTGCTCGATCATCCACTATACATGCCACAGGGTATGAAAGGCTTAAAAGAATATACATCTATGAAATAAAGTACATCATTATCCTAATTCTAATCTATGATGCAATAAAGTAAATTTAATCATGTGTCATACATGATACATCATCATAAAAGATATAAACAACCATCATAAAGGATAACCATTTATCACAAACATAATTAACTAAGTGCACGGTTCCTCCCAAACGTAAATAGCATCATTAGACCATTGTGGGTCCTAGCCATTCCTCTGTGTGTAACATTCCAAATCATCGAAGAGATCATCGATATTAACATAGTAGGAATGTCACTCCTAGATCATACTACATTATATGTAGAAAGGAATCTAACATGCAAGATAAAGCATAAGATAACATTATCTAATAGATGCAAATCACCAATATGTGTCCACCATCATAATCCATGAATAGAATGAAAATAGATGCCAACAAAGAATGTATCAGCCATGGTGTTTCAGACGGATCTCATATGGCAAGAGTGAAAAATCACTACCTCCCAACCATGTGGAACCTAAATGGTCCACTCCCACCATGTTGAGGAGATAATCTCAAGTCCCAAATAGGCTAATAATCACATAGCACAAATACTCTCTAAGTCTAGGAATCCTAAAAGTATACTAACTCAAAGGTTTCAACACAAATTGACATCTAATCCTAGAGGCACACAAAGACATGTAGGAAACCTACTATGTAAGAAAGAAAGTGTCATCACATAGATCACGCTAGAGTTACCTTGGTAGTCTCTCAATAGACCCTGACCCCCTAGTGATCCCTATGCGGCCACTAGTATCCTCTCATACAGATGAGGCATACTACAAAATGCAAGGTCACAACCAACCATTCTCTCTACTCCCATCCTAATCTATACTAGCACTCGAGGCATGGGCGAGAAAAAACAATTATCTTATTAAGTCCATTTAAGTTAGTATTAGGTGTAATGTTTTCACTTATTAAAACAACTTACAATGAGTTACCCTGGTAGCCACTTATCGACACTACAAGTAGATAACCTACCCTAAGCTCATGGAATCATAAATCACAAATCACTACAGTCCTATACAGAGTGACTGAAAAATACCAAAAGATAATCCACAATAAGAGCATCAAATCTCCATGAGCAACTAAAAAGCATCCATAGATAATCATGACCACAATAGTTCTCTATTGGCAATTGAAGGTTTCATTGGTAATCATAATAATCATTGGTTCTCAATAAGCAACCAAAAAGTATCTCAAAGTGATACTGATCAAAGACTCCAAAAATGGTTGAGTCAAAGCATTTAGATAAACAATTCAGTCCCATCAAGTGACTGGAAAGTAATCAAATAAAACTGATCGATAACTCATAAAAAAGGTTACATAAACCACAACTTACACAAGAAGACTGAAGACAATATCAATCAGCATGCCATCACATAATCATGGTTGACTTAAAAAGGATCGAGATCAAAAGACATCCTCATGACATCACATTCATAACCCTCAAGCCTCTGGTAGATGTCCTATAACTGGTCAACAACTAGTCAACCCAAAACAAGTAGCATAGAGAAAACACAAAATGCAAGAACATGTTTGGGTTTGCTAAAAATTACATATTTGACTTAAGTGTAGAGGTCTTAGTTTTCATTTTCAAATTTAGATATCGAATGGAGAAATTTATACATTTCACCTAACCCATGTATTTGTTTGATAGATAAAAGTTTCTCCCTATACCTCTTAGAATTCAATTTTCTATACATTATACGTTATTTTGGTAATGAATTGTCATTTTTTCAAATAACTCAATTTCTTCTCTTGAGAATCCCCCCAAAATAATAACTTAATTATTTCATTTATAACATTCTCATTAACCTTAATTACACTAAATTCTAATTAAGTAAATTGATTAATTTAAAAACTATATTATTTATTTAAAATCTTGAATATTAAAATTTCATTTATATATATATATATATATATATATATATACATACATACATACATACGTACATACATACGTACATACATACATACGTACATACATACATACATACATACATACATACATATATATATAAAACTATATACCTATATTTATAATATTTATAATATTTAATAATATTAATCACATATGAATCGAATCAAAAAATCAAATCATGTCATAGCTTTTAACCAGCACAGATGTACATACTCAAGCCATGTTATCGAAGTCGTGGTTGATGCGACAGTGTCGTGCACTGAAGGCCGCTGCCGTAGTCGGCCCTACGACCACAGTTGTAGGTACGACTAGATCAGCATCTGTTAGGCCGACGCTTATATATACAAAGGGTGGGGTGGGTTGGAACCCCTAGCCCCCATTACATTTATATATATTTTTTAATTTTTTTTTTATATAAACATTTCAATAATGTTTTCGCATATGCGCTTCTAAATAAATTTATTAAAATGTCTGCGACTATGTCATTTTTAATATATATATATATGTATATATATATATATATGTGTGTGTGTGTGTGTGTATGTATATATATGTATGTATGTATGTATATATCTATATCTATATATATATATATAGATATATACATACATATATATATATATACATACATACATATATATACATACATATATATATTATAAACTAAGAATTCTCCCTATAAAATATTTCTTCTCTAAATTTACCCATTAATTTTTTTAAAAATAGGTTTATCCATACGAATATGAAAACCCTAGCCCCATAGTTTCCTTAGATCTATGCATATGAGAATTTCTTATATAGAATTTAACTACCCATGACAAAATGCATACAACCACAATATGAAAATCCTCAGAAAGCATTCAGAAGACATGAAGAAGACAGGAAGTGCAAGAAGCAAAATATCATATGCCAAAATCACAAGTGTGTACTTGGACACTGATGCTAAATCACTTCTCCTCAGAATCCGCAAAACAAGCTCCTTCCTTCTCCAACATTCCCAGGTGCTCCAAAACACTCTCTAAGCTTCTAGGAGTGCCTAAATATAAAGAACTCTCAGGAAGCACCTAGAATGTCTCTAGAAACAACTAGAAGGTGTTGACAACTAAGCACAAGTCTTTTCCAACCTTCTAGATGAGTCACAAGGTTGTAGACACCATGTGCTTAATTTGTGTGCTAACTCCTGTGTTGTTGACATATGTGAAATCAAGAGGTGCGTTTACTCATAGGCAAGCTTATAACTTTTATTTTAATTCTTTTATTATCTCTATTATTATTATTTATTTATTATTTTATTATTATTATTATTATTATTATTATTATTATTATTATTAATTTTAATTTGTTTTATTTAATTCTTTTTCTCAATTAATTCCCATTTTATTTATTTAAAATCAAAATATCAAAAGATCATGATATTATATTAATTTTTCCCAAAATAATTAAATTGTTAATTAAATCTTTTAATTTAAGACTTAATTAATAGAAAATTCACCATAGACCTCCAAGATAAAATATGAAAACCCATCATAGAACAATCCACACAAAATTAGTCTAAAGGGTTAAAATCATGAATTATGTCATCCAACATATTCGGAAGGTAAAATAACTCAGATACTTGTCCTACCCCTCTAGGACAAAAGGTTTAAGGGTTTAGGATTTGGACTTGAGAAATTATCTCCCATCTCTTATCATTGAGATAGTGCGATACAGTACGTTTATCTTGGCAATTCAAGGAAGTTGATACCCGGTACCTGCAACTTGCATAAAATCCATGCATGTACATACTAATAAGTAAGAAGTGGTGCATCGTGTAGATCCCAACTAGCAGGCGACTACGACTCCCTTCCTTAACCACATAAGAAATACCATACAATAAGAGAACAAACACACACACCATACACATGCAAGTATGGGGTTAGTATCCATAAGAAAACACATGTAATAATAACCATCTAACTAATCATCATCAATAACTAGAAATAATGTAATAATCATGATGCATATATGAAATGTAGAGTGTAAGTAATCTGATCACATATCAACTGAATCCACAGCACAATATCTGATAGTCTCAAAACAATGCTACTAAACATCAACATAAAACTATTCTAACATAGTTCGACAATAATAGCAACAATGTGTCCAAAAAAATGTGAACGAGGGTAGGCACTACAATCCTGATTGAAGAGGTAAAAAATCTTAAGATAGAAAAAGAAGTTCAATTAGTATTTCTATGTGACATGATTGAGCATAAAAATAAACATGAGGACGACAAAGTCATGATTGAAGATGACAAAACAACAATGGCCAATAGACTGGAAGAGAAGACATCAGATGTGCAAAATACTTGTAACATGTAATTGGATACAATGAATCAATTGATGATTGCTAATCATGAATTGAATGGAAAGGAAATTCAGATCACAACCCTGAAGTTACAGAGTGAACACTTGATGAATGAATTGAGAAAAGAAAATGAATTTGCTAAGAGTTTCAACAAACCTAGTAAAGCCATCAAATACTTTGAGAAACTAATGAGATATCCTAGATCTAAAAATGATACTACTAGATTAGGATACACCAGTATTGAGGAAGGAGAATCATCAAAAAGTGGTGAACAAAGAAATACCAAAGGTAAGAACTACAAACCCACTTGTCATAATTGTGGAAAGTTAGGTCATACAACTAATGTTTGTAGGAACAACAATGTAAATTAGAACCCTAAGCATAAATTCATGGGTTACTATCATAAGTGCAACAAGAAAGGACATCAAGCACATGAATGCAAGACAAAGACTTAAAGCACATAAAGATTTGAAGGATATTGCCACAATTGTTAGAAGTATGGACAACATATGAATGTAGATCTAATGCCAAGTGGACATCAATTAAGTAGACAAAGATATAACAAAATGGAAAATCCTACAATTGGAATTACAATACAAGGTATAGTTGTCACTATTTTCAAGAATATGGACATGTTCTTGGAAATTACATTAGAACACATTTCAAAGACAACTATAATAGATGGTTGAGTGAGACTATATGCTTTAGCTATTTGAAGACTAGTCATATCAGCAAAAATTGTCCAACTAGATCACCAACACCAACCAATGGAAATAATAAAGGTAAAGAAAAGGTCGATGTTGAGAAGGTAAAATTATAGATGAAAAACATATGGAAGAAGAAAAAATATTGCAACACATGATGTTTAGATGAGGTCACTTCATCCAATGGATCAAGTGATCACATCACCCCCAACTAGGTAATCAAAAGGTATGTGTGGGACTAATATTTCAATTATATTTTAAATTAATTCCAAGAATCTAATTTCTAGAAATATAATATGTGCATGGATTAAGATGTAATGTATTGGTTAGAACCTAGATGAAATCTATAGTTTTGTTAGTTTTCATATTTTTGTAAAGCACGAAAGGTTTCACAATTACTATCAAGTGTGAATGGAATTTTAGCTATTGCCGAGTAATGAAGGTATAGTAATATTGGTTGAGTTTTCTATGTGAACCATGTGTAGTTAAAATCATGTGTAAGTCAAGTGAGTTGGAAACCCTATGATAATTGAGTTTACAGTTGTGTAAGCTTTAAGAATTGATTGCAAATATTTAAGGGTTATATGGTAATTTTTTTGACTCATTTGCAATTACTAGTGATCAAAGAGAGCATGAAGAGAAAAAAGGAAAATTATAATAGGAGTTTCTTGCATTTGCAAACCGAATTCAACTCTAACTTGACATATTAATCAGATTAGAAAGGTATTTACTGGTGTAGAGGGAGAAGAAGCTGAAGAAGCACCCAAACTAGCTACGAAGAAGAAGAGAAAGGCTAAGGAGCCTGAAGTGGAGAAAACCAAGAGGAAGCTTGAAAAAATTTCACAACAAAAGCCAACAGTACTTGCTACCAGGTCTAGCACAAGGGCAACCACAAAGTAAGTCAATTAAATTAGAACAAAGACATATGTGAGGAGAAAATACACTCTAGAGGTTGAGTTAGATGAGGAGAAGACATAATATGATGACATGAGTCAATTAAAGGTGGTACACAATCCCTCCTCTGACTTAGATAATTTGCGTGACAATGTAAAATCAAATGTAGATTTGTTTGGTTTTACAGACATAGATTTTGATAAGTTAGGAAAAGTTGAAAAAAATACTATTGAGGAAGCCATATATGTGATGATGGCTACATTCAAATAAACTCCTATTGAGATTTCCAACTCCCTACCTAAAAGTCTATATGAGCAAGTTGTGTAGAAATGGCAATAAATTTACAAATAAAGAAGAAAATCAAGGAATCCACTCTAGCCTAAGTAATGCTAGGATTGGATAAGAGGAAGATTACCAAGCTATGGAAAAGAACAAGTCTAACTTTTCCCCTAAATATAGAGCTTTCCATATACTAAACAAGAACATTGAGGATGTGGTAACCAAAAAAACAACTACTCAGAGATCTATTTGGGTTACCCACTCCTGCAATAAAAGAGAAAGGTGAGAAAAATATTCAAGACCCTAAGAAGGTTGAATAGGAGATAACAAAAACAACAAAAGAGGTATCAGTAAAGGATGGTAGTGTGGGAGGTACTAAAGAGGCCGCCGTAGAAGAGACTACATATGAAGAAGAGTAGCAAGATGAACATAATGTACAAGATGTAGACCAAGTGAGTCAGCATGACTCAGTACAAATAAGAAGGTTGAATAGGAGATAACAAAAACAACACAAGAGGTATCAGTAAAGGATGGTAGTGTGGGAGGTACTAAAGAGGCAGCCGTAGAAGAGACTACAGATGAAGAAGAGTAGCAAGATGAACATAATGTACAAGATGTAGACTAAGTTTTGAATGATAGTCATCCACCTATAGACCAAGTGAGTCAACATGAATCAGTACAAATAAAGGATGTTCCTCACAATTCCACTCAGAACATCAATCCTTTGATTGATAATGACTTGAAGAAGACATTGAAGGTTTCTACCATAGCAACATAGTTATGCACATATCTTGTATTGGTGAGAAAAGATGAAATTGAAAAGGAAGAAGTCATAGTAGTAGGGGTAAAAAAAATTAATACATCTAGTGTGCCTTCTACAACTATAGATATAGAAGACCAAAGTGCAAGAACTAAAAAACTAAGTGTTATTACTACAACACCAGTAGCATTGTCTCTAGTGCCACTCATTTCAACTAAGTAAGGCTTAGTTACAATTGAGAAAGATGGAACATAAGTTAAACTAGGCCAGGAATCTAGTCTTGTACCTAGTCCACAAACTCAAGGTGAAGTACAAACAAAAGTGAGACAAGTTGACAAGTCTAAAGAATTGAAGGTGACTATTGCCCTAGACCAAGAAATTACCATCTAGACTTTGGTTACCTTACCAGTTTCTGTGACTCCTACCATTGAACAAACAAACAATCTATTGGAAGCTCTACAAAGGAAGAAACACCAAGAGTTTCTAAGAAGGGAGCATAAGTAGAAGCAAGTGCTTCATGACATCAAATATATATTTCTTAATGCTTTCAGTCTCCTAGCTACTAATGAAGACAAATCAATTATTGAGCAATTGGTACATATTGTTGATAAGATTAGTGATGAAGACCTAGATGAAAATACTAAACTATTAGAATGGTTTGAAAGAAAATTTCACACTAAGGTTCTTAGTGGCCTTTCACTATGACAGGTTGGTTTAGCAACCAAGATGGAGATTGTGAAGAAGGTGTTGGAGACCATTTTCTCTTTTTACACCAGGTTATGTGATTTGAATCTTTTTACACATGAGATTTAGAGGTATGTTGACCAACTAGATAGAGATTTAAAGACTATAGTTAATACCTTAAAACTATCTCCTGGTCAAAGTTAGTCACATTTTTAGACATTGTTATTCACTCAAGGTAGGCTTGTTGAGATGAAAGCACATGATGCTAATATTCAAGTTACCTTGATCAGCATCTAATCCAGGTTGAACTCATACATGGAAGTCTTACACAAGGAAATAGCCTATGTTAAGACATTGATGAAGAAAAATTCTCATCTTTTCACTCATGATGGCTTAGTTAACCTTGTTGCCAAGCTAGAATTCAAGTATCAATCTCTAGAGGTAGCATGCAACAATTGGGATGCAATATTGAAAATTATAATAGAGATCCATAAATCATTTTTGGATAAGCACACTATTAGTGTACCACCCATGAAATAAGTGTCAAAAAAGTGGGATCTAGTACAAAAGGGGAATATAGTAAAGTTAAGGGGGATAGTGAAGTGAAGAGTAATTATGCAAAAACATGGTACAAGAAGTATACTCAAAAGGAGTACCAAATTTAGATACTAAAAGGAAAAAGTTACTTAGGGGGAGTAATGGAAAAATGAGGTATGATAGCTAGTCATCCATTTTGTAGAATTTTGAAGTTTTAAAATTTTGTATGAGAACTGAGTCACAGATATATATTGTTTGAGTTATGTTAAAAATAAGGATTGTATATGTATGAAAATGTGTTTTTACCACTCATGTCAAAGGGGGAGATTGTTAATCTCATGTTGGTCGGTAGTGGAAAAATACATAGTCATTATTCACCACAATTTTAGTGCAAGTCGAGTGATCAGGTCAAGCCAAGCAATTAGTGTGAGCTAAGTGATCAAAGCATTTTGAGCATAAGTTTCTAGACAATACATTTGGAGCAATATACATAGTCAGTGCCAAGTACTAGTATGTGCCGAGAAGATAGTTAGTGTTGAGTCACTCATGAGCTAAGTACACAAAGTATGCCGAGTCATTTGAGAATCAAGTTACAACATTGAAGATATAGTGAATACCAAGCATTAGAGACTTCAATTGCTGAGTGAACAATTTTGGACATAGTTTGTTGTAATGGCACAAACTTCTATGTAAAGCATTTTTGGGCTAACATAATGATTATTTTATGATTCTAGAAGATGTTCTAAGCATCAAAATGGATCAACATCAACCTTTGATTCTAACTTAACCCTATCCAACTTGTATTTACTTAAGGAGACAAACCCTAAATAGTTTTTAATGCATGAAGGAAGAGAAGGAGACACAAGAGAGATGAATGCTAAGTATAGAGAGCATTTATAGTGCATATGGAGGTTGTGACAAGTTATGAATTACAAAGTCAGTTAGTGAGAATAGAGGAGCAAAGAGAGGATAGAGGAGGCATATTTGATCAGAAGGATCAAGTACACATCAGGAAAGAGAAGATCTAACATCTAGCAATAGAGTGCTAACTGAAGGATCATGATGCTGAATCATTCTAAAAAGTGATTCAAAGCAAATCTCCTAAAAAAGTAGTCTTAATAGGCTTATGTAAAATATCTTAACCGAGTGCTTGTTTTATCATAAGTTAAAGTCCTCTAACAAGGAACTTTTAGTAGGGTGTTTAAATCCTTTAATAGGGTGAGATTTAATAGTCTTTGTAAGCCTTTAACAGAGAAGACCTTTCATAGGATAGATCATAATTTATGGTCAAACTTCTTGTAACCTTAATTGGCTATACTTTACAACTACAATAGCGAAGATTTGTGGGTGTCATCTCCACCATAGTTTTACCTTCTCATTGGGTTTATGGGTAAAAAATTTATTGTGCTATGTTTTATTTGTTTCATGCTATGGATGAGCATGTGTAGTTGGCTATTTTAGTTTACATGCTAAATTGTGATATGGATGTGTGGTGAATATTTTGTGGTTAAAGTTTTGAAGTACTAATTCACTCCCCCCCTCCTTAGAGTTTCTTTCCCATTATTATTTCCAAAAATTTCTTTTTCACAATTTTAAAATGATTGTAGGCATAAAAAAGTAAATGGATTCTATTAGAGAGAAGGTATCATTCAAATGGTCCCCGAATGAATATTTATATGTTAGAAAAAGTGGGAGCTCTAAGGGACATGTTGATTACCAAAATGAATATTTATGATAAAGAAAATGTGGGATTTTTGAGGGACCATACATTGACTATCCATTTAAGATCTTGAACCTACTCCTTTTTATGTTTTTAGCCTCCTAATGAATTTACTAATTTTATCTTGGACAGTGTGATTTATAGGAAGATGTGAAACTAATGAAGGACATGGGATTGGATGCATATAGGTTTTCCATATCATGGTCATGGATATTATAATGTGAGCCAATTTTTTAACTATTAAACAAAAGTGACTAGCAATTAGTAGTGCCTTTCTTTAAAAAATTTCTTGTTTTTGGTGAGAACAGATGGCACAATCAAAGGTGGAAATAACAAAGTTGGAGTGGCCTACTGCAACAACCTTATCAATGAACTCTTAAAACATGTCAAAAATTAATTCTATTTTCTATTATGGACATAGAAATCTCCATAATTTTATGCAAGCCATAACCAAATCATGTTTGAATATATAAAGCCTTTTGTGACTCTATTTCATTGGGACCTTCCACAAACTCTAAAGGAAAGCTTTGGAAGCTTTCTGAACATAAAAATTGTGTATGAAACCCTTCCAAATCATGATATCCTTTTTGCATCTATGCCCATATATCATCCATGTTGAAATTATTGTTTTTTAACTGAAACATTGACATGGTGGTGTATTTTTCAATGTTGCTCTAATATTAGGATAATGGTGTATGAACTTATGTATTGCTCCATGTATGTATATATACATATATACACATATATATACATATATATATATATATACATATATATATATATATGTGTGTGTGTGTGTGTGTGTGTGTGTGTATACATACATATATATATATATACATATATATATATATACATACATATATATATATACATATATATATATATATATATGTATATATATATATATATATATATATATATGTATGTATACACACACACACACACACACACACACACATATATATATGATTTTTTAAATATTGTTGTATGTAAGGCAGGCCCAAAATGATTTTAAACTCAACCCAAAGGAATTTGAGTAAATTTTGGACCCGAATTAGTATCCTGATTCAAACTGACAACTTAGCCAAATTGCTTGAACTTGAGGAATTTCAAACTAGGAAGCTCAAAAATCTCCACTCCTTCCCACATTACATCTTCAAGTGAAATATTCTTCCATCTCACAAGATACTCCAAAATAATCTTGTTCCTCAACCACCTTTCCCTCACACCCAACACCATTCCATGTTCTATGATCAATTTTCCTTCATCATCCACAAATGAAAGCACTTGTGAAGGTGCATTTTTCTATCTGAGGTATTTCTTTAAATAGGAAACATGTAGAATAATATGAATTTTTCTACTAGCTGGAAGTTCAAGCTCATAAAATACCTCATCAATCTCTTCCTTAGTACATTGTAGGGTCCATTAAATCATAGCTTTAGGTACTCAAATCAAAATTATAAATATTTGATCTAAAAAGAAACAAGTTTTAGTGTCATGGATATCCATTGGTCTTTCAATGCCATAAAATCAATTTTTTTCAAAAAAAATAATTTGTCTCTCTCTCATGCCTTAAATTCTAATCAAATTTCTAAATATATGCCTCTACCATATCTAAAATAAGCTTCACATTGTGTGATAACTCTAGCATAGGTGTTTAATCCTTGATATTTTTCATTTTAGTATTCTAGCATTCAAGTTTTCAAGTATCCTCTTCATTATATGTTTGGTTTATCAATTATTTCCTCTAGTTCGATTACAGTGCATCTCAACTAGATGTTCCAATGATGCAATTACCCATCTATCTCCATGTTGTGCAAGAACTTATTGTTTTATAGAATCTAGATAGATACTAATAGTTCCAAAGCCATGATCTTGAAGACCATCATGTGTGCATCCCACTTTAGGGAAAAATTGGATGCCATGTTCTTGTGCATATGTTTCAATCAGTTCCTTCAAACTCAAATGAGGTGCACCCATGGAATTATTAAGGTAAATCTCACTACCCATGGAAGTCGAGGCTTTTTGTTGAACATATTTTTCTGCTACTTGTTGTTGCTAAATTGCCTAAAATTGGCACTTGTCCATCACACTAAGATACCTTACATTATCTCTAGCCTCAAGTTGTTCCATATTTATGCCCTCTACAACTTGATTCATCATTTCAAAGGCTACATTTAGTTGACTTCTTATCATCTCATTAGCAAGAAGCTCAAGGAAAATAGTCCTTTCCACCCAAAAAACCAATGTGTAACTTCATTAAAATTAGGAGTTGAAAAATGACAATGATACAAACTTACTGCCACTTTAGAAATAATGTTGCCTCCAACATTGCAACCATATGATAAATGGAAATAACACACACCCAAGCCACAACCTAGGTAAATTGTTCTAGTTCTTAATAAGCTAGGTTGATTACAAATTCCTATAGAAATGTCATGAGATTAGGTATGATGAAACAAACAATCAATTGTTCCTAGCTAGAAGGATCAAATACAATTTTCCAAGGTGATAAAATTTCATATAAAGATGCAACACTTGCATACCAAGCATGATGCACATTCACAAAATTATAAAAAATGGTTGGATATAAAGGCTCCATATGCTGGCCCAACAATGGAAGCCAAGGATATAACCATGCATGTATTGGCATAGCCTCCCTATGAGGATCCCAAGTATCTACTACATAGGTTTAGGGTTCCTTGGCTCCAAAGGATTTCTAGTAGCTATTCTAACTACAAGAAGAATAATTTTAGTGTAAGAAGTTGAAGAAGCAAGTTCTAATTTTTTTAAAATTCCATAATCATGAGGCTCATTCCCTTGTAGAAGCCTCTACCAAAATGAAAATGGCTATAAACCATGTAGAGGATTTTAAAGTGGTTCCCAACCTTGAAACACTCTTATAAGAAATGGAAAAGCAAATGCAAATGCAATACATTACAAATTGCACAACTTGTAGTCCTCCCAATAGTTGGACTATAAATTCTCAAAGATAATTGGAAGGGATTCCAATATCATAGTACCTACCACAACACTTTCCTAAATTCTATTTAGTGCTCCCATAATATCCTCTATGTTGTCTAGCTATTGTTTCTGCCATGCAGTCTCTTTCTAAAGCCGCTCCTTGTCCTTCTAGTATATTGACATAGAATCTCTCTGGTGTCTTTGAAATTCTAATAAAACTTTTGAACAACTACCTCTACCATATCTAAAATCAACTTCACATTGTGTTGTAACTCTAGCATAGGTTTTTGATCCTTGGTAGATTTCATTTTAGCATTCAAGTTTTCAAGGTTGGTCATCAGCCTCACTTGCAAACCTCTAATGTCAAACGCTTTTTGTACTATTTCAACACCATGTTGTTTCTTCTGAGCTAATAGTTCTTCTAGTGAATTTTCTTGTAAAACATTAATTTTTTTGAATAATTGTAAAATCTTAGAAAGCACATTGCTTTTTTCTATTAGCATTGATGGGCTTCCCTTGAACAAATTCAAAATAAAGAGGCATAAATGAAACACAAATTATGACATTTCCTTCATTGCACCCATATCTTCTCTTTATATCCCTAATCTAGACAATAATATCTATTGATTCTCATGAACAACTAAGATAATTAGTTCTCTGCCACTATCAATACTTATTAGTGGGAGAAAGATAGTCCAAATAAGTAATCAATATGAAATGGGAGTTTTATTACTGTGGTAGATGGAGATATAAATGGAGTATATTTATAGCAGTGAGATGGGTTGATCATTCGGTGAGAAATATGATGTATAGGGATAAAATGCAAAGATTGAATGTTGAAAAAGAATAATAAAGATTGTTAACTCAATTGGTATCAATTTGACATCAGACTCCTCAAATAGAATAGAGAGATGATGAGTTAATGCACCTAGTTGAGACTTATACAGTAAGTATTAATGTCATTTTTAATTACAAGAAAATTTTAGTAATGATTATTATATTATATTCCTTTATTTAGTCATTAAATAAAATGCATATGTGTTATTTTTACAAAGGATGTTGAATAGGTTAAAGGACCATGCCCCAGATGATGATACTTCAGGTGGTTCAAGTAAATTGCATGTTCTATCCTACACTTGTGTTTTTCTTGAATAATTATTTTTTTAATAGCTTTAACAATATTGTTCTTTTAGTGCTCTAACAATCTTCTTTTAGTCCTAGAATTGATCCTATGTTTACTATGCTTCTTGCTACATGGAACAAAACCAAATAGGTTGTTGGTATTTTAAAACAACATGATTTCAAATTACCCCAATGAGAACAAGATACATCTAGGGGCAGCTACTTTCCATCTTCAACATAACCTTTCAGGTAGTGGGCCAACTATAAGGCTAGACCCTTCTTCTTCTTCATGCTTTGCAAAACCTAGGTGGGTGGACCTATAGATTCTTCATATGGCTCTAGTTGTCAAAAGCATACACTAAATCTAACAAAGCAGATAAAACCCTTACTCTTCTAACACTTATGCAAAGATCCCAAACATGAAATAGCTAATGACATGACCAAAAAAATTGATAAGCTAAGTAAGGGCATCTTTTTTAGTTCTTAAACATTAAAGGGAAAAATATTTGATTAATGATGTTAATTTCAGCAAGACCCCAAATATGTAGTAGTAAGAACAAGTTGATCTTGTAGCTAATCTGTGCCTTATCTATTGGGCAATTCCACAAATTAAACACATACATCTATGATATTAGTGACATATTTCATAAACCCAAATATCAGATCTATCTTATCACTTTGTGAATTAGGCATCAATGTTCCTAAAGAGCTCATTCTTTTGAAGTATCCTTCTCAAATGACCAACAACCCTGTCAAACACATCAAGAATTTACTTGGCCCTTTGTTCAAATAAAAAATATATATTAAACATACAACCTTAAGGGGATGCAAATGGGTCTCAGTTCTTTGTCCTTAAACTAGATAGGATTGCATGGTATAGAGATAGGAGACAAGAATCTAAATGAAACTAAAGAATTCTTGCTCATTTGTATTCATTTCCTTGAAACTCTACATTTAGATGCATGAAATTAAAACATAGAAATTTCTAACAGATCATAACTATCTATATTATGTTAACTACTACTATTCATACAAGAGAAATATATTGAAGAATATGGTGGAATCATAGTTTTGGAACCAACAATGTGGTCTCACCCTGAAAATTGCCAACTAGGTAGCACATCAGTGAGAAATCTTCTCTAAAACTAGAATGATTACAATGGACGAAAAAGAGAAAGATATAGAAGAAGAATGGAATCCCAGATCTGATTTGGAAGTGACATGTGTCCACTTGAATCTACATTCCTTTCTATTGTAAAACCTCTCTCCTCTTTCTACCCATGAGATCTGATTTGGGTTTCATCATTGTTTTGTAACAAACCTGAAATATCTATTCCTCAATGATGAAAACCCTTTTGTTACTAAAATATTTGAAAAGAATTATGGAATATAGATGATAATTTGATTCAATTGATTTGGATGTGGAAAAAATTTCCCATAACTACATTCATGTTTCCTTTTACATTCATTCAATTCATCATTTCATTGGAAATCAGATCTGAACTGCCACAACAGAATTAAACTACAAATTGGGTACCTTAGAAAAATCCCAAAATAACTTGAACTAGTTACCTCCTATGCAAAAAAAAACTCCAAAAATGAAAAGTTCATTTTCTCCTTATTGAAGTGATATATAATATTCCTACATGGGCTTATCAGAAACACCCAAAATCTTGCTTTGAAAATCAGGCTCCTTCTAGGCTTTGAAACTGCATCCTTGCAAATATTTAATAATTTCTAAAGTTTAAACTATAGTTTTAAATAAAATTTATTTAAAACTCCAAATGCACATCTAGGAAAGAAAAACAATAAAATATTATTTCTTAAGCCTCTCTGAAATTCTAAGATTTGTTTGCATAAACAATAACTCAATGAAATCTTGCAATATATTCTTGGTTCCACTTCACATAGGGAACTTTAATTCTCATAAATAGACTATAAGGAACATAGGGTGGCATCACCTTCTAAATTTGAAAGCAAGCCATTGATTTCAAAAAATCTGATGATCCAGGAACAAAATTGTTGATAACTTAGTTTCAATCAACTAGGTTGGAAATCAACCTAATCAAATTCCTCCATATAAGCCTTCCCTTTCCACTACTAGCAACTTATTTTGGACCCACTGCTAGTTTTGGACATGTGTCAAACTCTCTCTATGTCACTATGCATAAATACCAAGCAACTTCTACATGTGACATAGCGACCATCATTTATGCATCTTTGATATGATGATGTACATTTTATGAGTATTTTATTGTAATTTTGGTGGGTCCATTTGAATGTCCTTTCATCACCATGTCACGTACACTAAAACTTGAGCAAGTTTCTATTGGCATTAAGTCATGTTTGTTATTAGTGACAACACTTATTCAGATTTTGTATGGCTATTGACTTCATCATTTAGTTTCACAGTTCACATCTAGCATTCCAGTGGTTACCAAGTGAATATAGATAGTGAAGTCTAGCAGTTCAAACCAAGTAGTTTAGTTCTTACCGAGTAGTTAGTGGTTATCAAGATTCATAGGGTCTATTGAGTCATCATTTCCTATGACATGAAGCCAGTGTTAACCAAGTGATGGGATTAGTAGTGTTTACTGAGTGCAAGCAAGGTAAACATGATATTTAGTTTCTACCAAGTAACACTATATATATTAAGTCTCCAATGTTCACTAAGTTTGAAGCTGCATTGAGTGATTAGTATGGACTGAGCCTTTACTTCTATCAAATGCGTGATGATACTGAGTAATGTAGTGGATGTTGAGTGTCAAAAGTTCAACTAGTCAGCTTTTAGAGCCTGAGCTTCTACATTTGGGCCAACTTAGTAATATTGGTGTTAACTTGGGTTTTATCCAACCTTGTAATTATGCGAATTGGGATGGTATATATGTAATTTACTATGTCATACCCAAGTATAATGATGAAGTAATATTTTGAGAAGAATGAGAACCGAATGTGATCAGAATGTGAATGTGAATTATCTATGGAGAAAGGTATACAACAAGGTCAAATTAGGAGTAGTCAAGTTCTATCTATCACAAAAAGGTGATCAGCATTTCAAGGATCTAAATCAGCAATTTAGTTGTAAGTCAAATCTACTATTTCATCTTAATAGGTGAATCAGATTCAAATTCTTTAACATGGTAGACTTAACAATCTTTCCTTTAAATCTATTTACCAAGTGCATACTTTATTGTATGTTTTTAAAACATCTAACAAGGTGGACCTAGAAGTCCTAATTGCTCCTAACAGGGTAGATCATTAGAAGTGATCATTGTAAACTTTAACAGGCCAACCTTATACTACATTATTGAAGTTTTGTGGGTATCATCCCCACCCTAGTTTTACTTTCTATTTGGAATGTTTCTAGGTCACCAAATATTGTGTTCACGTGCCATGAATGTTTATCTTTTAGTTTCTCATGCATGCAGTATATTACATCAATTAATGGTGAATGAATTATGTTATTAAGTGCTGAATTTGTCAAAAGTTTTGAGGTTACTGATTCACCCCTCCCCTCTCAGTAACCTATCTAGTCTTGATTATTTCCAACGATTGGTATCAAAGAATTGTGGCTCTCAGGATAAAGTCTGACACCTTGAGCAAAGATAAAGGATAATGGAGATATTCAAACTTGATAAAGCTATTGACAATGAGAAGCTAGATCTAGAGATGGCCATAGCTCAACTCAAGGAAGCAAAAGAGCATCTTTCCCAATCCCTAAAAAGAAGGGTTCCCTGCAAGAAGAAGTAAGAAAATTGAAAAGAGAATAGGAAATTCAGTCAATAAGATTGTGTTAAATCTTGGAACAAAGAAATAAGGAAAATGAAGACTTGGAGGCAAGGAATAATGAAACTCAAAAACAATCCCTTAAGCAAGAAAGTCTTATCAATCAACTCTCCAATGCAAATGAAGAAATCATGAGTATGAGATTTGAAAACAAAAGGTTAAGGAATGATTTAAGCACTAAAACGAAAATCAATGAAAGGTTGAAAATTGATCTAAATTTTGAGAATCAACTCAATTAAAGAATAATGAAATCTCAAGTAGACATGGATCAATTGAACTAGCAAAATGAGCAAAATCTTTGTAGGCAATAGGGAAAAGTAGAAGTTGGATACAAAGAAGAAGGTGAATCCTCCAAACAAGGTGCTGAAAGGAATACTTTCAATCACTTTGGTAAGATAGATCATACATCAAACAAATGTTGGAGTAATGGAAAGGAAAAATTCAATGGAAAATGCTACAATTGTAGTCAACATGGTCATAAAGCTAATGAATGCAAGGAGAAACCAAAGTTTGAAGGAAAATGTCACAAATGCAAGAAACAAGGTCACATGGCATCTTAATGTAGATCTAAACCATTCAATCTAGCTAAACAATTTGTAAATGAAATATTTCGTTGGGACTACAATACTTGGTTTAGATGTCATTACTATGGAGAATATGGACACATTGGCATAAATTGTGCCAGGCATCACTTGAGAAGAAAGGATACTACAATAAGATGTTACACATGTACCAAACTTGGTCATATAGCTAAGAATTACATTAATAAAGGTAGAGTTGAAGATGAAAAGAAAGCAAAAGTTGATAACATTAGGAAGTAGATGAGATAGCAGTGGGTTTCCAAATCCACCAAGCAAGCTAGTTCAAGTGATTATGGTCATGTCACTCATGGAGTGGGTGACTCCACCATTTCCAATTAAGTTTTTAAGGAAGAACTGGAACTGTATTTTCAAGGTCATATCTCAAGCAGTTCTAATGGAAGGAAGTGAAAGATCCAAATTAGTATTCTAGATACAAAGGGATCACAAAGTTTAGCATCGGTATTCATTGAGTAAGATCAAACCATACTAAACTAGGTCAGGAGTAACAAAATTTTGTTTGATCACTGAGTTACAAGGTTCTACTGAGTAATCTACATAGATAATGGATGACATCTTGTCAAGCACTATGTCATTATGGATCTCATTGTATCGAGAATTAATGAAAAATTTTCATCAAAAAGGAAGAATTTCAACTTCATTTCCACTAAAAATTTAGTATATCCAGAGTAGAGTGATTTGCAAAGCATTCAAGCAATCTTGAGCATAATTTGCAGTGAAGCTTTTTGAAGAACATTCTGTCTACTTAGTGATCATGGCATCCACTAGTAGTAGTAGCAAGATGAAGAAAGGATCAAAGATGTTGGTTCGAGGTATTGAATGGAAGGCTTTGAATTTCAAATTAATGCTAGCAATTATAGAACACTTGACCCTAATGGAGCTGAGTTGAAGATTCCACCAAAGGTACTCTTATCAATGATATTTGTACTCATTTCAAATGTGTTGTGCAAGAAATTGGAACCCTAGAAATGGATAGTGCCCTAGGTGAGCTGTGTGTAGATGGAACTCTTAAACCCTAGCATAAACATCTAGAGGAGAAAGGTTTAACCCATATTCCATACCTACCAAGAAACTTTCAGATAAAATGGATTAGATATATCTTGAGCTGAGTCCATAATGGTCAGTTGTGGTTAGAATAGCTAGTCTTGATAATGAAGAAGAAGATTCATAGAATTATTGGTCTCCCTATGCTCAATATGGTTAAAGCTACTAAAACCCTAGGTTGGGATGAGCTTCAAAAGAAAACCCTCACCAAGTGGGATGATAGAGGACTAAAAATCAGCAATGTATCTGACGTGGAACTTAGGTTTTGCATTCATATTATTGCACATAAGATATACAACTCTAGTCAACTAAATAGTGTGTCATGTGAAGCTATGGACTTACCATATAAAGTTGTCAAGAAGAATTTGGAATATGACTTAGCAGACTTAATGTTGAAACAATTGAATAAGAACATGGAAAGTATCAAAACGTTGAAGAACAACCCGTGGAAATTTGATTCTTTGTTGACTTGTTTTTTTTTTTTATGTTCAAAAATTTTTCCCCTCCAAAGGAATAGTGTATGGAAGAAGGACACTCTAGTTTTGTACTAGATTAATGCATTTATTGCAGAAATGGGCAAGAATTTTGATAGAATAATGGAAACCTATTTTGAAGCATTTAAGGAAAAGATGAACAATAGGTTCCAAATTCCATCAAAATTAGTTGAAGACTACAAGGATGATGTTTGTTTCATGGTTGACTATAACAAAGTGTACATTTAGGTAGTTAGGCCTAGAATAGTATGGGTGAAACCTCTTCCTTATGAGGTTAATATTGATGAAACAAAGGAGATAATTGAAGCCCTAGTGAATGAGCCTATATATCGAAAGGCACCTATCTTTGGAACTTATGATGAAGCAAAGGCCAGAATAGAGCTTGAAACTAAGCTTTCATAGGTGGTAAATAAAGGTAAGAGGAGGATAGCTAAATTGAAAATAGAAAATTCCCCTCTTATGCTTACCAATTGTAAAGGTGAAGATGAAGAGTCTAAGAATGAAAAAGAAGAATTAGAAAAAGAAGAAGAGCCTCTGAGAAGGAAAGTCATGGTGATTATCACCAAGCCACCCAAGGCCTCTACAATTGTGTTTACCAGAAGATCTAAGAAGAAAGGATTCAGTGAAATTGTATTTAGTAAGCCCTCTCTCACATTCCAAGAAATATTTAAGCAATTAAAAGAAGGTACTAGTATATCAAATTTTAAGGCATTAAAGTATGAAACTAGAACTAATGTAGAGAAGATGCAGATTGAGGAGCTAGTGCTGACAAAGATAGGAAAATGGAAATATTCCCCTGATCAAATTGACCCTCAAATTTCCAATGAATTATTAGCAAGGTTAAAGCCTAGATGGGAATCAGCCATGCAAATAGCCAAGGACATATATGAACAATATTTGAGACAGTTGCTACCGAGCCTTACCAATGCAGAGGTAAAGGAAGCAATGAAGAAGAATGAAGACAAGATGACAATTAGATTTCATACTTGTTTAATTTTGATAAAAGATATTGAGAATGTAGTCAAGGATGCCTCATCCATGTGGAAGAATTTTTATCATATGCATAAACCAAGTGAGAATCCAATGGAAGTCAATGATGATGATGATAGTGACAAGGATGAAGATAATGAAGAAGACAATACTCCTTGTGTCACTATTGATGCTGAAGATTATCAAGAAATGATGAAGGATGATGAAGAAGGAAAAGAGGATGAAGTTGAGGAGGAAGATAGGGAAGAAGAAGTAGAAGAAGAAAGTGATCCACATCAAGATAGCTACATAAGTCATTACCTCGCTTCCTAACTCTCCACCAAAAACTACAACATCATCAGGCATGGAGACAGCTTCAAAAAGTGTGATTGTGACCACAATAGATGTATCATCTACCCCATCACTCTCTCTTAGCTCCAAGTATTACTAATGGAAGTGTCTACAACTTCATCCACTAAGTTGCAACCTTCCTCTTCTTCAGCTCCTATGTTTGGGACATTAGTAGTAAGTACAACATCCAGTTCTACAATTTTGTCTACTTCAATTTTGCATATTCCAGTAAGTGCTCCCATTGTACATAATTCTATTAGTATGCCGCCTATAATTACATCAATTTTGTGAAGTAAATCAATTTTTGATTCTTCTAGTGCTCTAGCTATCATTCTATCAGTAGGCACCATTCAAGTTTTTACTGCAAGTGCTACTGTTTCTACCATTGTTTCTATTTCAAAGTCCAAAGTAGTAATGTCAGAAGTTGAACCAAAGACACCACTTAAACTTTTGATTAGTGGAAGAGAAATTAATGAAGATATACATTTGGACAAGGAAATTGGAATTCCAAAGCTACATTTTGATAATGCTACTGTTGAACAAATGTGATTGGTTAGCCAGCTTCTTGAATAAAAGGCCAAGTAGAAGTAGTTAAGGGAAGAAAGGGACAAAGAATTCAGAATCATTGAAAGTGCCAAGAACATTTTGATAGAGGCCATAGGTGTCGATGCTGATTCCTCTCAACATATTTTGTTATAGTTAGAAGAAGCAATAAATAAATTCAACAAGGATTCTACTGGCCACGATAAGTTGATAGAGAAGCCAGAGAAAAAGTTTGACAATAAAGTGCTTGAGCACATTGCTTAGCATATTTCTATTCATCGAGTAGTGCTCTTCTCAATTTTGGCTAATCTTGAAAATTCTTTCACAAATGTAATATCTCTTTTTGCTAATCTATGTGATGTTACTAAGTATACAAAGGAAATAAAGGGAAAATTAAATAAAATTGCTAAGGATCTAAAGGCTAGTGCTCAAAAGTTGTAGCTTGACCCTAGTTCAAGCTCTACACATCATATAAGGGTCAGATTCCTATCAAAAATGTAGGTAGAGCTATCAAGAGAGGAACCAAGGATCTGGTCTACACTAATAGACATCTAGAACATGATCCTTCCTATCATGGATACAATGTAGAAGCACATTGCTTATTCAAAAAAATTGATCCATGATAACAATTTTTCAATTGTAGATCATATGATTCAACTCTCAGCAGAAGTACAAGTTGCACTTGAAACATGCAAAATTTTGCAAGAAAATTGGGATAAGACATTAGCTCTTATTCTTAAGGTACATTCTAGTTTTCTCTCACATTTTAGTGTCTCTATATAAGTATGTTGTGTATAAATGTTTGGCATTACTATCAAAAAGGGGGAGATACATATGTACAGAATAAAAGGGGGAGAGACTTGTGCATACTAATAAAGAGGGAGAAATTAAGAAGAAGAAATATTTTTATATACACTCAGTATGATATTATGCTCGATATGATATGTACATTGTATGGGGGAGATATATACAATAGAGTTACAAAGACAAATTTTGAAATATCAAAAATCAAAATCAGCATGACATTATACATAAGTTTTGGCTAATAGGTGTTTTTGTCACTAATGCCAAAGGGGAAGATTGTTGGAATTAAGTCATGTTTGCTATTAGTGAAAACACTTATTCAGATTTTGTATGGTTACCAAGTTCATCATTCAGTTTCATAGTTTACACTGAGCATTCCAGTGGTTACCAAGTGAATATAGACAATGCAAGGTCTAGCAGTTTAGTCTGAGCAATTTAGTTCTTACCAAGCAGTAAGTGGGTACTGAGCTTCACAGTGTCTACTGAGTCATTAGTTCCTATGATGTGAAGCCAGTGTCAACTGAGTGATGGGATGAGTAGTGTTTACTGAGTGCAAGCAAGGTAAACATGATATTCAATTTCTACCGAGTGACACTATATCTATTGAGTCTCCAATGTTCACTGAGTTTGAAGCTATGTTGAGTGATTAGTATGGACCGAGCCTCTACTTCTAACAAATGCATGACAATGCCAAGTAATGTAGTAAATGCCAAGTATCAAAAGTTCACCTAGTTAGCTTTCAGAAGTTGAGCTTCTACATTTGGGCTGACTCAATAATATTGGTGTTAACTTGCATTTTAGTCAACCTTGTAATTATGAGAATTGGGATGGTATATATGTAATGTATTGTGTCATATCCAAGTATGATGATGAGGTAATGTTTTGAGAAGAATAAGAAGTGAATGTGATCTGAATGTGAATGTGAATCAATAGCAGAGAAAGGTATACAACAAGGTCAAATTAGGAGCAGTCAAGTTTTATCTATCACAAAAAGGTCATCAGCATTTCAAGGATCTAAGTAGTTTAGTTATAAGTCAGATCTACTATTTCATCTTAACAGGTGAATCAGATTCAAATCCTTTAACAAGGTAGACGTAACAGTCTTTTCTTTAAATCTCTTTATCAAGTGCATACTTCATTATATGTTTGTAAAACCTCTAACAAGGTGGACCTAGAAATTCTAATTCCTCCTAACTGGGTAGATCATTAGAAGTGATCATTGTAAGCTTTAATAGGCCAACTTTATACTGTAGTATTGAAGTTTTTTGGGTATCATCCCCACCCCATTTTTACTTTCTATTTGGAAGGTTTCTAGGTCACCAAACATTGTGTTCATGTGCCATGAATGTTTATCTTTTAGTTTCTCATGCATGCTGCATATTAGATCAATTAATGGTGAATGAATTATGTTATTAAGTGCTGACTTTTTCAAAAAAAATTAGGTTACTGATTCACCCCTCCCCTCTTAATAACCTAGCTAGTCTTGATTATTTCCAATAGTCTCCATATCAACATGGTGCCCACTATTGATCTAAGAAGATCTGATCGTGCCAACCAACACATATCCTTTTTTGAGTGTGAATCCACAGTGGCACATGACATAAAACCATTTTGACATGATGGCAAGGCTTTTTATGGCAAGTAGTCTTTTTTAGCACCACTATTTGAAACTAGGTCCCACTGCCTTTTGTTTTTATGGGAGGTCACCATGTCGCAACTGGTGAAATTATTATAAGTTTTGGTCATGACATAGTGAATACTATATATTTCAAAGAAATCCAACATTATGAAGGCAACACATTCTTATTATGACATATATTTATATCACCTGACACTTCTAACATTATGTCATGCTAACAAGGCTTATTTATGAGCAATAAAAGTTATGGTACCTTATTTCTTGGTTTGGCCTCACCATGTTTCACTTTTGTGGGAGGTCGCCATATTGCAATCGATAAAAACTATGTGATTTCCAGTAGTGACATAGCGACCACTGTTGATCCTAAAAAAATTAGATGGTATGGGCAATGGACTTTAAAACTACACTCATATTAACTGGGTCCCATATGTGGTAATGCTTGGTCACCATGTTGAATGCAATAAAATGAATGCAAGTTTCTATAATGACAAGGCGACCACCGTAGACTAAAAAGATTTGAAAATGAAGAGAATTTTAGAAGATTATGGAAAAAAAATGATTTTTTTTTTAAAAGTTCCCAAAAAGGTATATACCTTTTCAAAATGATTTTTCACATTTGATTTATAAGGTAAAGGCATATGACCTAAAGGGCTTACCTAGGGAACAAAATACAAGATACTAATTAGGGTTTTCTTAGGGTTAATTAATTTAGAAAAACCAAACCCTAATTTGCACATAAAAACTAGGAACATTCTCAGCAAAACATGATCAGGAAAACACAAGGTAAAAATATGACCAATAGAATTGATCCTATGTTTACTATTCTTTTTGCTACATGGAATATAACCAAACAAGTAATGCCAACTGTAATGTTGACAACCTATGGCATGGCCACAGATGCGATTGGAATGCCTATTGGTAAGTAGATTCCTTTTTTTTTCCTCTCATTTTTCATGTGTTTATTTCACTTGAACTATTATTTCTTAGTGGGAATTTTATAATATTGGATTCATTTTATACAAGAGGTGATGAGGACATTCCTTGATGTACCTATATTAGATGTATGGGAACACTAAAGAATTGTGATCAATTTCTCATGAGAAATGAAGATGGACTTCCCCTAAGAGTAGCCCAACTTCTAGGTACTTTAAAGGTTGATCCTTTCTTAAAAAATTTAGATGTTAATGGGGAGTTTAGATGTTGGGAATGGGGGTTGGGTCAAATGAGCTTCCACCATCACGTGGTTAGCCCTGATTAGTAGAGAATATTAAACTATTATCAAAACCAAGTGAAGCTCAACATTAACCTTTGATTGCATGATAATTAATTGTGTGAATCTCTTGGTTTTAGGTAATGTAGAAGGACACCATAGTTCAATATGCATTCTCAATTCATATGCATATGACATCAGGTGGAGCTAAAAAATGTAATAGGTTTGCATTATTGTTAGAGGTGTTTAATTAGATAGTTTAAGTTATAGACCATCACAAACATTGTAAATTTGACTATAATAGGTAAGGGTAATGTCCTCAGCCTACAAGAAAATCAAGAATTTCCATGTGCTCACTTGCTAAGGACATTCTCTCGGTCATAACAGCTAGAGTTCTAATGTTCATGAGGGTCTATGAGTTTAAAAAACTTAATAGATGTATTAAATAAATGTAAATGTGGTGCATTTTTTCACCTTCACCTATTGTCCATTCATAAAGAATATAGTTTCATGTGTAGTCTCGATTCAAAGTGACAAAATATTATTTTGGATATGATTGAAAAATGACATGCACCAGAAGATGGGAAAATGATATCACTTTTACAAGTCTGGAACCTTTTTTGTTATATTTTATCACATTTACCCATATTAATATGAATATTTTGTCACAAATATCATTTAACAACATTATTTTCTTCATAATTTAGGTTGAAATAGGCGTATTATTTCCATTGATAATCTTGAATTTCCTAAATAGAAGAGAAAACCCACTTCACCTAAGTACATGTGTTACAAGGTACATTTTCTAGAGTATATTTTTTTCATGAATGGTGTATGAATTCATAGAGATGTATGCTCTAGAAGAACCAACTTTTCAATGTTATATTATTTGGTTTCTTTTTTCATGTATAATTTCATCTTTTGATTTGATATGGGAAAGACAAAAAAACTCTAGATAAACATCATTTATTTTTATAATTTTAAAATGATTGTAGGTATAAAAAGTAAATAGGTTCTATCAGAGAGAATGCACCATTCAAATGGCCCTCGAATGAATATTTATTTTTAAGAAAAAGTAGGAGCTCTGATAGAAATGTGTTGATTACCCAAATGAATATTTGTATGAAATAAAATGTGGGAGTTTTGAGGGACCACCCATGGACTATCCATGGAAGATCATGAATCTAACCCTTTTTATGTTTTCAACCTCCTAATGAGTTTACTATTTTTATCTTGGACTGTGCGATTGGAAGAAAGGTGTGAAACTAATGAAGGACATGGTATTGGATGCATATAGGTTTTCCATATCTTGGTCAAGGATATTACCATGTGAGCCAATTTTTTAACCCTTAAACAAAAGTGACTAGCAATCAATAGTGCCTTTCTTAAAAAAATTTCTTGTGTTTGGTGAGAACAAATGACATAATCAAAGGTGGAATTAACAAAATTAATCTGGCCTACTACAAAAACCTTATCAATTAACTCTTTAAATATGGTTAAAAAAATCCTATTTTATATTATGTACATAGAAATCTCTATAATTTTATGCAATCCATAACCAAATCATGTTTGCAGATATAAAGCCTTTTGTGACTCTGTTTCCTTTGGATCTTCCACAAGCTCTGGAGGACAACTATGGAGGCTTTCTCAATGAATTTTTTTGTATGAAACCTTCTAAATCATGATATCCTTTTTGCATCTATGCCCATATATTATCAATGTTGGCCTTTTTGAACCTGAAACATATTGGAGCATCTACTCCGTAAATGGTAAAGTATGATAATCCTTAATGACACCCTATTTAGGTTTTTAAATTCAAAAAATAACCTTAGCTCTCAATTCATTTTTCTAATAGGGACTAGATTTGGTACCTAGCTAGTATGTTTGATAGAAAATATTATTCCCCTCTCAATGAGCTTGAAAACCTCCTTTTGCATTAAGGGTTTTAGCCTAGGATTAATAGGCCTTCACTTTTTTCTTATGGGTTCGGAATTGGGTTGTAATTAAATATTATGTTGAGAAAAGTGTGGATCAAACCCCTTAATATCAACATATCCCCAAGAAAAAAAATCATTATATTCTTGGAAAAGCTAGACATAGGACTGCCTTTCTTCATCAGGAACAACCTTGCCAAAATTTAATCTTTTTCCCTCTACAATCTCAAGGTCTTCATAATGGTCTTGCTAAACAAGCTAGTTTTATTCTTCTTCAATTGGTCATCAGAGTTAAAGATGGAATCTAGAGTGAATAATCACTTGGGAAATTTATTAGGACTTAGTTGTATAATCTAATCACCATACTGCCTTTTCACTTTTTGTTGATTAAATGCTGAATACAAGTCTTCCTCAAATAGAAAGTTCAAGATTTGTTCATCACTATCAAAGACTTTCCAATTAACATCATTGTCAAGTATGGAGGGCATAACCACAACTTTGACATGTTTTCATACATCTTCTTTGCTAATGTTGTCAACTATATCAAATTGTGCCCCTATAGCAGCAATCCTATTAGCATGCTAATTTAATTTTTTGGGAATAACAACTATATTAAAAGCATCAAAGTTTTCAATTAGATCCAAAAACTCTTTGCTTATAAGCTTTTTAACTTATAATTTTTTTTCATGTCCAACCCTCTCACTTGGTTGATGACTAACACACTATCACCAAATGCTTTTATGCATTTGGTACCCCTCATCTTGGCCCCTTCTAATTCTTGAATTAACAACTCATATTCATTTGTATTTTTTGTCGATGTAAAATTGAACTGAAAGACTATATAACACCTATCTTAATTAGGTGAGACTAGCATCGCTCCCCCACTTGAACTAGTCTTTTTTCTAGAGCCATCAAAGTATAACTCCCAAACTTAATTTTGCTGCTTAAGATGATCAATTGTGTTTTTTTATAAGGTTTGACATTACTAGCCCAACTTCTTGGAAGAAATAATTCCCCATAGAAACATTTTTAATATCTTTAACGCTAATGTCATTGATCTCATATTTTAGGGGGTTTTCTATTGCCCACTCATCTAGAAAGACACCAGGGATACTATCTACTTGAGTATTTGTGTCTTTTTTGACAAGGTCCTCTTCTTGATTGATCACACTGGGTGTATAAGGTTCAATGTGGTTTTTGGAAAGTAAGTAAGACCTAATTCTCACCTTGGTTCCATATTGTTGGGCAATTGTTATGCATGAGGTCAATGGTAGGAATCCATTGTGTAATTACTCTCTTGAAAAGCTAATCTTTTGGGATCAACTCCAAGGTTCAATATTTGTCTTGCAATGTACCAAAATCCATTCAGTTGACAATAAATGTGATTATTCATGAGGAGGCCTTTGCTAGTTCTATTTCGGTCTCAGAATGAAGTAAAATCTATTTGTTGTCTCAAAATAACACACAAAAGAACAAGGTTTTTTTATTTTCTATTTTTCAATGAATACAATCTAACAATGCAACTAAAATGAGTTCCTATTCTAATAAGGGGTTAGCAAAGAAAATAACAAAAGTGAAAGAAAATAACATGAAATTGAAAACCTAACAAACATAAGCTATAGAAAACAACACACTACAAGTTAAGCTTTCAAATAAATTGGTAAAAAACCAATGAAAATAGGAGCAATGCTTCCTAGAATCCATTGATGCAATCGTCAGTGAGAAACTATAACAATTGAATGATATTTCACCTCTCATCAAATTGCAAGGCCACACAAAGTGCTCTCATGTGAGATGGAAATTTATACAAGCACAATTTGATGATCTCTTCTCAATCTTGATATGTCAGCAAAATTTGTAAATCTATAGAAAACACTAGAACTAAAAGATCGTACAACTAGAAACAACACACTAAACCTTTCTCTCAATCACAATTCCATGAACAAAATTCACAAAATAATGACACATTCATGCAAGAATCACTACACTTCAAATGCTAGCACCAAAAGTATAATTTTATCACATAATAATGGTGGCCCTTATTACATATTACAATGGGGTATTTATAAGAAATCATCTCCTCAATTTGTGTTAAGAGTGAGAGATATCTTTATGTAATAAAATGCTTTTAAAAAATTAAAACAAACTAAATATATACAATCTAACAATTAATCTGATTCTTAGAGGAACTCCATCTATATTTTATTCATTAATTGGATGCATGAGCCCTTTACATTTCAAAACAAAGAAAATATGAAGGAAGAAAGAGAAGAAAGCCTTCAATCAAAGTAGAAGTGTTTGAAGGTGCCAAAAATAGAAGCTAGTCCTTTACTAGGCATGTGTCGAAGTTAGACTACCGTCAGAATGCATTCTTGATCCATGGAAAGTACTATTTTTGGAACAAGCAATTAACTATTGGCACACCTTTGAATTGTAGAGTTGCAGACCTATGCACATGTGCACTTATGAAGCTGTAGAGCTGCTAACCATGACAAGGTCAAAATCTCAAAATTTTATTGAGTGTCAAAATTGAAATTTTGGCATCTTGTTTTTCTTCTTCTTCATCCCAAAGCTATATTTGGATGTTTGGCCTTCAATTTCTTTACCATCTTAGTAATCTTAGCTGCATCTGAAAGATCTAAAGTCTCATATTTATCTTTTAATTTTTGTCTGTAATTGTCTACCTTAACCTGGGTATTAGAAAAATCCCCAAGTTTGGTATTCAATTCTAACAATGATTCTTCAGTCCTAAAGGCTTGTCAGATGTCCTCACCATCAGCAACCTCCATAAAAATCTTCTTGAAATTCTCCACTACTGTCTCTATAGGTAACAACTTTTCTCATTCCTCATCTTCAAAAATATTAAAGAATGCATCACTGTAATGTCTCTCTACTTCCAAAATTCACTCTCAGGCTTCGTCCTTGATATGATGAATCTCCTCTTGTAATGTCCCCATTACCCTATTGCTATCTACTATCTTCTTTATCCAAACATTGATCATATCTAATTCTTCTCCAGTCCAAACATAAATCAAAACCCAATATCTTTGGCCCTTTATGGCTTGTAGAGTCTGCAAATCCTTACTCTAGGCCCATACCTAATTCATGATACTAAATTCCTACTTAAAAATTACTATGATCTTATTCACATTCTCCTATGTAGCATATAGTAACTTCAAATTCTCTATGATGATCATAACACCTTTCTCTTCAAAAATTTCTCGCCATTCTTGAAAAGCCTTAAAAATTGGATCAATTTGTACACCTTTCCCTTCTCTAAGTATAGTGTTCAAGATCTACTTAGGGTGTTCATGATCTAGGGGACCAACTATTTTGGCTAGATATCCCTTTAGGATCTCAATTTGCCTATGAAGTGCTTGGAGTTCTTGTTACATGTACTTGAGGACCTCTTTGACTCCCATAGTCATCATTTGTTAGGTTGAATCCCATGTAGGCTTCCCCAACATAACATCCTTTAATTAATAATCTTTGAGGCCAAGGCCTTCTACATCTGTGCCTTCAAGAGGGAGAGCCACCTGTGTAAATATTTCTTAGGTCTGCGTGCCGGTGACAAATGCCAACAGTGCCACCTTGTGTGATGGAGACTTAGGTTTACTCAAGATCTTTTCAATGTCACAAATTTCATCATCTAAAGCACAAAATTGAGGCTTGGTACTCATTATTTCCTTTCAATTCCACCTAGGGATGCATCCTACTAAGGACCTAGCTCATGATGATGAAGGAGTATGTTGTATAACCTCCTCCCCTTTGTTACTTTTGTTAGGAGTTATATCCCATTGGGAGGGCTTTCCTTCTATAGCCTCAGTCTCTGTGGATCCTGTAGCTTGCACCTTAGTGTCTTAGAAAGGTGGTTGGGAATATTCCACCATTTTTCCCTCCTGTGACACTTCATTGGTCACCCTTAGTTTTGGTTGCTCCTCTGATGATGGTTCCTTTTAAATCTTCTCTCCCTCTAAAATTTGAGGTGGAGAAGTCACTGAGCACTATTCCACCATTGTAACTCATGGTGGAGATGGAGGAGTAAAATTAGGACCCTATGTATCTGGTGGCATTTATGTCTAGTCTTCTTGTTGAGGTTCACCTATAGGGGTGTCCCTGATCTTATCCTTAATCAACTTTGTACCTATAGTCATGAAATCAAAATTTGACAATGAGAAAACATCATTTCCCTCTTCACTTTTCTCATCCACCCCTTTTTGTACTTTATCTTCTAAAGAAGAGAGCTCTAAGGGTTTTGCTTGAGTGGATGGCAGGGTACCCATGGAACTCTTTCTCCTTTGCAACTCTATGGCTCTAGCTAGCCAAGTTCTTCCTTGTAAGGGTAGTTGTTCCTCTTCCTCTTTTGATTCATCTTCTTCTTCCTCTTTGTCTCCTTCTAGAATACTTTTAGTAATAGATGAATTAGGAACTAATCTTCTACTAATCCTTTGGCTTTTCTTCATCCAAATATTAATCCTCTTCTTTTATTTCTTGGAGGTAGAAGGAGAAGCTGGCTCTTCTTACATAGGAGGAATGGTGGTCTATGGAATCTCACCATCCTCTGGTTGGTTGGACACAACAGGAGTCAGCTGAGGTTCATCCTAGACTTGAGTAGCTCTAGTATCATCAAAGCCTTGTGCACTCTATTTGTACTATCAGAGAGGTTTCTATTTTGTAGCTTGTTCTACTTGAATCCTCTGAGGGGAGGTCCTCTTTCTTTTATTCTTTCCCTTCCTTTTAGGAGGGTGATTATATCCAACTGAGCAATCGAATTGGTATACTTTCTCTAACCTGATAGGAGGCTAGGTGGAAAATGTAGGAATTGTGAATTTCTTTCCTCTACCTCTCTTTGGGTGAGCATGTACATGAAAGATCACTATATTAGGAATTGGATCAAGTGGAAAAGGTTTCTGGATTTAATCCTTCATCATTCTAATGACATGCCTCACTTGATGATTAATATCATTGGCCTCCTCTATGTAAACCTCATCATTCATAATGGGTCTTTCACCAATTTTGTTAGCATTGAACAGGTGGTCCAGTAACTCCTTAGAATCTTGTTGCCTTAACCCCTTTGGGATCCTCAACTAGAGAGCCTTCTCTGCTAGATTCCAAGTCATCCTACAATAATCCCTAATGCAGACATCATAGTCACTTGTGGCATTCATCTAGTGATCTTCAACAACATCCTCATGATGGAAGTTCTTTACTGCCAGACTCTCCACTCTCCCAATAGTCACAAAATAGGGCCGAGGAGAGTTGTATTCTTCAAGGGGATAGTTCTTTAACTCCCACTCAAAGGAAACAATATTTTACTTTCACTTCACCTAATGTTGTCCAATGACTAATGGCCATGCCTAGCAAGGTCTTCATTGCATATTTATTTTCTCATATGTCAACTCAATCTATTGATAAATCTCCAACAAGACCATTTTATCATTTGGGTATCTCGAGAGCTTCTTAGGATTAATGGAGGCACCAACTACCTAAAGATATGTGAGTGTCTTGAACTAGATGAAGTACACTTCGAGATCTATGATTTGTGTTTTGGCTTCATCAGATAACCTCTTCCCATAGTCTCCCTCAATGAATCAAATGATTGCAAAAATAAATGCATCATTCACGATCTTGTACTCTTTTCTTTGCTTTGAGAGCTTCTTCTTCACTAGCTAAGGATAGAATACGTATGGCCAAACATTAAGATCCTACATACTACCTCTCCTATACAAATTGGGATAGTTTGTCACCTTTTCTACAAGCAGGGATACCATATAAGAAGTCATGCAAAAATTCTTCTTGTCCTTCACTATTCACATAAGTTTTCACTTAGTGTGGTAGCCCAATCTAGTGGTATCTTTGCCTCTCTGATGGTCTCAATGAAATTGACCATGAAGGTGCTGAGATGGCCTACTGTAGGTAAGCCCATAGCTCTGCTCATGAGAATGATGGAATAATTGATATCCTCCATGTATCCTTAGGTCATATCCACTTTTCCTATTATCTTTCCCCATGGAGGCTTCTCAACAAGATAAGAAGATTGTGTTATGTCTAACACCTCCTGTTGGTGCTTCCTGTACCATCTCTCAGCTACTTCATATGAGATCCTAATAAACTAGTCCACTCTTGGGAGATGAAAGACCCTCTCATTGTTATTGGGTCGTAGTTCCAAGACCACCTCTCTAGTGACACTCTTGACTACTCTTTCATTAGGAACAGAATGTTGTGACAAGGCCATGATTAGTTTAGTTGATTATACTAATACGAGGTGTGATGCTACATTTACCAATCCAGAATGGATCAACATGGATGCCAAGGTTGATATCTTTGTTGGCTTGCTGCAAATTCTTAGGAATTCTCCCAAATCCATGCGTCCCAAGTCATTGTCTTTGATTTATGCATAGTCATCATGGAATCTCGACTTCAAGGGTATGCCCTACAACTTGAACACAATGAGTTTGGGTGCTACTCCAGATGTGGATGCCATTTGATCACCTATATTTCATAGGAAAGAAGGCTTATTAGGCAATGTAAAAGATTTGAAATGAAAATAAAGAAGAAATTAAAATGCCCAATTTGGGCATTTTTATTTATTTATTATTTTAGTCTTTTTATTATTTATTATTTTTTTAATTTTTAAATTTCAAAGAAATGAAAAAAGTGGGTGTATAGACATGGATGCGCATAGCACATAGAGAGAGGAATGCAGGTGGAATTCATGGAGGCACCATTGCGGGTAGAGTTGGCACCACTGCAAGCAGAGTTGACACCATGATGGAGGCAGGTTTTGATGGCAAATGGAAAATGACATCGAGAAGTGGGGAGAGGGTAGATTGTGCTACACAGGCATTGTACAGGGCACACCATGCATAGTGGTGAGTGGTAGTGTTTATTAAGTGCATGGCACTATAGTCATAAGGGGAGCCATGGGTGCATGCAATGCTTTGTTATCATGCGTACGACAGTGCTACCCTTTCCTACACCTGACAACACATTACATTGCATTACCAAGCATGCGAGGTGCTTTCTTTTCATTGCATGGTGGCATATTACCAAGCATGCAGGGTGATTTCCTTACACATAGTGGTGTTGTTCCTCCCCTTGTGCAAGGCACCACATCACAATGTGTGTGGGTGGTTGTCATGTCCCCTTTTCAAATAATTAAAATAAAAAAAACTTTGCTAAGGCAGGCAGGCTCCAAAAAGGTGAAGTTTCGGAAAAAGGGGCTAATATTTGGAAACCAATGGACTAATAAATAAAAATTATTATTAAATAATATTTTATTAACCCCTCTTGGACGTGAGTTAGGGTTATGCCCTCTTTTAAGGGGTTTGGAGGCATTTTGGGCTCATTCCAGAACTTGATTTTTGCTAATTTTCTTGTTGTTCTTTAGAGGCTGCCAAACCTGTGGAGAAGGAGACCCAAGAATAGGAGTTTTCAGGTTTCCAAGAAGGCTAAGGATGGTAGTTTGAAGCCATTCCATGTGCATGCTCATACAGAGTTTTCCTTTGTGCTGAATAGTGCCGATTTGTGGGTTTTCGGGGTTGTTTTTGGTTTGAGTTTGGTGTTTTCAGTTGAGTGTTTCATATCAGTTTGGGTTGCTGCTGTATTTTAGACTTTAAGATGTTAAAATAGAGTTTAATATATGTATTGGGTCATCATTAAACTTCTGAGATAGTTTATGAGTGTTTTTGTGGTGTTTCCGGGCATTGTGTGTTAATTTCGGGAGCCCGATTGAGCATAGTTTTGTCCTACATTTGTGAGCTGTTGTGTAAAGGCTATACAAATCTGGAAATGTCATTTTGTAGTCTGTTATGCTGCTGAAATTTTTGTAAAAATGTCCATTCTTGGATTTATTAATAATTTGTGAAGTTGTGAAGTTTTTTGGCACTAATTTGGACATACCCGATTTGGGTTTTATTGGGAAATTGGCAGATCTTTGTAATATTGGTTGTTTGATTTTAAAGATCTGATTTGAGGCTGGAAATACCATGCAAAATCAGTAAAGGGACATTACAGTGGTGCATTTCAAACATACCTTGTTCAGGGTTTGCGAAGAAAGCCCAAGCTTCTTGAAGTGTAATGCAAAAATGACAAGTGATTGTGTGTGTGTGTGTGGGGGGGGGGGGAGGGTTTTATAACCCTTCCTGTAGGTGAGGTGCATGATGCACATCTGCATAGGTGCACAGGTGTGTGACACACATCTCACCCATGCGAGCACTTACATGGATGAGTTATGATTTTTTTTTTTGAAGTTACATTTTATAATTTTTTCCAATTTTTGATTTTTTTGTGTTTTTCTAATTTTTTGATTTTTGACTCTAACAAGAAATGATGAAAGAATTTCTTTATCAGCAAACATTTTTTTCAAATGTGTGTCAAATACCAACCAAATTTTGAACATCTCAAGTGTCCTTTGGATGACTTGGCAATCAAAATCTCAGAATTTGAAACCTTCAAGATCAGTGTGTGCATGTATATTCATTCCTTTTGACATCCCAGGATGTAGTCTATCAAGGTTTTTTAACAACTCGAAACAATCTTCCACTCCTGCCAACTCATTCATTCTGAATCTCCACAAAGGATATTCATTGGTCACTTGCTTGACCAGATGAGAGAATCAATTTGAGGACTCTTGGCAGGATGCCAGGTTCTTTCAACTTTGTAGCAAGTTTGGATAATTGATCCATGTCATTTAGAATGTTACTTTTGATGAAGCAATATTTTGAATACATGATACTTTATTTTGAAGACGTGTCTTTTGCCATTTCAGATCTTTAAAATCCTTGAATCTTAATACCATATTTTCTCTTCTTTTTTTTTTTCTTTTTTTGTATCTTGACTATGCTTAGACTATGTATTCAGGACATTAGTGTCATTTGTTAGATTTGATCTCTTGTGAACATCCCTTGCATTCCTCTTTTAGAACTTTCAAAAACTCTCATGCCAAACAATGATCTTGGCAACCTTTCGAGGAGACCCCTCCTATTTGATCTAGTTGAAGTTTGGATCATCCCTCATCATCTGTGACTCCAATTCAAAAAAACATAAAATAATTAAATTTTTAAATTTGCAAAGTGTTGAGAATTTTTTGTTCTAGACTTCTAATTTCTAGACTGAAAGTCCCCTATTTCCACGAGAAATGTTGGTTTCTAGTTGGTATAAGACACACAATCTTCCAAATATTTTGACAAAGAAATACCTCTTCTTTAAATTGGAACCAAACTGTGGTTGGTAAAATCTTGAGAAAAAATATTGAGTACACCTCACCTCCCAGGACTGGCACAACTTTGAAAGGAAACACATGACTAAAAAAAACACGCAACATGAAAGCAAACACACTTGTAGAAATAAACACACTTTGCAGGAATAAAAATCTAAGCTAAATCTAGAAATAAAATCTAACTTTTTCTTTTTTGGTGTGTTTTAGGCTTCAAAATAATGCTTTAGAAACTACCCATTTATGGGCAAGGGAAGAAATTCCCCTTGTAAGGAACTGAGACTAAAAGTGTTTTTTTTCGAGAATTTTCATGATCTAATAAGGGCCCATCCACAAGTGTTGAAACTTAGTGTGGTTGCCTGGCTTTTCTTTCACCTTATCCTAGAGTAGGACAAGGTCAAAAATATTGAATGATTTAATTGTAGCTCTCTTGTCAAACCATCTTTTCACAATAGCATGATGTTTAGCCATTTTCTCCAATGCCACTGTCTATTTCTCGTCCATCTCTAAAAGATTCATCAATCTAATTTTTACTTTTTCAACATCCTCAGCATACCCACTCATGAATTTCAAAATAGAAATTTTGAGGTTGAGCAGAAATACTGGCTCTTATCCATAGACAAGAAAATATAGAGAAGTCACCAAAGCATTTTTGACTCTCACTTGATCTGTCCATAAGGCATATTTGAGTTGTGTATGCCAATCCCTAGGATTCTCCTTCAATAATCATCTTATTACTGTGATCAAGTCCTTGTCTATAGATTTTGCTAACCCATTTCCTTGCAGGTAGTAATTCAAAGAGAACTTGATAATGACTTGATTTTCAAATGCCCACTGGATCAGGAGTGTGGATGTGAAAGTAAACCCATTATTGCACACAAGGATGAATGGCATTCCAAATCTAATAACAATGTGTTCTTCCAAGAAGTCTATTACCACCTTAGCATCACAATTTCTAAATGTTTCTACTTCTGTCCATTGTGTATAGTAATCCATGGCTATGAGTATAAATGCATGTCTAGTTGATGATGGTGGGTTGACCGGACCAAAGAAATCCAACCCCCACTTTGCAAAGGGGTGTATCTCATACATAGGCTATAAGGGATTTGCCAGACTCCTTTCTCTATTGGCACTGGTTTGATAGATATGGAAAAAGTGTACATGCTCAAAAGTGTCTTTGAATATTGAGGGCCAAAAATAATCCGATGTTAGAATCATGTGGGTTGTTGATTCTACCGAACCATGTCTTATACCATACTTATCATGAAAGTGTTCCAAGACTTCCTTTGCTTCCTCATAGCCTAGAAACTTTAGATAAATCCCTTCATAGTTTCTAACTTGTTGTCATGTAGCATATAAGATTCACACTTCATTTTAAGTCCCCTACATTGTGAACTATTCATCCAACTAGGACATTGGTGTTGTAGAAGATAATAAACAATGTCTTGATACAAAACATCTATCACCACACCCTAATTAATGTCAACTTGTGATGCAACCATCTTCTTCTGATCATCTTTGTTTGTTTCATTGTCAAACTTGAATTCCTTTTCATTTCCATCTTGGTTATCAGCTATCATCTTTGACAACCCTTGACTTCTGACTAATCTCGTAGATTGAATTTGAAGGTCAAATTCTTGGAGTATAGCCATCCACTTTCCTCTCCTTTCATCGAGTTTATTCTTCATCAAAAGCATCTTACTACTAGATTAGGTACAATTGCATACACCTTACTTCTCAATATATAATGATGGAACTTCTTCATCACCTTGATTAATGCAAAGGATTGTTTATCAAGGTTTGAATAATTCAATTTTGCATTCTTCAAGGGGCAACTCATAAAAGCAATTGGTCTTTCATCCTCTTTTCCTTCTTTTGTGTCAAGATCCCTGCACAAGACTGTTCAGAAGCAAAGGAATAAATCTTAAAAGGTAACTTGTAATTAGGACTCACCAAGGCAGGGGTCGTAGAAATATCAACCTTGATATCTTCAAATGATATCTTTATCTCTAGAACCCATTTCATCTTAGCCCCCTTTTTGAGTAAATCATTAAAGGGATGAACTATCTTTGCAAATCCACTTATGAATTTTTACACAAAGTTTATCTTTACGAAGAAAGACTTTAGTTCCTTCCAATTGTGTGGAGGTACTAATTTCACAATAGCTTCAACTCAGTCAGGATCAATGGAGATTATAACTTTAGAAATGACATGTCCCAGGAGCTTTCCTTTAGTAATTCCAAAAAAGAATTTCTTTGGATTGAGAGATATGCCATATTTACAACATCTATTGAATACCTGTCTCAGATCAGTAATGTGGGTACTTCGATCTTTCAAAAAGATAGCTAAGTTATCAATGTAGACAACTATACATATGTTGATCAACCCTTTGAAATTCTCATCCATTGCTTGTTGAAATGTAGCTCCTACATTAATTAGTCCAAAGGGCATTCTTCTGTAGGCAAAAGTTCCCCACTTCATTGTGAAGGCCATCTTTAGCCTATCTTTCTCATTGACCATCACTTGATTATATCCTAAATATCTACCTAGGAAAGACATTATTTTTGAACTATTTACAATTTTAAGAACCTTATGAAGTGATGGCAAAGGATAATTGTCTTTCTAGGATGCTAGATTCAAGTTATTAAAGTCAACACAAAGACAAATCTCTCCAATCTTCTTTTGCACAGGAACCAAATTTTCCACCCATGTGGAATGGCATATAGGAAATATGATCTTAGCATCTAGTAGCTTCTTTACTTCTTTCATGATCAGTGGTTCAATGATAGGATTTACAGGTCTTTGTCTTTGTCAGAATGGTTTGGTGTCTAGTTTGAGCAAGATGTCATGTGTGATAATCTTAGGATCGTAAGTCTTTAGCTCTTCATAGCTCCAAGAAATAACATCCTTATACTCGATAAGTAATTATAGCATGTCTTCTCTTTCTTGTTGATTGCATGCTTTTCCTATCTATACCATTTTTGGTTCTTCATCAGTACTAAAATTTTATGAGTCATGTTCTTTGATTCCCTTTTTTTGGGTTACCCTTCTATTGAGTGTTGATTCATCGCAATCAAAGATGCATTCTAGTTCAACCATTCCTTTTGGAATAGTTTTGGTTTTTTTATTAAGAATCCTATCTTCATCCTTAAGGTCATTATCTTTAGGTTTTTCATCTAGTGTATCATCAATCTCTTGTCCCTCAAAATGGTGACTACTCATGATAAACTCAAGTATATGTTGATCATCTTGAAAGACCTGAAAGTTTGTGATATCATCAAGAATGGATGGAATTGATCATCTTGAAATACAAATTCCACTGAAAATCTTTTAAACTTGGTTCTTTCAACTAATTGCAAAGCACTTGTTGAAATGGGAAGAGCATCTGCTACCATGTTCTTTCTTCTTGGAATGGATTTGATGTTTAAAGCTTCAAAATCATCCAAGATATTCCATACCCTTTTTCTATAAGCTAGTAACCTCTTATCATTGCAAGAGTACATCAATTTTACTTGTCATATGACCAATTGAGAATCCCCTTTGATTATGAGAGCTGTGACTCCTTTCTCCAGTGCAAAGAGAAGTCCTCAAATTAATGCCTTGTCTTATATAGCATTGTTAGTACATCTAAATTTTAATCGATATGCGGCATGGAAAGACCTACCGTTTGTGTTGACCAACTTGATACCTACACTGACTCCCAACTTGCACATGGAACCATCAAAGCAGAGTGTCCAAATTGCATTTTCTTGGGGTTTTCTGACTTTATGCTTATTCATCCTTAAATTCTCTTTTACTTGAGCCTTGAATGACTATTTCTTAGGAATCTAGTGTAACTTTCCTTGCATAGGACTTGATGACTCCCCTTCATAATCTATAGATAGAGGAAGTGTGTGTTTTTCTTGTTTGTCCCCTATCAACTCTTTGATTTCCTCAACCTTAGGTTCAAGATGAATGACTACTGAAGTCCATCCTTTACCTTTTACATATCATCTTCTTCTTTGAATTTTAATCATCCAAGGAGGTGGAGAAGACAAACCTCCACCATCTAAAGAGGCATCATTGTATGACACATTTAGATCTTCACTTTCCTCTTTGATCTTTTCAACAATATTGGATGAGTTCACCAAATTTTGGCTTTGTATGAATTCAACTATTGAGGTCCTTTTATCGTTGTTTTCCATTATGTGTGTTAGTACCTTCGCAACTGCTTCTTGGCATGAGAATCATTCAAACTCAGAGTGACTAACTTTGTGTAATCAACAAAATTTAGGAAGGAGGAGGATGCTAGGATGAACTTCTTCTCCTAAAAATTGTAAATTAGTCATCGTACTGTCTATGAACTATGTCATGGTTTCACTTTTAGGTACCGACACCTTAGGTTCTTCATTATGATCTTGAGGTGTATTGGTTGGAACCATATCCAATACCATTACTTTGTATGAACCCAAATCCAATTGTAAGAATGCTATATCATTCAAGGCATTGTAATCTATAATTATCATTTTCAATTTGGGCTCAACATCTATCTTGATTTGATTGTTCAATCCTTTCCATAATAACCACAATTGAGTGAAGTCTATTGAAAACCATCCTCTCAGACATTTCATCCATTCTCTACTCAGAAGTAACCCATATGTTTTTGGGATATCAACCACATGTATATCAATAATGTCCTAAATCTAAGGTTCAATTATCAAATGTATCCATACATCTTTCAATACACCAATGACTTTTACCTCTATTTTATCCAACTATATCACCACTCAATTAGAGGGTTGAGGACTAACTCCTAGCCTTTGAGCTATTGATAAAGGCATTATGTTACATGAAGCTCTTGAATCAATGAGGCAATTGTGAAGATTTTTCCCATAGATCCTAAGGCTAAGCAAAAATGGGGGTACCTCAACTTTTTCTTTGAACATAGTGGGCATTGCTTTTGCAACATTCACTTGTTGAGATACTATCTTTTGAGGAACAATATTCCTATTGTGGGAAACCTTTGTGTGATCCAATGTCTTCATAAGAGCTTCTAGTTGTTGTGGACAATTCTGTAACATGTCAAACATGGACATATTGGCCTTAGTCCTTTTCAAATCCTCTACCATATTGAACTTTTTAGTGGACCAAGAAAGATTCTTTAGTATTGTTGGTAGATTCACTTGATTCTAATTCTATTGTCCTCTATACACTAGTTTTACTAGTGGTAGATTATTACTTGCTCTTGGATCAGGTGGAGTTGGTTGTAAAGCTGGAGGAATTCCATTCATCAAGGGATCCTTTCTATTTCTAGAATTGTATGTATTCTGATTATCATTACAAAAGGAAAACATCTCATCACGCTGAAGGTCTAGTTCTTGGCTAAATGGGAATGAGAATTCCTCACTTGCTGGTTGTTTCAATTGTGTATTATATGTAGAATTGTAGGATTCCAATAGCCTAGCATTGAATTGTATAGGAGGAGGATTGTCATTTACTTGTGAATTTTTATTCATCTCTTGATTGCCATTATATATGAACCATCATTGTTAAGAACATTTTGGCTATCATAATATTGATTGATACCAGCATATTGAATGTTGTTGTTGTTGTTATCAGTAGGAATGATTCTATTATTTGGTCAGGTGTTCCATTGTTGCAATTAGGAGGATTGAAGTTGTTTCCTCTACTGTTGTTTCCTACATTGTTTTTGTTATTTTTCCTATTGAAGTTCTTGTTGTAATTCTAACCAAAATTGTTGTTGTAAGGGCCAGTGTTGTTTCTTTGGAAGTTATTATTTTGTCCTTGCGACAATATAAGATGTGTTAATTCATTGTTCATTTGTGACATAGTCTTCTTCATTTGACCAACTTCTAAAATAAGGTTATTTTCTACTTCAGTGGGTGTTGTTTCCTTTTGCTCAAAGAAAGCAGCTTTCAGAGGTTCAAACCTTGGGTATGTTAGAGTGAGATTTTGTGGAGTGAGTACCTATTTTAATGGAACTAGATTCATAGGTATGAACTAACTAGGCATTGTGGGTACTCCAGTAGGGTATGTTGGCATTGTTGTGATAGCTAGAGCTGGAAGCATTAATCCTCCTCCATTAGGATTAGCTTGCTTAGTAAAGTTAATTGCCTTTACAAAGACTTTATCCAATGTGTCGATATTTTTTGCAAGAAGTCTTAGAAAAATTGTAGTAAGTTGGTCCATAGAATTTAGATAAATCTAAATAGTAGCTTCAACTAATATAGTGTATGGCATCACTAGCTTGCGATATGCCATATGAAAGCAGTGGTTGAAGTGGGAAAATATCTCAGTTGGGTCCCTTTTGATTGATATGAATTATTGATGTATCACAACTAGGTTGATGAATGTTTTGAATTGTTCCAAGAATAATTTTTTGAAAGTATCCCAATCTCCAATGCATCTAGATGGAAAATTAATGTACCAATTGAAGGCAATGTCCCCCAAAGAGTAGGGTAATAAATGGAGAACCACATCCTCATTAGCAACCTGCTTGTAGTTGCAAATTTCCTTAAATACCTTGACATGATCTTTGACAATTCATGTTTCACCATAGATGAATCTGGGGAAAAACTTCTTGATATTCTTAGGGAGGTCATGGAGTGCACCTCTCAAGTTTATTGGTGAGTCTACAACATTTGCAAAAAAGGCCATTGGAGGTTTTGGAAGACCTAATGGTGGTTATTGAGGAGTAGCTATTGGAATATGTGGTGGTCCACTTGGTGGTTGGAGTGGAGGTGGAGTTGAAGAAGATGATGAAAGTTTGAATGGAAGTGGTTGAATTTAGGGTATTCCTCTATCACTACATGATTTGTGAAAGTGGGTAAGCTCAAGAAACTTGTGTGTAGTTGGCATAGACCTTAATGCTTGCTAAAATGGGGATTTTGGATCAATATGCTCCAGCTTGCATCAATTTTGGAAAAACCGCACCTCTATAGAAGTACACTTTCTCACCTCTCTAAATTTTGCACACCACAGAGTTTTGTGCACTCGTGCACCTACAGAGTTGTGGATCTATGGAGCTATGAACTTGAAGATCTATGGACCTACATACCTACAAATTTGCAAACCTAAATTTCTCAAAAACTCAAAAAAAAATTGAACTTGTGTGAAGTGCATATTTTTGTAGAAGTTAAACTTTTTGAAACTTTGACAAATTTTCTTCCTTTCCAGGATTCTAAAGGCCCTCCTTCTAGTGCCACTTCTATTGGATAGTCATTATGCATGAGGTCAATAGTAGGAATCCATTGCATAATTCCTCTCTTGAAAAGCTAATCTTTTGGGATCAACTCCAAGGTTTAGTATTTGTCTTACAATGTACCAAAATCTGCTCAATTGAAGATAAATGTGATTGTTCATGAGGAGGACTTTATTAGTTCTATTTTGATCTCAGAATGAAGTAAAATTGATTCACTATCTCAAAATAACACACAAAAGAAAAATATTTTTGTATTTTCTATTTTTCAATGAATGTAATCTAACAATGCAACTAAAATGAGTTCCTATTCTAAAAAGGGGTTAGTAAAGAAAATAATGAAAGAGAAAGAAAATAACATGAAATTGAAATAACATGAAATTAAAAACCTAATGGACATAGGCTATAGAAAACAACACATTGCAAGTTAAGCTTTCAAATAAATTGGCAGGAAACCAATGTAAATAGGAGCAACACTTCCTAGAATCCACTGATGCAATCGTTGGTGAGAAACTTTAACAATCGTATGATATTTCACCTCTCATCAAATCTTAGGGCCATAGAAAGTGTGCTCATGTGAGATGAAAAGTTATACAAACACAATTTGATGATCTCTTCTCAAGCTTGATACATTAGCAAAATTCGTAAATCTATAGCAAACACTAGAGCTAAAAGATCACACAACCAAAAATAATGCAATAAACCTTTGGCTCAATCACAATTTCATGAACAAAATTTGCAAAATAATGGCACATTTAGGCAAGAATCACTACACTTTGAATGCTAGCACCAAAAGTATAATTTTATTGCATAATAATGGTTGCCCTTGTTACATATTAAAATGGGGTATTTATAAGAAATCATCCCCTTAATTTGTGTTGAGAGTGAGAGATATCTTTATGCAATAAAATACTTTTAAGACATTAAACCAAACTAAATATATACAATCTAATAGTTAATCTGATGCTTAGAGGGACTCCATCCATATTTTATTCATTAATTGGATGCATGAGCCATTTATATTTAAAAACAAAGAAAATATGAGAGAAGAAAGAGGAGGAAGCCTTTAGTCAAAGTAGAAGTGTTTGGAGGTGCCAAAAATAGAAGTTGGTCCTTTACTAGGCATGTGTCAAAGATAAACTATCGTCAGAATGCATTCTCAATGCATGGGAAGTGCTATTTTTGGAACAAGTAGTTAACTATCGATGCACCTCTAAATTGTAGAGCTATGGAACTATGAACCTATAGAGCTGCGGACCTCGACAGGGTCAAAAAATTTTTTACTAAGTGTCAAAATTGAAATTCTGGCATCTTGGATTTTGTTCTTCTCCATTCCAAAGCTATTTTTGGATGTTTTCCCTTGAATTTCTCTATCATCTCAATAATCTGAGCCACATATAGAAGATCTAAAGCCTCATATTTATCTTTTACCTTTTGTCTATAATTGTCTACCTCAATCTAGGTATCAACAAAATCCTTGAGTTTGGTATCCAATTCTAACAATGCTTCTTCAGTCTTGAAGGCTTGTCAGATGTCCTAATCATCAAAAATCTTCACAAAAATATTCTTGAAATTCTCCACTATCATCTCTATAGGTAACAAATTTTCTTGTTCCTCATCTTCAAAAACATCCAAGCATGCATCACTATAATGTATCTTTGCTTCCATAATTCACTCTCGGGCTTGGTCCTTCAACTGATGAATCTCCTCATGTAATATTCTCATTACCTTATTGCTATCTACTATTTTCTCTATCCAATCATTGATCATATCTAATTCTTCTTTGGTATATACATCAATCAAAACTTGGTATCTTTGGCACTTTGTGGCTTGTAGAGTCTAAAAATCCTTACTCTAGGCCCATACCTCATCCATGATACTAAAGTCCTGCTTCAAAATTGCTACGATCTTATTCATGTTCTCCTACATAGCATGCAGTAACTTCAAATTCACCGTGATGATTGTAACACCTTTCTCTTCAAAAATTTATCACCATTCTTGACAAGCCTTCAAAAATGGATCAAATTTTACACCTCCCCCTTCTCTAAGTACAATGTTCAAGGTTTGCTAAGGTTGTTCAAGATCTAGAGGACCAACTACCTCAGCTAGATATCCCTTTAGGATCTCAACCTGGTTATGAAGTTCTTGGAGTTCTTGTTCAATGTACTTAAGGACCTCTTTGACTCCCATAGCCATCATTTGTTTGGTTGAATATCATGTAGGCCTCCCCAACATAACATCCTTAAATTCATAATCTTTGAGTCTAAGGCCTTCCGCATATGTGCCTTCAAGAGGGAGAGCCACTTGTGCAAATAATTCTTGGCTTCATGTGTTGGTGACAAATGCAAACGGTGCCACCTTGTGTGATGGAGATTCAGGTTTATTCAAGATCTTTACAATGTCACAAATGTCATCCTTTGAAGCAAGAAATTGAGGCTTAGTACTCCTCATTATTTCCTTTCAAATCCATCTAGGGATGTGTCTTGCTAAGGACCTAGCTCTTGATGATGGAGTATGTTCTACAACCTCCTTCCCTTTGTTGCTTCTACTGGGAGTTATATCTTGTTTGGAGGGCTCTTCTTCTACAATCTCAATCTCCATAGATCCTATAGCTTGCACCTCAGTGTCTTGGGAAGGTGGTTGGGAATATTCCACCATTTGTCCCTCCTATGACACTTTATCAGTCACCCTTAGTTCTAGTTGCTCCTCTAATGATGGTTCCTTCTAAACCTTCTCTCCCTCTAAACTTTGAGATGGAGAAGTCATCGATCCCTATTCCACCATTGTAACTCATGGTGTAGATGGAGGAGTAAAATTAGGACCCTGTATATCATGTGGCATTTGTGTCTAGTCTTCCTATTAAGGTTCACCTATATAGGTGTCCCTGATCTTATGCCTGATCAACTTTGTACCTATGAGCATGAAATCAAAATTTGACATTGAGAAAAAATAATTGCCCTATTCACTTTTCTCATCCACCCACTATTGTACTTTATCTTTCAAAGAAGAGAGCTCTAAGGGTTCTGCTTGAGTGGATGGCAGGGTACCCCTTGCATTCTTTCTCCTTTGCAACTCTATGGCTCTAGCTAGCCAAGTTCTTCCCTATAAGGGCACTTGTTCCTCTTCCTCTTCTTATTCTTCTTCCTTCTCCTCTTTGTCTCCTTCCAAAATGCTTTCAAGAATAGATGGATTAGGCACTAATGTTGTACTACTTCTTTAACTTTTCTTCATGTAAATCTTAATCCTCTTCTTTTATTTCTTGGAGGTAGAAGGAGAAGCTAGCTCTTCTTACAAAGAAGGAATGGTGGCCTTTAGAATCTCACCCTCTTTCGATTGGCTAGACACAATAGGAGGTAACTAAGGTTCATCCTAGACTTGAGGAGCTCCAGTATCATCAAACCCTTGTACATTCTATTCTTGCTTTCAGGGAGGTGTCTATTCTACAACTTATTCTACTTAAATACTATGAGGGGAGGTCCTCTTTGTTTTGTTCTTTCCCTTCCTTTCGAGAGGGTGATAATATCCAACTGAGTGATCAAGATGGTACAATATCTCTAGCTTGATAGGAGACTGGGTGGTGAAGGTACAAATTGTGACTTTCTTTCCTCTACCTCTTTTTGGGTGAGCATGTGCGTGAAAGATCACTGTATCAAGAATTGGATCAAGTGGAAAAGGTTTTTTGATCCAATTCTTTGTCATTCTGATGACATGCCTCGCTCAATAATTAATATCATCAGCCTCCTCTCTATCAACCTCAACATTAATAATGGATCTTTCACCAATTTTGTTAGTGTTGAATAGGGGGTCTAGTAATTTCTTAGAATCTTGTTTCCTTATCCCCTTTGGGATGTTCAACTGGAGAGCCTTCTATGCTAGATACAAATTCATTCTACAATAATCCATTATGCAAACATCATAGTCACTTGCAAAATTCATCCTATGATCTTCAACAACATCCTCATGATGGAAATCCTTTCCTACTAGACTCTCCAGTCTCGCAACATTGTCATAATAGGGCTAGGGAGAGTTGTATTCTTGAAGGGGATAGTTCTCCCACTCCCATTTGAAGGACAAAATATCTTGCTTCCACTTCACCTGATATGGTCTAATGACCAATGGCCATGCCCAGCAAGGTCTCTATTGCCTCTTTATTTTCTCATATGTCAACCCAATATGTCAAAAAATGTCCAACAACACTAGTTTGTCATTGGGTATCTCTAGAGCTTCTTAGGATTGATGGAGGCATCAACTACCCAAAGATATGTGAATGTCTTGAACTAGATGAAGTAGGCTCTGAGAGCTATGATTTGTGCTTTGGCTTCATCAGATAACCTATTCCCATAGTCTCCCTTAATGAATTAAATGATTGCAATGATGAACGCATCATTCACAATCCTTTACTCTTTCCTTTGCACTGAGAGCTTCTTCTTCACTAGCAGAGGATAGACTATGTATGGCCAGGCATTAGGATCCAACATACTACCTCTCCTATACAAACTGGAATAGTTTTTTTCCCTTGTTGTAAGTAGGTATAGCATGTAAGAATTCATTTAAAACTTCTTCTTGTCCTTCACTATCCTCAATTGTTCACACAAGTTTTCACTTAGTGTAGTAGCCCAATCTAGTGGTATCTTCGCCTATCTGATGGTCTCAATGAAATTGACCATGAAGGTGCTGAGGTGGCATGTTGTAGGTAAGCCCATAACTCTACTCAATAGAATTATGGAATAACTGATATCCTCCTTCATGTATCCTTGGGTCATATCCACTTTGCATGTTATCTTTCCCCTCGAAGGTTTCTCAATAAGATAAGAAGATTGTATTATGTCTAATGCCTCCTATTGGTGCTCCCTGTACCATCTCTTAGTTGCTTCATATGAGAGCCTAATAAACTAGTCCACTCTTGGGAGATGAAAGACCCTCTCAATGTTATTAGTGTAGACACCTAAAAATTCTTTAAAAAATAAAATATTTTTATTTTCTAAAAAAGTCCCTGATGACATCATCATTTATTAATTTATTAATTTTTATGCCATTAAATCCCTTTATCTTAATTAAAAATATTTAATTAAGGAATCCCTCCCAAAAATGTTTAAATCTTATTTAAACATTATTTCCTTATTTATTAATTATTTAAGTAATAAATTGACCAAAAATCACAAAATAAATAATTTATTTTTTTTCTGCCCAAAACTTGGCCAATTTCCTTAAGACCACTAACCTCTTCCAAAATCTTCTAATCCTTCTTTAATTTTGATTAAAGGCTAATCCCATCATTTCTTACCCCTAATCCCAACTCAAAATATTTAATTCAAATTAAATATTAATCCTCATGTTTATTAAAAATATTTTAATAAATATCTCCTCAACCCAAACCCTTGAAATAAATAAAGCTTTATTTATTTCCTAAAAACCTTATTTATCCTCATCCTAGGAAGTTCTAGACTCTTCTAGAAAGTATTCATCCTCATCCAAAGCCTAGACTCTTCTAGAAGATGTCAATCCTTATCTTTAATCCTAATCCTAATCCCCTCCTAACCTTGTCACATTCCCTAAACATGGGTTAAGACTTGTTAACCCAAGTCAAAGTCAACAAATATCTCTTCCTTTACCCACCCCCATTAAATGTCATCCTCTTGCCCATCTCTAACAAGCCTAATCTAATCCTAAGCCATCTCTAATCCTACCCTTAATCATTTGCACAATCCTAAACAAGCTTAAGACTTTTTAAGCCAAGCCAAAGTCTATCCCCTCAAAATATCCCAACCATAAAATTTTATGAAGCCCACAAAGCCATAAATGACTCTTACAAGCCCATTCATTTCCCTTACAAGCCATTATGAGGGTCTTTATGAGCTTTGAGCCTCCTTTTTTGACCCCTCAACCCCTCTTGCTCTAACCAATGACCTTGTGACATGTGTCACTCCCTGATTGGCTATAAGGAAGCACAATCCATGTGCACTCCTCTCATTCAATCTAAACCTTCCATAAGCTTTTTCCCATCCTTGCATCCTAGCCCTTGATCCCTCAAGCCCTTTTCCTATTTAAGGAATTATCTCCCAAGCCATTTGAAAACAATTTAGAAAGTAAAGCCATAATTCCATTTTGAGAAGCCATTTTTACATCAAATCCATTCACCAAAATCTATCAAAAATCCTCCATTGAAGCCCATTTGAGCATTTGAGCATACATACATAATCAAGCCATCTTAGCTATTAGACACACCTCTACATCAAGTGATCATCCTCATTGAGAGAGCCTATCCATGGCTCATATTCTCATTTGAGGACTTCACTTTGTCTCTCATGAAGTTATGTTAAATTTGTATGCAAATGCTTTTGATTTTTTTAATTTAGTGTTTCTAACATACTAAAGTAGCATATACAATTAGGTCATAGATCCAACACCACCTCTCCAATGACACTCTTGACTACTCTTTTATTAAGAAAAAAATGCTATGAAAAGGCCATGATTAGTTCAACTGGTTGTATTGATATGGGGTGTGACGTTGCACTTACCAATCCAAAATGGATCAATGTGGATACCAAAGCTGATCTCTCTATTAGCTTCTTGTAAATTCTTAGGAATTCTCCCAAATACATGTGTCTCAGGTCAGTGTCTTTGATTTCTATGTAGTCATCATGGAATCTCAACTTCAAGGGTACACCCTTGAACTTGAACACAATGGGTTTGGGTGCTACTCCAATGTGGATGCCATTTGATCACCTACACGTCATAGGAAAAAAGTCTTACTACGAAACGTAAAAGTTTTGAATTGAAACTAAAAAAGAAATTGAAACGCCCAATTTGGGCATTTTTATTTATTTATTATTTGACTTTTTATTATTTATTATTTAATTTTTTTTTTCATTTTTAAATTTCAAAGAAATGAAAAAAAGTGGGTGTATGGACGTGGATGCGCACAACATGTAGGGAGAGGCATGCAAGTGGCATTCATGGAGGCACCGCAGGCACATAATGCCACAACATATGGCACTAGTACGTTTGAGGTCATTTTTTGACCATTACTGGTCAAAATTTTGACCCAATTTTTGACCAAATCTCAACCACGTTTGACCAACCCATTGGTCAATAATTTTTTGGTCAAAATTTTTACCAACCTACTAGTTGGTCAAAATTTTGACCAATACATTGGTCAAAACCTTCTAAACATGTTGGCACAAGTTCTACCAAGCATTGGTCAAAATTTTGACCAATGCTTGGTCAAAAACTACCAAGTATTGGTCAAAAGTAGAAAATTGCCAAGCATTGGTTGAAATTTCAACCAATGCTTGGTCAAAAACAACCAAGCATTGGTCAAAATTTTGACCAATGCTTGGGACAAAATTTCCAAGCATTGGTCAAAATTTTTTTAGGCCTATACTTGAGGTCCACTTCAACAATGGCCCTTCTTGTGAAATTTTTGTCGAAAACCTTTCTAATGAGATAATGTGTTATGAGCTCTTCATCAGTGGGATGGAACGTGAATCAAGGAGGCAATTGTGCATCACCCATATCATGACTGTAACTAAAGTTAAGAGCCTCTATTATTGAATTCTCTTCACGTGAATCAAGGAGGCAATTGTGCATCACCCATATCATGACTGCTCTTAACTTTAGTTACAGTCATGATATGGGTGATGCACAACTGCCTCCTTGATTCACGTTCCATCCCACTGATGAAGAGCTCATAACACATTATCTCATTAGAAAGGTTTTCGACAACAATTCCCTCCTTTATTATTCACTATGTGTATAATCCCACACACCCATTTAATCTCGAATAATGATATGTGTTGAATGCTAAGTGTCTATGCTGAATGCTCCAAAACCATCCATTTCATGCCTTAACCTATACACAATTTCTTTCTAGTTTCTTTCTACTCACACGCCCATTTCATTTCATATGATCATCTAAAAATTGTGTCACTCTAAGCTCTCAACTATTTCCTCTTGATTGATCATCTCATAATTGCTAAATGAGATCTTTGGGATAAGCTATAGGCATCCATCAAAGCATAAAGGATTTTGTCAAAAAGTGTAGATGAAGTAGTAGCATTTTCCTAGGGAGACATGCTTGCAAAATGGAAGCATAGATAAGTCACATGAACTGTTTGACAAGATGCCTAAATGTAATGTGGTCATCAAAATCCATGGTTGTTGGATATGCACAAAATAGATATATTGAGAGAATATATTTGTTTAAGTTGCAATTGCCCTAGTAGACATGCATGCAAAATGTGGAATCATAGGTAAGGTATTTGAACTATTTTATTGATTGCCTCCATGAAATGTCATGTAATGGCAAGACAATATTGTAGGATATGCATATTGATTTGTTGAATATATCCAGATGATGTAGTGATATTCTTGTTACTGCAACCAATGCCACATATGTATAAAACTAGGATTCCAACTCTTGTTGAGGTTGTAAATTATGTTGAACATAGTCTCAAACCATAATAGTTTTCTATCTGCCAAAATTAGAAAGAGAATCATACCAACTTGTGCAAGCTCTTTGCATTTTATTTGATATGATATTCAGGAAAAGGATGAGAAACAAAACTCTAAATAAGCAGGAAAGCTCTCCATGTGCTCTACACCCCACAAGTAAATCTACTCTAATAAAAGAGGCAATCAAAAACTAGTTCACTTTGCATTTGTAACCTTCGGTAGGCTCTTAGCAACATGCTCACATTGAAAATTTGACGTAAAGGAGAAATAGACAAGCTCATAACCCTCAGGAAGGCTTTCTTAGATAAGAAGTTTCTGAGCAGACACAAATCCTCAATAATAATGCTGCAACGATTTTCTTGTTTAAATCCAAACAAAGTTGTATTATCTTGGGTAGAGGAGACTACTGTTGTTTGTGGTTAAGGATCCTTTAGGTTAGTAGAATCACATGCAAACTAGATGTGACATTGTAGTAAGAAAATTGTAATAAGAGCTAGGAGCTTGCCTAGTGATTAGGGCTCGAGACTAGACATTGCATGAAGCATTTGCAGGCATTTGAGTTTGAAAAGGAAACTTTGTGAATAAAACTAAATAAAAATAGTCCTCTTGAGTAAATATCAACATTGTATGAACAATACCATTACAGTGCACTATACTTGGTATTAATATATTGTTGGCTAAGTCCCATGACATAATGCTAGTTCCTAGGTACGTCAATATGCCTACTTATCCAGGTATATCATTTTCTTAAGGATAAAGGACAATCTACTGAAAAAAGAAAAGACTACTTTTTACAAATTCACATAGGTATAAACCCATTCATCTCTGAAGGTAATGCTCTTACTACCATTTCACCCCCGGTAAATTTTTTGTAAGCTCCCAAGTGACGATAGCTATAGCATTAGCAAGGAAATATCTCACCAATGTAGGCCCCAAGCTAGCATATAATCCTCTAAAACTGAGTTCTCTATAAATCTGCCAAACATAGAATTGGGAAATGGTTTCATGTTCATTAATGTGAGCACTTATTTCTTTTAAATTTATCTATTGGTTTTCTAGACTACTTAGTAGAATAGATCCTAGACAAAAAGACAAAAGCTAAGTCCCGTGGTATTTGAATATTTAAATTTTAATCTTTTAATTAGAACATTCTATATACCCACTATAAAATAAGCATGCAAACAATTGGTGTCAGTATCGTGAATGATAATTTTTTAATCTAGAACACAAGAAAACATGCAAATAAATGAATTAACCCAATTCGATAATCCAACCATCAAGCCTAACAGATATCCTAATTGCTATCATAAGAATCCAATAGCATCGTAAAAGCCTAGTCAAAATCTTTATTAAAAATTAATTTAAAAACATATTTTCTAGAGTAGAGTCCATGTAAAAATGAAATTTTATGTCCTACCATCCTTATTGTGTGTATAGGATTTCTGCTGGCATTAATATTTGGAGCTATTTGAATATGGGTTTTTGCAACATTGAGAGGTAAAATAGCTGACCAAAACTGCAAAGAAAATTACAAGTTTTGTTGCATACATTTGATCTACAAAAACTGAGTTCAAATACTTAAATTGAAATTGCAACATTAAGGTTACATACCTCAATTCCTACAAGCCCACTAGAGACAACTCCAACTCCTACTTCTATAAAAACTTTAGAAGAATAGTTGAAAAATTGAGAAGATTGGGAATTCATTTGGGGATTCACCTTATCATGCATACTAATAAGTGAAAGCATATGATAATGATTCAATTCATAAGTATTGAAGAAAATTGCATTTCCGATAGACTCCCTAAAAAATGTAGTTAGGCCACCATGAAACAAACCTTGTGTTGGAATATTCAAATAGGAAGAATGCTTCTGAGAGTGGGGGGGGGAGGGGGGGGTGAATCAGAAGTATTGTATTTTTACCATTGAAAATTTTAACTGAAAGTAGATTGTATGCATATAAATGTATCAAACAATTATGAGAAACACATAAGCATCACCACATAACACTTCAGATTTTGGTAACCCAGAAACCCTCTAGGAATAAGAAGGTAAAACTGGGGTGGGGATGATACCCACAAAATTTTACTGCAACAATAAGGTTTTAACCACTTCTGATGGTTTTCCCTATTAAAGGCCTGCCCTTTTAAAGGCTTTACACTGTATCAATAGTGACCTGGTTAAAGAATTTACAAACACTTTACATGAAGTGTCACCCTATTAAAGGATTTAATCACCTAGTTAAAGGATCTACAAAATAGTTGTTAAGCTAACCTATCACCATAGGATTTTCATTGTAGTTGCTAGAGAATATTAGATATAATAAACCTAATAGATTACAATTCTTCGATTGCTGAATAGAAGCACTTGATCTGCTATCTCTGATCTTGATCCTCTGTGATCTGATACTCTTTCTCTAAAATAGTTTGTCCTTTTAACACCCTTGTATATCCACTCACTCCCTTTTTTTTTTATCAATGAAATTTCAACTTCCTTATAAAGACATTCGAGGATTTAGGGTTAGGTATGGATCTATGATCCATATTCAATCTCTATTTCCCACTCATTGTTTGCACTGATTCCATTGGTTGCATGCCTTCTCCATTTTTTTTATTGGCTACATGTAGATTGCATAGGAAATACAAAATATTTGATCTTATCATTTAATCCTTCGAGATTCATCACATGTCGGCCATGAAAATGGTTTACATATGAATCAATGAAGTTACAAACTCATATGTACATTCTGTATTACTCAGCACTTGCTGACTTCAGATGCTCGACACTAATAACAAACTGGCTTACTCGACACCTGTTGCATTTTTGTATTGCTTGGCATCATTTGTGACTCAGCACTTGAATATCACTCGGCACCTATATCTGCTCGACACTTGATTCTACTTGGCACCTAAAGTCATTCGGCACCTGAAGACTACTCGGCACATGAAGATCACTCGGCACCTAAAGTCTTTATTGACTCGACTCATGTTGTGGCTCGGCATACATGGTGTACTTAGCTCTAATATAGAAAGTGGTTAAGTGTATTGGCACTCAAGTGTCAAAAACCATTATGAGGTTAACACCTTATACCTAGAAAATTATGCACCAATAAAACAATGAAACAATATCTTGTACAATGAAGGATACCATGTGAAGCATTTATATTGCAGGTCTACAACTACATACCAAATAGTAACAACAATTTAACACCTTACCCTTTCATTTCTAAGAGTTTGCAGTGCACAGTCTAGAGGCCCAACATATATCTGCTGATGCTTTTTCAGTTGCCTATTTTCATTCTCCTAAACTTGCAATCTACATTGCAAAACAACAAATAGTCAATGGTATGGATTCTAGAGTTCAATTTATATACATACAATAGATAAAAAGTCTAGTTCTTATTAACTTTATCAACTCTGCTAGGCACAGTACAAAACTTATTAATGCTCCACTAAAAGCCATAGAAGGAACAACAATCTGAAGTTTGGGCTTGGAATTGCCAGTATCTCCTCCCTTTCCAAAGAACCACCATGCCAAATATGATCGCATCAGGACCACATACATAAAATACACACTACAAAGAGGAAAACATACATCAAATAGTTGCCAATATGTCTATGAAGATAAATCAATATGCCTACTTATCCAGGTATATCATTTTCTTACAGATAAAGGATAATCTATTGAAAAAGGAAAAGACCACTTTTTACAAATTCACAAAAGTATAAACCCATTCATTATGGGAAAGTAGAAAGAAAATCTAAAGTACCAATGATGCAAACAAAAGTATCTAGCATCTAATGATGCAATTCACCTTGAACATCCATCCAAGTTGCTCAACACACTCCATAACAAGTTGTTGGTATGCTAAAACTTTTCTACTCTTCATAATTCTTACAATTGACACATCAATTACATAACGTCTATCTTTATCCACATCCTCAATCTCCTTTTTTTCCTCATCCACTGGTTAAGCATTGGCCCTACATTAGAGATTTTGGTGCTTGATCACGAGATTGAGAAGCGTGAAGACACGAACAATGAGACTGCAAGGTTCTCAAGGTTAAGCACTCACCACTTGTTGAATAAAGGAAGCACCTTGTGGTCTAGCAACCCATGTGAAGTACCTAATTAAGAGGAGCCTACTAGAGAGTTGGTCAGTACATTCTTTTTCATTTTTGAGATATTTTAGAAACCCAGAACCCCAAATAGCAAAAGAAAACAAAAAAATTCAAGATCGTTTAAGCTTTACCCAATAATAATATCCCAGGAGTCCAAGAACAAAATTTGACTACAAGGGTGGTGACGAGATGTGTGGGGCAACATCCCTTCAGACCATATAAATTCTTCTATAGTTCATGTTTTGAATGCCATAAAAACCTAGAATTTACATTAGAATCCATGGTTTGAATAATATAAAGTCTTAGAATCAATACAAAATCCATGGTTTGATTGCTATGAAAATTTAGGACTAGTACTAAATTTCATGCTTTGAATGCAATAAACACTCATTGCAGTCATATAATGTTTTGTAACTCAACAGATTAAATGCATTGCAATAATTACTAGTTGTGATGTAGCAAGATGTGCATAAACCTACAATGTTCATCATACCAATGGCAATCATCTCTTTATTGCCATCAATATTGTAGTTCTTGAACAGTGCAAAAGTTCTGCTAACTGCTATTCCTTCCTAAACGGAACTCATTTAAATCAGCCAAAGGTAATAAATTACCAGCCAATGAACATAATTCAAGGGATTAGCTCCTATAGTGAGTGTGATGATGCTAATTATTAGTCCTACCTTCACAAGGGTCTTTAAGTATTTGGCCTTGAAAACAAAGAATTCAGCGGTCAATGGGTTCAAACCACTTTTTAAGTGACTAACCTATTTCAAGCCACCCACAAAAACATTAGCAAAAGAAGCATGCACTTTAGGACCATAAAATCAGGTTTAGAACAACAATTAGACATAATATCAAAAAAATTGTTCCATACCCAAGGTGTTTCAAACTCACTAAATAACTAGTATCTTTTGGGTAGTGATACTAAACATGTATAGATCATAATAATAAGTGATTTGATAAGTGATTCATTCTACCATACTTGGATGTGAGTGAATTGAACACATTATGCAGAAATGAATGCAAGATAGTATAGAATAGTTGGTGATAGAAAATCATACAATCTCAACCCCATGTTTATCAACATGTATAGCGAACACCAACATGCTACTAAGAATTACAGATGTTAGAGGAGTACCTGTTGATATCCAGAAGAGCTTAAGATTTTTCTTACTTCGTTAGATCAACCCACAAGAATGAAAAAATAGATCAACACCATATTAGACATCAGTCATTCCATGTTGTTTCTTCTTTTCGTTATGAAGGCTAGGTATTATTTGGATAGAAAAATAAAAGAGAATCATGAAGTTATGTTATAATACTAACAATTTGATGAGTGATGAGTAGAAAAGAAAGAAAGCATATTCCAAGCACTATGGTCTCCCACCTCCACTGTACATCGATACAATTACAAGAAGACAATAACAATAAGTTGGCAATATACTTTATTCAAGAATGAATTCTTTACTCCATATGTATTCAAATCACGAGGTTGTTGATTCATTGCGTATAAACATACCTTGTGAGTTTGTCCCCATACTGATCTCATGGAAGATGATATGTCCATCTCTGTAGTAAATGTTGAAGACCAAGAATTACTTTTAGCTATTGGAGAGAAACAATAGTGGCTGCTCTAGCCATGAAACCCACGATAGTTGCATGCGATAGAAAGTCTATAGTGAATCCCAACCTGTAGTAGAATCATAAATGATGTGACACATACTATTAGTGACCAAAACCAGTTGTTTGGCTCCATTGAAAAAGATTCTAGTGTTGTCCATGAACTTTAAATAGTTATATAAATCAATATGACTTTCTCATGCCATCCCAAATAAGCAGAATTACATAACTAAAAATAGAAATATAGGACTTGTTAAAACCATTGAATTAGACAAGTTTTTAGTGCAAACCTCCCACTCAATTATGTACAGTCACATGTATCTTCTCTATAAAAGAAGAATCCTATGAAGGATAGATATTGAGAGGCTTGCATAGTGACATTATTGTATTATTAGACATGTAAAACATCAACCTAAAAAATGCACATGCTTGCTTGAAAAATCCTAGCAAAGAATGTTGCAATTAGGGCCGAGTGCAAAGCCACTTGAGTATTTTGTGTTGGGGAGACCTCCTTGGCAATTAGTGATCCTATAAGAAGTGACACAATCACCAATGATATGTAAGTTGGTTTATAGCCTCTTCCAAATCACCTAAGAAACTCTGAGATTAGAACAAATGCAAAAGGAAATCTATGTGATACCCTTCCAAAAATAATATATGACAACCACTCTATGGATTCTATTAGAAAAGACTTATACCATTTGACATTGCCTCCATTGCTTTACCCTTGGCTACTTGGGTAGAATCTCATTGCTCTTCAATTACATCAATAGAGGGATTTCCCATCTATTAATAACTACATATGTTAATTAAGGAGTTGATGTTAACAACATCAATCGTGTAGAAGCTCTAAAAGCAATACTAACTCAGACTCAGAATGTACTATGACATACATATTTTAGTTTTCAATAGAAAATATTATCATCCGAAGCCTTACTTTCTATGGGGGGTCATTGTCTAGTTCAACAACTCCTTCATTGTCAAGTTCAATGTCTAATTCAACAATCTCATCATCACTAACATTTTCTTCTAGCACTTTTGGTGTAGCGCTTGAAGTACCAAATTATTCATGCAGATCGATATCATCATCACTTTCATCCTCAAAAGTACTTTTTTTGAGCACATTTTATAGAAATTCAGTTTAAAAAACTACAAAAATTTTGGATTCTCATGAATGTTATAATTTAGATTAGTATAAAAATCCATAGAAACTGATAAAATTGACTCAACACATGCTTGCTTTGTTACAATTCCTACTTGAAACTCCTTGGAATAACACTAGTGAGTTCTTAGGTGAGAATAAAGTTAAATATGGGAACCAATTTTTATTTAGAAAACCAACTAATACAACACAAAATGTACACAAAAGAAAACTTCAAAAGCACAAATACCAAAAAAAATGTTTGGGACTCAAATTTGGAGTACAAACGTATGATATCAAGATATTCTATAAACTATAATTCTAATATAAACCTACCTGCTAAATCATAATATGCTTGTTTGCCTCAAAAACACACAACTGAATCCTAATAGTAAGATACAATTTGACTTCTTGTGTAAAATATCTCCTACTTATCAAGCTTCAAATATCTTAATCTTGTTCTACTTTACTTCTTCCAGTAATGCTTGAGAATTCAATGGGACTTAAATGTTTCAATTTGAAACAAGTACACATTTCCCGATATCTAAGTGTCCAAGTCATTTACTATAGTCTACACTAATGCAATGTCTTTGTTCCTCAGATATTTTCCCTAAGAAATTAATTAAACTAACTAATTAAATATCAAATTGTCTTGATATTAATGATATTCTTTCATTCCATTACTGAGTTTCTTTCATTCCATCTATCCCATATGATGATTATTAGGAGAATTTTCCAATAGAATTTAAAGGTTTTCTTTCAATTTTTAATGTCTATCCTTCTATAAGGGACTTAGTAAATTTGGACAAGGTCCTTTCTAGGTTCAAGTATTTTCACAAAGAGGAACATGAGAAAAAATTGGTCATTGAGGGGGGGTTCCAAATACTTCTACTCTATGAAAATAGTATTAACTATTTAAATTATTACAAGCTCAACATAGTAACCACAATTACACTTAGCTTGTTTGCTAAAGTCTTGATTCCCAATTAATGGGTTGCATTAAATGCAAGCATGTTGTAATTGATCTTAATATTAGCGTTAGTAATGATTTGTTGTATTGAAATCATAGATTGGTGAAGCCAATGGCAACAACTATTTATTAACAAATTTTTAACTGAAATCATGTATCACTAAAACCCATGGTAAAAGCATTCAAGTTACTAGATGAAAATTATTCTGTGAGCCTGTATATTTGAGTTGTAGAGTTTTGCCACACAATCTTTCTCCATCATCATATATTGACCATAGCAACTTAATGCAAAATTTATACAACTATGGTACTCGGTAAATAACATTCATTCCTTTGTATTTTCTTCATCTTCTTCTTCATTCACATTGACTGTGAAAGTGTACTCTTGATCACACCCAAGCTCTTAATCACACATGAAATATAGTGTATATGTCTTCTCTCCAAGCTTTGAAGGTGCAGTAAACCCAAGCTTGACTTTAGTCTTCCTTTGGAGCAATACCCTCTTAATGGCCAGTAGTTGATTGCTTTTTAAATCCCTAATTACTAGCCACCATACTTCTTCCTTTTCTTTGGGATACCTTGGTGCATCAACTGGACCCAACTCATGTCTACCTTCAAGATCTCTTTCTAGAGTGACCTATACTATTACATTCTCTCCAGCCCTCACATCATCACTGTCAACTATGTCATATGCCAAATCAATGTTTGGCAAGTGATTACAAAAATGAGCAATGTCTAATAGCTGTGAATCTATCATTTGTAACAATTCACACCTTTCACCATCCTCCATCTCAACTAAATAAAAAATAGTTTCAATGTTTTTCCCTGGATTTTCATGGCACTTCTTAGCAAGTTCCTTGGTGAAATGTGGAAGTTGTAATAGGACAAAATCATGGTCCCAAAGACCATTTTTGTATCTGTTTTGATTGATTTCTAAAGAAAAGAAAAAGACATCACTTTTTGAAATGAATGCTTGAGCATTAAGGTATGAGCATTACAGTATGAGACAAATGCACTAATTTTTGTGACATGTGTAGGCTATTGTAGAACAATGAAATATCAAGTCCACTTCCTAAAGAATTTTTGTAAGGCTCTACTCTTTATCCATATTTTATTTTCCATTTGGGTTCATCTTATGCTAGGTTTTGTTTTAGTATTTAACCCGTATGCCCCATTTTTAGAGATTTTTTCCACAACAATCTAACTTGGTCAGTATCCATGACTCATGCTTGAACTATCATGTACAAACAATCTTCCCTCTTATGCTATGTGGGAATTATGTTTCACATGTGAATGCATTTTTGCATTAAAATATAATTTATATTTAGATTGAAGTGTTGATTCTGGGGTTTGGGTGTTTGGAATTTTCTAGTATTAAAGGAAATCCTTTGCTATTTGGAGGTACTATACAGAATTTTCTTGGGGAGTCTCCAACACCCATGGCTTTTATAGTGAATTCATGAGAAGGTGAGGTTATTTTTGCTTCTTCAATATTTTCAATCTTTATTTGATTTCCTTAGCTAAATAGCTTTTTTATAGGTACGATACCAGCTAGAGACTCTAGAAAACATAAACTGGCAGTCTCATTCAATCTAAGTTTGGGCCTCTTATGTTTAATGGGTTTTGGAGTTAAAATTTTCTTGTGGTGGAGACAAAGAAACAATCAATAGGTTTTCTTACTTGGGAAAGATCTTACAGGAGACAAATGCTCACGCCTTAACTTTGGTCCCAATGAATTTTCCTTCAACACTTTGAGGTTATCCTTTCCATAACAATCCACCACGCTGGACTAATCCTTCCCACAACTGGAAGATTTTTGTTTAGGTTGCCCTTTACCTCTCTTGATAGTCTCAAAGCTTGACTATAGCACTTGAGAATTGCTTGGGGTAGACTTTAGTTGCGAAATCCTCTGAATTAGTACTAATGAATCTGTATAGAGGAAGTTCCCATATTTTATGTGATTAATAAATATAGTGTAAACAAACTTTTACAAAATCAAATACTTTCTCTCCTAATGCAATAAAGTTTGGATTTTCTCTTGTTAAACATGTGAAACAAAAAGTTGTGATAGAATCAAAATATTGAGCACTAATTTCAGAGTTTCTTCATCATGAACCCTCAAATATGATTTGATTAAAAAAAATATAGACACTCAATCACGTAATTTCACAGGAGCTTAGGAGTTCAAGAGAGGAACAAGAATAGAAGCTTCATGAGGCTATGGTGAAAAATACTATAGAATGGGACAAATCAAAATGTGAGCTTGATTCTAGAATAGTAGAACTGGAGCAGATGCTAAATGAGGCAGAAGCAAGAAGTAATGCAGCATCCACATCTCTTTAGGAAAATTCAAAAGCATTATTTGATTTGCAAGAAGCCAGAAACTAAGTTGAGTATGAGGCTAAAGTTCTTCAAACTAAACTTGAGATGTTAGAAAGTGAGAATTTTGGCCTCATATATAAACTTCATGCACTTAATAAAGAACTAGGTATAATAATTGATGAAAGGGATATTAGTAAGAAATTTTCCCAAGCTGCTAGCAAGCAGCAAATAGAAACAATTAAGAAAGTTACCAAGTTAGAGGCCGAGTGTCAGAGGCTAAGAGGTTTTCTTAAAAAGTGATTAACAGGGCCTACAACACTAGCTCAAATGAAACTTGAAGTAGATACTACTGGAAGGGAGTATGGGGATATCAAATTGAGGAAGTCACTTAGTAAGGGTGTTGGTTCACCACGTTCTTTAGTAGAGACATTAAATGATAGACACAAAGAACATTCTCAGAAAGCAACTGAATACCATATAGGAAAAGTGTTGGCAATAGAATAAGAGAACAAGATGCTAAAAGATGCTCTCTCAAAGAAAAATGGTGAGCTTAAGGCTTCTAGAGTCATGTGTGCTAGAACAGCTACCAAACTCTCCACTGTTAAACAACAGTTGGAATCTTTGAGGAAAAATCAAGGAAAACTTGCACTTGAGTTGCATTTAGAAGGATCAAGAAATGAAAGCACAAGCAATCCACCTAGCTTGTCTTCCATTTTTGAGGACAGGAATGATGGTGACCCTAGTGCAGAGTCATGGGCTTCAGCACTAATTACAGAGCTGGATCATATCAAAATAGAAAAGGTCATTGGCAAAGCTAAGAAGCTCAATGATGTGTCCAAGGTAGATTTGGTGGATGATTTCCTTGAAATGGAGAGATTGGCTTCCATGGATTCAACTAGATTGGATCAGGCAGAGGTAGGAAATTTAGATGAAATAATTGACAAGAATGTTTTAAGAAGTTTTGATATTTCATCTAATCAAGAAGATAGAGCTTTCTTAGAAGAAGCTCTTACACAAAAAGAATCAAAGCTTCAAACTGTCAATCAGGAATGCTTTGAGTTGTTAAAAAAAATGAACCATTTACAAGAAAATCTAATTGTTTTGCAAGCTAGAAACACTTGGAATGAATCTTCCCTAGTTAGTCTCAAAGAAAAGCATGATATGATTCTTGTTGTTGATGTTGAGGGTGCAAGCCTACACAAAATACTAGATGAGGTCAAATATGCCATGGCAATAGATGTTGAAAGTACTAGAGATTCTCAGACACATATTTGGTCTTCTGTGAAAGCTAACTTCACTTCTCATTCTAATATTGGGATTAGAATTAGTTCTATTGATGTAGAGTTTGCAACTGCTATTGTCATCTTTGTTAATTTCTTACAATCTATAGCCCAAGACCCTGAAAAGACTCAAAAATTTAAATCATCAGATACTAATAAACTATTTTTTAGAATTTAGGAGTTTTCTTAGTTAGTGGATTACTTTTTGTAGTGCAAAAAAAACATTATAGAGTTAATTTTTGAACTAATATCTTTGTTATCTCAATTTAGGAAAATGTTTGCTCTTGGTTTTAGTGAAATCTTCCAAAATGAAGCCACAGATTTTGGCAACCAATTGCCCAACCTGATGTAGTCTAGTTTTCTTCATAATTCTATTAGTATAGATAATTTCACAAGACAATAAAGTGCTCAGGATCTTTCAAGAGAAGAAAAGGCTAATAGCCTACACTTTCAACTAGTTAGTGGCAATTTACACATAATTAGGAAGCTTAACAACATTCAAGTAGAAAAACATCTTTGGAATCTAAGTTGAAGGCCCAGGTAAGCAGAATTGGAGAGTTAGAAGAGGAGCTTTGTGCTTCAAGAGTGAGAATGCAAATCTAGAAATAGTCTTGGTTGCAACCAAAGAGGATCTTGGACACATACAATATTAGATTATTGAGTTAAAAGAGGAGCTCATACATCTCAAGAGTGAGGATGCTGATCTAGAAGGAGTCTTCACTGTAACAAAAGAGAAGCTTGATCATACCCAGCATCAAGTTATAGAGTTGGAGGAACAACTTATGCATTTGAAGAGTGACAATGCTAATCTAAAAGGTAGTCCTAGCTGCAACTAAAGAGAAACTTGAACACACAGAAAGTCAACTTACTAAATCGGAACAAATGCTGGAAAACTTGCAAATGCAACTTCAATCTACTAAGGAATCAAAGTAGTTATTAGAGAATGAACTAGCAGCCATGTTGTCACATAAATCAGATATTAAATCTCAATTCAAGGCAATAGAAACTAAGATGAAAGGGTTGTCTGAAAAAGTGGATGCTTTGTAGCTAGAGCTTCAGGAGGAGCACATGGAATGCAAAGATTCCATTACCAAGTGCAAGGTTTTAGAGGAGCAGTTACAAAGGTTTGTGAAATGCTTCAACCCTATTTCAAATATACCAGATTGATGTATATTTTAATTTCCTAAGATATGTTGAGTTCTATCTAATTTTTTTTATAATTTCTTTAGCATGCATGTGTTTAGTTTCAGACCTAGGGTTTCTGAACTAATGTGAAGATGTTTAATTGGATACCAGGAAGGAACAATTCTTTGAGTATTCCTAAAATTTTGTATTAGAGGAATAAATTAGAAAGAGACTGGTATTAACCAGCCTGCTTGGAACCCCTCATATTTAATCTATGTTCTTTTCTTATTTGCTAAATATACAAATCAAAAGTATGCATATATTACTAATTTTTGCTTGCTTTCTATTTATTCTCCATGCTAACCAATGTAAAGTTCATGGTTGAAGTACATTGACATATTCTATTTTATCATCACAATGAGATTTAAACTATAAGATTTAGCATTAAGATCTACTTGGCATTAAGCCATGTTTTCCTATCTTGTTTATGTAGAAGCAGAGTCAACAATAATAAATGTCCAAGAATGTATCATGAATAATTGACATGACTTAAATACAGGTAAGTCTACCAGATCTTCACAATCCATGTTAAATGCTGATTTTTTTTTGGGATAAATTGTGTGATAGTTTTAGCATCAACATTTCAGATCATACTACATGATCCATCATCAAGATACGAGAGAGTAACGTTGATAGATCACATAGGATGATCCAAAACATTGATGCTAAAAATTGTCACAAAATCAATCCAAGAAACAAATTAACATTTGAGTATAGTTGCCTTGAAATGAGGCAAAACTATCGAAAAGGGACTATATACACTGAAAAAAATATGGTAGTTTTGTGATATGGATATCTAATACAAACAACTTTCTCTCCTTTTAATATAGAGAGATAGATCTATAAGGGAAACCGCACACTTCAATTGAGCATGAAGGATTCCACACACTTAAATCAACCTAAAGGATTTGGATGTTGGTGATTTCCTTTAGTTCATGGTTATCTTGGAGATTAAAAATTAAAAATCATTTATAGACTAGTGAAGAAATGAGCATGAATATGCATACTAATTTGAATAGAGACCTTTTTGGCTCACGAAGAGGTTCCTGATCCTTCATCCTTTTTTTCTTCTTAAGAATGTTTTTGGTTAGAGTAAATTAGATGTGCAAATGCATTTTTAATCATAGCTTTTTCCTATCACTTATTCTACCAAAATGTTTCCTTGGAATAGTATTTTTTGATGAGCTGCAAGAAAATTTGAGGAGCCATATAGCCATTACAAATCAAATTCTTAGGATACAATAAATTCATCCCATATTCATGGCATAAACAAGCATTTTTGAAATGAGTTGTATTAGAATATATGGTAATTCCTATAACAACTACATTTGGAGAGTGTCTAAAAATGCAGGCAACTGCACATAAGTTGAAATCCTAGTAAAAGGAGAATGGAGAAATACCAATTTGGCACTAGCCAAGCAATGTTGCAAATTTAGACCTCTTCTCCAATCTGTCGTTGTCTGCTTCTTATGCCATTTAGATCTCTCATTACCCAAGCCATGTGCATTGGGAAACAAGGTATATTTCAACTCTTAAAAGAGAATGAAATTAATCCCTCTACAATAAGGGTTATGTTTAATGGAACATTCCCCAAAGGAGTAAATCAACACTCCTACTGAAAATAATCAGATCTGGTATTGCACTCCATGGGCTTCAAAAGCTAAGTGGAAATGTTTTAGTTTAGAATATTGAGACAAAGGCAATGAGAAACACCTATACTGATAATTTTTGTGAGGTAGAAATGATAGATGAAGCTAAACTATTAGTAGGTAAAATGCTGGAAGATGGCCATTTTCTTGAAATCTATACATCATTGGCATAATAGATGACTTTTGCAACTCTAGAAAAGAGAAAAAAACCCTTCAACTTGCTTATAAAAATGATAAGTTTGGTCTTTTGTTGTCACTTAAAGTTGTGTGACTGATGCTCATTTTGAAATTGATGGAATAGTCAAGGACACGAAACATGTGTGTGTGTGTGTGTGTGTGTGTGTGTGTATACACACACACACACACGCATGCACGCACATGCGTGCAATGGTTTGTGAAAGATGGGGGATCTTTTTGGAGAAAATTCACTCATGAATAAGATGTTAGATGGAGGCTTGGATCCTAATGCCATCACTTAAAGTTGTCAGATTTGTGCTCATTGCAAAATCGTCGGAAGAGTCAAGGAACACAAAGTGTGTTTAGTTTGTTGTTTAGAAATATCATATATACAGAGCAATGCATTACAATCTGGTTACATAAAGATGATTGATTCAAAAGTAGCTTAAACATCAATTGTGAATCAAAGCTTAGATTCAAGGTAGACTATTCCATTACCCATTGGCCTAATGAACAAGACCTATGATTATGTTTCATGTGGAACTCACTTGGGTTCAAAACCTTGTGTGATCCATCTATCAATTACTTGTGTAATGTCAAAAGATTTGAATACAATTGAATCAAACTAAAAAAAACAAGTTCTTGTACAAGCTAAAACAAAACCTCCAAATAGAGCTCAACAAAAGAGTGTAAAAATAACATCACCATCAAAAACTTGACTCAAATGTTACCAAAGCTTGCATTGTTTAATGATATTCTCCTTGACTAATTGATATGTAGATGCTCATTTTCTTAAGGATGACTTGATTTGACATCATATACTTTGCTCAAACTTGATGGATTCTTGGAATGGATGAGGGAGTGGCTCAATTTATAAAATTTTGGAATGGAGAATGGATAGTAAAGATCTAATGATGAGATCATTGTGAAGGATGGTTGACAGGATCCCCATAGGATGAAGGAGAAGATGAAAACTGGAGATTGAAGGTTTTAAATTGTGAATAGCTTAGATGATCTTACTAATCATAGTAAGTGGTTGAAACCATGAGGGAAATAAGGGATGTGTACATCTAGATTGCCTATATTCTTGGGCTTGGTGGAGAGAATAATGGAACTATAATAACAAGTGCCTTTAAATATTTTTTATTCTTGGAACATTTTAAGGGGCTTTAGGCATATTTAAATACTAATATTATTAACTATTTTAGCCATGTGTGAGATGAAAAAATAAATTTTTATTTATTTAATTTGACAGAGTGGAAAGAGGGATTACTTAAATAATAGGATTATATTCTTTAATTTATATTACCAATATTATCTCAATAGCTTATCACTACTTTCTCCATAGGTTTCTACAGAAACAACTAGCCAATTTGGTGAATTAGTTGCAGATTTTGACACAAATGAATTGTTACACTATGCACAAAAGCCAGAGACTAATGTGACTCTACAGAATAATTTTTTAGTCCTCTTGGATTTGTTAAATACATTTCATATAGTTATAATAGCATAATCATTTTCTTTGCTATTCTGTAGGTAAGTGACCAAATATACTGTAGTGTCCATATTTTTATAGCTAACATCTTTTCAACAAGATTTTCAACAAACTCATCTTAATTGGAACATACTCAATTCTATCTCCATTTTATATGCTCAAAATATAAATGTTTATTCCTTCACTACACCACCAATATGCTTTTGACAACATGCATGATGTTTCAATGATTTTTGAATAGAGTGTAAAATAACTTAGGTGAAATGGATTTGCACTAGATGAGTTTGGTTGATTAGGACTAGGTTATGGATTTGACTTGGTAAAAGGGACTGGGTGCAATATGGAAGTACTTTAGGTGTCTACAACGTTCAACAAAAATACACAATATTGACTCCTAAATCCCAAAAGATCAATACTAGGTTCTATTCCAAAAACTCTATTGACTATAGTGGAATATAGCCACGTGCTCAGAGTAAGTTCTTTTCCATGTTCACTTCTAGTCACTAAAAACAAACAAACAATATATCACAAAACAACTTACCAGATTCTCTCTAGAAACTCTCAAAGTCTGGTTTGATTTTCTTTGAAGACTAGCCTTAAATGAAATTCGGCTCCCCAAAAACCATGGAAAAATGCAGAGAAAACTTGAAATGAAATTGGGCTCTCCAAAAACCATGCAAAAATGCTCCAAAAACCTAAAATGAAATCAGGTGTAGGAAAGATGTAAAAGGACAAATGTTTTTTTCCTTTGCTCATGTATAAGCCCTATGTTGGTCAAAATTTTGACCAACATAGGTCTTATATGTAAAAAAAAGAAATTTTTGCCTTTACATTTCGATCACCCTAAATTTATTTAGTTGATGGTCAAAAATTTTGGTAGAAAAATGATGTTAAATGTAGTAGTGTGGTTTTGATGGCATCGTGGGTGGAGTTGACACCGCGATAGGGGTGGGTTTTGATGGTGAATGGAAAATGGCACTAGGAAGTGGGGAGAGGGAAAATTGTACCACACGTGGTGTGCCATGTGGGTATCATGTAGGGTGTGCCATATGGATGCCACGTGGGCACAATGTACGATGGTGAGTGGTAGTGTTTATTAAGTGCACGGTATAGTCATAAGGGGTGCCATGGGTGCATGCAATGCTTTGTTATCATGCACATAGTGGCGGTGCCCTTTCCTACACCCAGCACCACATTACATTGCATTACCAAGTGCCTGAGACAATTTCCTTTAATTGCACAGTGGCATATTACTAAGCGTGTGGGGTGCTTTTGTTTCCTTGCACACGGTGGCATTGCTGCTCCCCCTTCATGCGGCACCACATTGCCATGTGTGTGGGTAGTGCATTTCAAACATACCTTCTTCAAGGTTTGCAAAGAAAGCTTGAGCTTTTGGAAGCGTAATAAAAAAATGACAAGTGATTGCAGGGTGGGGGGGAAAGGGTTTTATAACCCTCTCTGTGGGTAATGTGCACAACACACCTCTGCATGGGTGTGTGGGTGTGACCACACCATATATTTAGTTCTAAAGAGCATATGTGACCAATCTATTGATAGATAGCCTCTTATCTTGGTTGTAAATTCTCTTGACAAGCATAGGGTAAAATGTGGGGGAAAATCTATCACAAAGATTTCTTGGGGAATAGAAAAGGTAGGACATGCATGGAGTGTCAAGCTTGCATTATTTATGATACCTAAAGTATTAAAACATGAACCATCTAATTGGACTACACCTTTCTCTAGGGGTTCATATTTTAAACCTAGTTGGTCTATTATTTTCTTGGGCATGAAAAAGCTTGTAGCCCTACTTTCTACCATAAATTGTGGATATAATTGATTCCAATTATCAATGAAACATAAAATGGTGGAGATTTAACATCCTTACTTGGGGTTTGACTTCTTTTCTTATTATCATCTTTTGTAGAAACTCCTTGATTTGTAAATATAGCCTTCAAAGGCTCATCAACAACTTGGCTTAGAACATCTACTACCAAATCTTCCTTCAACAAGTCAGCTTATGCCAAAATAGCTAGAGAATCCTAGATAGACATGGTGATACTCATTCTTTTCATATTTTCCACAATGTTAAATGGCATAGTAGCATGCACCTTTGTTTAAACCTTGGAAGCAACTAGATATACTAGTTGTTGCAAATGTTCTTGAGTAACAATATGAGTACCTCTTTGATGCTACTTCTTCTCTTGAATTAAGGATGGCTTTTCAGTTGGTACATCTTTACTTATCCCTACATCATTGTCTAGGGCTCTTTTCTTTTCTCTAGTGCAGACACCACTCATGAGATTATGTCTTTTTACACCATAGTGTTCTTCCATTTTCCAGTTCATGTATGTAGTATCCAAAGGAGGAACCTCTGGTTGCCTCTACACATCGGCAAAAAATGTAGGTTGTGAGCTAGAAGAACTTTGAACCATTGAGGCTTGATTCATCATTCCATTGGAGCATGCAACCTAATTATGTTTCTGATTACAAGGGTAACGCCACTCATATTCTATTACCAAGTTATTTTGAGTGGGGACCAAATCTATGGTAGTATTTTGAGGAGGGGAAGTACTCAGAGGACTTGGATTGTAAGGCATAAAAGGTCTTTGATTATAGTTTTTCCTATTAGGTTGATATTGACTCTGAAACTACTACTGATCATGTTGATTTGAAAGTTGATTTTGAGGTCGGGATGTTTTCTTAGCTTGTTAGCCTCCTCTCTTGATATTCACCACCTAATTTGTAAGGGTTCGCATGAGAATTTCCATTCTAATATGGCTATCTCTTAGCTCCTGCAGTTCTAATGAAGGACCTAAAGTTGCTACTTCTTGGCTTGGAATAGCTGGTATTGAATTTAAGGGTGGTACAACTGGGGTGTATTGGGTTGAAAATCTAGATATATAGGCATTGGAGGTCTAGGGGAAATCTTACCCACTTGAATAAAACTATTCTTAGCTCTTATGGCTATATCATAACCTTGTGGTAATGAGTAACCTCCCATAGATTGTATCATAATAGAGATATCACTATTTGAGCTTCTTAAATAGTACAAAAAAAATGCTCTTCTAAAGGCTTTACTTGAATTGGTATTCTGCTCCATGTTCTTTGAAATTTGTAATTAAAGTCCATCGTCTTCTCATGAGGAGCTATTTTGATGTTCATGAGTTGCTCAACTAGAGATAGAAAGTCTAACTTGTCTTTAAAGTGTTTTTTTAGGACATGTCCCAATGAATCCCATGAAATTATTGATCCCACAACAAGGCTTTGAAACCATTTTAAAGCTTTCCCTTTGAATGAGGTTGTAAGAAACTTCACAACAACATCCTCTTCTATGATATGATGCACATTACATAGTGTAGCAACATCTCTAATATTCTCAAATGCTATCATCTGACCCTCTCCAGTGAAGTTTGGTAAAATTTTTAGGGTGGATAGGGGAATATCATAATGCTAAGAAAAGAGTAGTGGACTCCCTTGGTTGAAAGGAACAAAAGAAAACTATCTTGCCATTGGTTCTTGAAGGATTACTATTCTTGGGACAATGACTTTCATAACAACAACAATGAGACTTGATGGTGGAGGGGTAGATTGGGAACTCCTCATATGAATGAAGGTATCTTGGATGCTTTTAGCTTTTCTACCTCTCCTCCTAGGTGGGGATAGTATTCTATATTCAAAACATGCATAGCTGCTTCTTGTTTGCACTTTTCTCATAAATCATATGCACTTGTCTCTTTCCATAGTTAGAGTAACCATATGTGTATATTCTATTCCTCTGCACATGTCAATTTACTATTGTACACACCAAAAACAATAATAGAATAATGAGAAAAGGTAGAAAAAACTTTTCTCTCTATCCACCAGGCATGCCAAAATTTTTATCTCTAAAAGTTGTTCCTAGACTGGATTCTAACTCAGTCCACTTCAAGTAACATGGAAATAATCCTAGGTAGTGGGAAGTACCTAAGTTAGGAGTGAATCTTTGGATTATAGGCTAGCTCCTCTTTATGTCTCACTAATTTACTTCTTCAAATAGGAAAATAAACTTGAGGGGAGAAAGGGATAGAAGGATTACTTGGAAAGTAAATACTAAAAAGTAAAGTGGGGTGATACACCAAATGGTAGGATGAAGGAATTTCTGGCCTAACTCGATGAAACACTTTCAAGAAGCTAACAAGAACTCAATATTGCAAAGAATCATTCACATATAAATATTTCACAAGGAGGATTCAATTTAGAAAAGATGTTAAAGGGAATGCTAACATTCACAATGTCACAAGATTGAATGGAAACATAGTATCTCAACTTGTAGCCTATATGAATACCTCAAACCTTTCTTGCAACTAAAACTAAGACACAACCCAAAGATTTGAAGATTAAATCTCAAAAAGCTATATCAAATTAATTACTAAAGCAATAAGGAGAAAAAACAAGGATTTTAAGACTATTCCTTTATTTAGATCTCAAAGGTTCATTGAAAAACATTCATCCAAAATTACTATAAAAGACAAAGTGATTTTTCAAGAAACACATGAAGGACTCCTGAGAGATCTCGACAATGCTATCTTGCATAAGACTTTAGAAAATTCCAGCCCTTTTCTCCACATCTTGGGAATCCTTAAATAGATCAGGATTTCAACAAGTTCTAGATGGAAGGGGCGCATATCACAAAATAAATGGAAGAGTATAGATATCTTAGAGAATTACATTCACCATTAAGTTTTACAATCTCCCATTATGGGTAACACTACAAGAATAATCATGAAAAAGCTAGGTGCTACATGATACAGGAGTACCTTAACTACCCTTTGCTTCTTGTGGTATTCAAAGATCAAATCTACAACCACCCCACTGACATAAAATTAACCTTTCCAACTATATAAGAGAAAAGATCATATACTTTTTGGAAGTCATCTCATGGAATGATTGGATCTGATCTCCACCATATCTATACTCAATCATAGATTTGATATTCATTAAAACTACCCTACCTTAATCACCAACTCACCTCCTTGATCGATGCCAACCTGCATGACTTCATTTCTGCATTGATATTGCACCACCCTAGGGTCAACATTTACTTAACTACCAAAAAATATCCATGTGTTACAACATGATAGGTTAGGTAGGCCACGTTTGAAAAATTTCAAAAATGATTGTCTAGTAATGTCATATACATAATAGTTAGAAAGTCAACATTAAACTTTGACTCTTGATCTCCTCATATTATGACCTTATGATATATTAGGGACAAAAATCCCTTTGTAATGTCTTACCACAAGGACCCCAACTTCATGATCTTATGATCATCAGAAATCTCCTTTGGATCATAGTGTCACGAGTCTATGGAAATAACTCTATGACCATATGAAAAACCCTATATCATTTACAAGCATAGCATATTATCTCCCTTTTGAGTACCCCTGTGATCATATGACTGGCATGATTTTATGATGATATGACCACATGATGGAGCATAGCATCTCAACCTCTTTTCCTTGGCTTTATGATCTTATAGCTATCGTAAGATCATAATCCATTTCTTTTTGGCTGAAATTCATCGAAGGATTCATCTTATTTCTATTAATGACTTTATGAAACTCATTTGAAAGGTGACCTTACCATTTTATTTTGACCCTTTGTTTCTTTAAAATTGTGCCATATGTCAACCATTAATTTTCTTACCTCCATTGACTTGTTGACTGGGTCCACTAGGACACGCATCACCTCCTTGCTTTGTCACTATAGATAAAGACCTTGTAGTTTCTATTAGCAATAAAGTGATAACCATAGATCTTCTAGAGATCTATGTAGAAATATTGTTGAATCTTCTCTATGCCCCTTGAAATCTCTGGCAAATGGGAATCCATCAATTTTCCAACCTATCCTGACATTGTCTTTGTCATGTTGTGGCCCACCAACTAAAGTTGACCCCACATATACATGTGGTAAGTGCTCAATATGTCACTTTGGATAAAGATCTTGCAACTCCCTAAAGAGAAAATGTGACAACCCTTGATCTTCTAAAGATCAAGGGCCCTTACAATTTTTTGATTTTGTGACCAAATAGGACTTGCAAAACATAAAAATTATAATAAATAAAGTTTTTGTAACCATAAGACATGCGAATTTAGAAGATTTAAACCTAGAGATATAATGATAAAGCATGATCATCACTTTATGTATCTCCTAATGACATGGGAATTTAATGACTTAAAATATTTCATTTTCACCACCCTAAGAAATATGACTAGTCAACCTATCCATTTTGTGCATGGTGATACAAATGAGTAACAACTTTCACTTGGCAATAACAAGATTTTTTCTAAGAAAACATTTTCTTCTGATGCTCAAAAAACACTAGGTTTCTCGATATACACTAAGTCTTTACTAGTGCTTAGAACTTACTAAACCTTTTTCTCTTAGCACCAACTAGATTTCTCTTTTCTTGGCACATACTGAACTTACTACTCGACTTCAACTAATTTTCTTTTTAGACTGCACTGACTTTCTTGGCTTTTACTATTTGCTTAGTAAGGCTTGGTAGACACATTTATTTACATAGCCTTCTTCTAGTCTTTGCTCAAATTTCCTTTCATTATAGCCTTAAGTAGATAAAAAAATACTATATCATCAATTTCTTGCTTGGTCATAGTGCTCCTTTTATACACCATATAACTCAATCTTTCTCTAAGTTGTCCTATTATCCTTTCTTTTCAAATCCTTTTCATAAATCAAACAAATGATAGCATTTAGACCAAAGTAAGCAATTTTCTCACCAACAAGTAGCAAGTTTGAAATAATTGACAAAATAATGATTATTTTATGACAGATTTCACCAATCTTCTTCATTTCAACAATCTCTTTCTTTGGAATTGATGGCAAATCAATACCAACAAGAAACTTAATACCTTTTGTTGAAATCTCTCCCTTTATCAATATGTTTTCCTTTCTCTCTATATTTTGATCTCATATTTCTCCCTCATTTGGCCTTGTCCCTCTTTGACAATCTTTCTCCTTCCTTCTCTAATATCTCTAATATCTCCCTCTTTGAAAATAATTCTAAAGAATTGTCATCTAAACATGCATATATAATCAATTTAGGTTCTCCCTCTATTACCTTGCATGTGACTTTAAATCTTCTATTCCAGCTCCTTCTTTACTTTAGGAAGGTCCTGAAGTAAGATCCACTACATCAAGTTGTCAAATATGTCATTCAATGTAGTTGGTGTAGGGAACTACTTTTTCTTGTTAAGTAGCTTTGGATAGGGGTATCACCCCTAATTTACCTCTAAATACTCATGCACATCCTTAGGAAAAGCCTTTGTAAATATATCAGCTATATGTTCTTTTGTATTCACATATTCCATTCTCACTTCGTTGTTTTGAACCAACTCTCTCAAGTAATGGTACTTGATTGCAATGTGATTTGTCTTTGCACTACTACATTTTGGGCCCAAATTTTGATGGTAGGCCATCACAATTACAAAAGACACTTGTGACCCAACTGATAGAAAGAGGAATTGGCTCCCATCAGATGGGCATCAAACTTTTTCCATCACAATTTTCAATGGTAAGGGTGACTATCAAAATTGTGACAAACATAACTACCATAAATTGGGCTAGGTCACTAGCAAAGAGTTCATTTTCACTGTCCCAATTGTGATGGAAAGCTATGAAAGACACTATCACAATTGCGACATAAATGCTATGGGACCCATGGCAAGCCATTAGAAATGTCTATCTCAATAGCGATGGACATGTGGTAGGAATGTTGCACGAATGACATATTACTATTGAAAGTGGTCATCTCAATTGTGATGGCATGTTGTATTAATAAAAAAATAATTGGAAGCTATTGTTGAATAGCTATGATGTTCTCATAGCTCACAGTAGATTCACATAGTTAGTTGTCATTCAATCATAGGTTAGTATTGAGCTTCACTTGGTTTCAAGAATAGTTTAATATTCTCTACTAATTAGGGCCAACCATGAGAAGGTGGAAGCTCATTTGGTCCCCACACCCCTACACCCCCCCCCCCCCCCCCAACATCTAAATTCTTCATTAGCATCTAAAATATTTAAGAAAGGATCAATCTTTAAAGTATAAAAAAAGGTTCTAGACTTGCAAAAGTGACATCATTTTCCCATTTTTTGGTGCATGTCATTTTTCCATCACATCCAAAATAAGATTCTTCCACTCTAAATTGAGAATGCACATGCAATTGCATTCAAATGCATGGACAATGGGCAGAGTTGATAAAACAAAAAATGATTACATTTATTTAATAGGTTTATTAAGTTTTTAAAATTATAGACCATCATGAACAATGTTCATGATGATCTATAACTTAAAATACCTAATTAAGGCCTCTAACAAAAATGCAAACCTATTGTGTTTTTTAGCTTTGCCTAATGTTGTATGCATATGAATTAACATTACATATTGAACTATGGCATCCTTCTTCATTTTCTAAAACTTGTTAGATTGTGGTGACTGATTAGGAAAGTACTGTACATACTTCATAAATAGTAGCTGACATGGTAGCCGACATATTATGGCCAACATATGGCCAACATGTTATAACCCTAAGGCGGTTTAATACTTGTATAAAAAGGGCTTAGGGTTGGGTATTTTTGTGTGTGGTGATACGAAATTGGTTCTTGCGGCGGTATTGAGCTGTAAGGGATTACAGATTGTAATCAGGTTGTAATCACTGGATTGTAATAAGATCGGACTTGCTGTTTGGTGGACGTAGCCCAAGGATTGGGTGAACCACGTTAAATCTTGGTGCCTTGTGTTCATTTTCTGTGTGTTCTATTATTTTTTGTTATTGGTTATATTTGCATGTAGTTTTTTATTTCTGTCCGTGGTTTATCCTAACAAGTGGTATTAGAGCCTAGTTGTTTCTCAGTTATCCTCTACAAGAAAGTCTCACAGTTAAGTGGGAGTCTCACGGTTGAGTGGGAGTAATGGCAGATGATGGTAAGCTGAGGGTTGATAGGTTTAATGGGCAGAACTTCCAGTTATGGAAGATGCAAATGGAAGACTATTTATATCAGAAGGATTTATGGAAGTCGTTGGAAGGAAAAGCCAAGAATCAGGGAACTATGTCAGAGGCTGAATGGGATCTTTTGGATAGAAAGGCACTCGAAAGCATTCGGTTATGCTTGGCACCATCAATGGCATTTAATATTACAAAAGCAAAGACGACAGAAGATTTGATGAAAACCCTAGCGACACTATATGAAAAGCCCTCCGCTTCAAATAAGGTATTTCTCATGAAGCGTTTATTTAATATGAAAATGGCAGAAGGTGGATCTGTTGCAGATCATTTAAATGAGTTTAATACTATTACTAGTCAATTATCTTCTATGGGTATCAATTTTGATGAATAAATTAGGGCTCTCTTGATTTTGTGTTCTTTGCCTGAAAGTTGGAATGGCTTGGTAATGGTGGTGAGTAATTTTGTTCCTGGATTAAGTACCCTAAAATATGATGATGTGATCGGTGTTATTTTAAGTGAGGAAACTCGTAGAAAATCCTCAGGTGGATCTACATTAGGAAGTGCTTTAAATGCACAAAGCAGGGGCAGAACGACTGAAAGAGGAAGTAACTCTGGAAATCATGGGAAATCAAGAGGAAAGTCAAAGGGGAGGAGGTCTCAATCAAGAGGACCAAATGATTGCTGGTACTATGGGAAACCAAGGCACAAAAAGAAAGATTGTTGGACTCGAAAGAAAAATGAAGGAGATAAATCAGATGGAGACAAAGAGGCAAATGTGGTAAGTAATAAATCCGAAGAGGATGCTTTGCTTCTGTCTTTAGAGAGTGTTGATGATTCATGGGTTTTAGATTCTGGTGCTTCTTTTCATGCTACACCTCATAGAGGTTATTTCATTGATTATGTCCAAGGGGATTTTGGGCTTGTTTATTTGGGGGATAATGAACCCTGTCAGATTGTTGGAAAGGGAAAAATTAAGATTAAGTTGCAGAATGGGAATCATTGGCTACTACATGAGGTAAGACATGTTCCAAAGCTGAGTAGGAATTTAATTTCAGCAGGGCAACTCGGTGATGAGGGTTGTGTAATTACTTTTAATGATAAAAATTGGAAGGTTTCAAACGGTTCCCTTGTAGTAGAAAAGGTGTGAAATTAGGCACCTTATATCTTTGTACAGGTCATATTGTTCCTTCTACTTTGATTGTTTCAGAGAAAAATGAATATTCAGGAACAATTACTGCAGTTGAGCAGGGAGAACAAATAGCTGCTGTAGATTCTGATACAGCGCTGTGGCACAATAGACTTGGGCACATGAGTGAGAAAGGTATGAAAGTACTTCATTCAATGAAAGGTTTAACAGGTCTAAAATGTGTGAATATGGATTTCTGTGAAAGTTGTGTGTATGGAAAGCAAAAGAGAGTGAGTTTTGTAAAGACAGGGAAGGAAAACAAAAAGGAGAAATTAGAGCTTGTGCATACAGATGTATGGGGACCGGCTCAGGTATCTTCCCTTGGTGGCTCTCATTATTATGTTACATTTATTGATGATGCAACTAGAAAAGTATGGGTTTATTTCCTTAGACAAAAATCTGATGTATTTCAAACTTTTAAGAAATGGAAATGCTTGGTTGAAAATGAGACTGGTAAGAAATTAAAATGTCTCAGATCTGATAATGGTGGTGAGTATTGCAGTAATGAATTTGAAGATTATTGCTCCACTAATGGTATTCATAGACAAAAAACTATTCCAAGGACTCCACAGGAAAATGGAGTGGTTGAACGCATGAACAAGACTATAATGGAGTGCGCAAAGAGCATGAGGTTGCATGCTGGGTTGCCCTTACACATGTGGGTGGAGGCTGTCAATACTGTAGTATATTTGATTAATAGAGGTCCCTCTACTCCTTTGGGCTGTGGTATTCCAGAGGAAGCATGGACTGGTAAGAAGGTGAGTTATTCTTTTCTCAAGACCTTTGGTTGTGAAGCTTTTGCTCATATAGACTCTGAAAATAGAACCAAGCTAGAAGCGAAATCAAAGAAATTTGTCTTTGTTGGATATGGCATTAATGAATTTGGGTATAGGCTTTGGGATTTTGAAAATCATAAAATTATAAGAAGCTGGGATGTCATATTCAATGAAAAAGTGTTGTACAAAGATCTGTTGCAGAAACATGAGAAGAAAGAAGATGATTATGTAGTGCTGGATGATACTCCAAAAGCTGATGTTCCAGCCATTCCTCATGATGTGCAACAACTGCAACAACAAATACCACACACACCAGTGAATGTTAGACGGTCAACAAGGCCAATTAGAACTCCACAAAGGTTTTCTCCCTCTTTGTATTCTATTTTACTTACTGATGCTAGTGAACCTGAAAGTTATGATGAAGCTGTGCAGGTGGATACTAAGATTCAGTGGGAGTCTGCAATGAAAGATGAAATGGACTCTTTGCTGAAAAATAAGACATGGGATTTGTGCAAGTTGCCTGCAGGTAAAAAGGCTTTACAGAATAAATGGGTTTACAGGTTGAAAGAAGAGGAAGGAGGTAAGAAAAGATTTAAGGCCAGGTTAGTTGTAAAAGGATTTTCATAGAAAAAGGGAATTGATTTTGATGAGATATTTTCTCCTGTTGTTAAAATGACTTCTATTCATACTATTTTAAGTCTTGTGGCTACTGAAGATTTGCATTTAGAGCAGATGGATGTTAAAACAGCCTTTCTTCATGGTGATTTGGATGAAGAAATATATATGGCTCAGCCACAGGGTTTTGAGGTCAAAGGTAAGGAGAACTTAGTGTGCAAATTGAAGAAAAGTTTATATGGCCTGAAGCAAGCACCTCGGCAATGGTATTTGAAATTTGACAGTTTTATGCATGAGCATGGATATAACAAGTGTCATTCAGATTACTGTGTTTATTTTAAGAGGTTGGATGATGATAGCTACATTATTTTATGTCTATATGTTGATGATATGCTTATAGTTGGGTCTAACATGCATCATATTAAGGGGCTAAAATGCCAGTTAGCACATGCATTTGCTATGAAGGATTTGGGGGCAGCAAAACAAATCCTTGGTATGAAGATTTGCAGAGATAGGAAGAACAGAACATTGATGCTATCTCAAGCTGATTATGTTGAGAAGGTGTTGCAACGTTTCTCTATGGAGAATGCTAAAGCTGTCAGCACACCTTTACCTAGTCATTTGAAATTGACTAAGGAGATGTGTCCCAAGACACAGGAAGAGGAGGATAAGATGTCCAAGGTACCCTATGCTTCAGCTATAGGAAGTTTGATGTATGCTATGGTATGCACTCGGCCAGATATTTCACATGCAGTGGGAGTCGTTAGCAGGTATATGAGTCATCTAGGTTTTGAGCATTGAAATGCTGTCAAGTGGATTCTCAGATATTTGAGAGGAACATCCAATAAGTGTTTACACTTTGGGGGCTCTACTACTAATTTATAGGGCTATGTTGACTCAGATTTGGCTGGGGATATTGATACCAGGCAGAGTACTACAGGTTATGTCTTTACTGTTGGTGGGGCAGTCGTGAGCTAGGTTTCTAGGCTACAGAAGATTAATGCTCTCTCCACTACAGAGGCAGAGTATGTTGCTGCTACAGAGGCAGCCAAAGAGATGATATGGCTTTAGTTCTTCTTGGAAGAATTGGGACATCCTCAGAAGGATAATTATTTGTTCAAAGATAGTCAGAGTGCCATTCATCTTGCTAAGAATTCAGCTCTGCATTCTAAGACCAAACACATACAGTTGCGGTACCATTTCATTCAGTCAGTTTTGGAGGATGGACAGTTAAAGCTAGAGAAGATACATACCAATGAAAATCCAGCAGATATGTTGACAAAGGTTGTCACAAGGGAGAAGCTGAACTCCTCTTCAGCTTCAGTTGGTCTTTTAGACTAAATGTGAATAAAAGAATAGCAAAGTCCAGGGTGGTTTGATCCAATGGGAGCCCCATACGGTAGTTGTATTGCTACAGGATCAATCTCCAAGTGGGAGATTGTTGTTTAGTGTGGAGCCTGATCAGTCCCCAAGTGGGAGATTGTTAGATTGTGGTGACTGATCAGGAAAGTACTGTACATACTTCATAAAAAAAAATTTGGAAGTAGCCGACATGGTAGCCGACATATTATGGCCGACATATGGCCGACATGTTATAACCCTAAAGCGGTTTAATACTTGTATAAAAAGGGCTTAGGGTTGGGTATTTTTGTGTGTGGTGATACAAAATTGGTTCTTGCGGCGGTATTGAGCTGTAAGGGATTACAGATTGTAATCAGGTTGTAATCACTGGATTGTAATAAGATCGGACTTGCTATTTGGTGGACGTAGCCCAGGGATTGGGTGAACCACGTTAAATCTTGGTGCCTTGTGTTCATTTTCTGTGTGTTCTATTATTTTTTGTTATTGGTTATATTTGCATGTAGTTTTTTATTTCTGTCCGTGGTTTATCCTAACAAAACTTAGAGATTCATACAATTAGTTGTCATACAATCATAGGTTAACATTGAGATTAACTTGGTTTCAAGAATAGTTGAATATTCTCTATAAATTAGGGCCAATCATGTGAAGGTGGAAGCTCATCCCCCCCCCCCCCACCCCAAAATATAAACTCCCTGTTAACATCTAAATAATTTAAGAAATGATCAATCTTTAAAGTACCTAGAATGTCCTCATCATCTCCTACTACTCTCAGGGGAAGTCCATCTTCATTTCTCATGAGCAATTCATCACACGAGTACATCTAGGAATGTCATTATCACCTCCTACATAAAATGAATCCAGTATTGCAAAATGACCCCAAGAAATTATAGTTCAAGTGAAATAAACACATGAAATATGAGAGAGAAAAAGATGAATCTACTTATCAATAGGCATTACCATTGCATCTATGGCCATGCTACTTGTTGAGTGAGTTTTATTGTTTTTCTATTGTGCCAAGATCTCTCTATTTATATAAATGCATACATACATACATACATATACACATATATATACATATACATATGTATATACATACAAACATACATACATACATACATACATACATACATACATAGACACATACATATGTGTGTGCATGTATATATATATATATATATGTATATATATATATATATATATGTATATATATATATATGTATGTATATATATATATATATGTATATATATATATATATATATATATATATACATACATATATATATATATATACATATATATATATATATAGATACATATATATATATATATAGATACATATATATATATATATACATATATATATATATATACATACATATATATATATATATATGTATATACATATATACATACATACATATATACACACATAGATACATACATACATCTGGATATGGAATTTTATCACCTTGGAAAACTATTTTTGATCTTGTTAGGTGAGAACAACTAATTGTTCATTTTATTGTACCAAATTTGATGACAGTTCTACAGGAATCTGTAATCAACTAAATAGCAACTAAACTAAATTAACATTAGTAGATACTTAGGATCCTCATAGTGAAAGCATGCCAATACATGCATGGTTACATCCTTGGCTATCATTGTTGGACTAGTGTATGGAGCCTTTATATCCAACCATTTATTATAAATTGGGGAATACACTTCATGCCTAGCATGCAAGTGATGCATACAAGTTTTGCATGTAAGTATAATGCCCTCAAAAGCTAGGTACACTATGTACATCTAGGAATTTCCTCATTGTGTCCTACATAAAATGTATCCAATATTACAAAATACCCCTTAAGAAATCATGGTTCAAGTGAAATCAACACATAAAAAATGGGAGAGAAAAAGAGGAATCTACTTAACAATAGGCATTGCCATTGCATCTATGGTCATGCTACTTTTTGAGTGAGTTTTATTATTTTTATGTTGTGCCAAGATCTCTCTGTTTATATACATACAAAATGGGGAATGATTATTGTTGTGTTTTATTTTCTTTTTTTGTTTATAATCCATAATACACAATCCACAAGATCTCTATAGTGATGCTCAAATTAACTTCAATACCCAGCTAATCAACAAGTAGACCAATTTAACTAGGTTATCAATTGGGCATGTGCTATTCCAATTTATCATATGGTTACAATGTTGGAGGAAACATTGTTTTGAAAGTGGCAACAGGTTTTGTATCATTGGCTTTGTTCAAGTCCTCATTTTAATGAAGTAACAAAGTGGTTTTTTAGGGTGGAAAGGACTACTTCACCCTAAGCTTCTTACTAATGAGAGGATAAGAAGTTAGCTAAATGTAGCCCCTGAAATGATAAAATCAAGCTATAGAGGGTAAACTATGGAACAACCTAGGGCTAGAGAGAATGTAAGCTTTCTTAGGGTGACAAAGCAGTGCCAATTTGAGGCACTTCACTAGCAGCAAGTAGTAGCAACATATACTCAAAAACAAGTCTCAACTTCCATGGGTAGTGGGATTCAAATGATTAATTCCATGGGTGCACCTTAGTTGAATTTGAAGGAAGTAATTGTAATATATGCTCAAGAACATGACATCCAATTTTTCCCTAAAGTGGGATGCACACATGATGGTCTTTAGGTTTACGGCTTTAGAACTCTTAGTATCTATTTAGATTTTTTAAATCAACAAGTGCTGCATAATATGGAGATAGATGGGTGATTGAATCATTGGAGCAACTAGTTGAGATGCATTGTAATTGAACAAGAGGAAATCATTGATAAACCAAACACATAATGAAGAGGAAACTTGAAAACCTAAATGCTTAAATGAAAGCTATCGAGGATCAAATACCTACATTAGAGTTACAACACAATGTGAAGTTGATTTTAGATAATAAAAAAAGAAATCATGATATAAATCATTCCCAATTTTATTTTCACAACTCAAATGCTCTCGCATGGCTTGAGCTAAAACCCTCATTACCTGCATCCAAAATTAAGGAATACAATATGATTATGTCCCCAACAAAGAATTGAAATGCATTTTTTAAAGATTTCACTTAGTACTATGTCAATAAATTCAAGAAATTCTACTACCATGCAAATTAACTTACATTAATTCTGAAGCTTAGGCCCTAACAACAGTCGAAACATGAATTGTTGTCAAAGAATGTGCTAAAAAAAAGCAATAGTACATATTTAGAATAAACATAGATATTGGAAACAATGAAGAAATATATAATTTTCTTATACATAATCAAAATTATGTTAAAGATGAACTACATAAATGGAGCAATATAGGAAGTGCTTAGCCAAATATTCTAGCCATCTTGGGTTATTTGGTGAAAGGCTTCTGCAAGGCAATGAGCCTTGTGAGTTAACATATAATGTCTTAAAATAGTTAAGTGCTACCTAAAAGTCTTTCCAAGGTGTCTTCACATTGGAGGCATACTCCTCCTACTAGGCTACCTACATACCCATATCCATAGGATCAAGACCTTTAAAATGCTCACTCTAAAGAATATGCAGTTTTGGTTTCTAATTGTTTAGATGTAGTTGTATTCCTATAACCACTTGTGAGATTTACTCACCTAATACAACTCTTCACCATGATACACCCACTCAGGTGAATTAAGTAGTTTTATATAATTACAATACTATAATATCCTGGGTGCAACCTTTGTGTTGTATTTTACAATTAATGTAAGGTTAACCTATATACATCCTAACTCACTCATATAGTTGAAGTGAAATAAATACATTAAAAATGAGGGAGAAATAGAGGAATATATTTACCAATAGGTGTTTCCATTGCATCTATTGTCATGCTACTTGTTGTCTGAGTTTTATTATTTTTCTTTTGTGCCAAGATCTCTTAATTTATATACATACATACATGCATACATATACATATGTATATATGTATATACATGTGCATATATACATACATACATACATATATAGAGATCACAAGGGTAAAATAATGAAATCCTAGATCTCCACTGATCTCCACAATCCACAAGATCTCTATCTATATAAACATACATGCATACATAGACACACACATATGTGTGTATGTATGTATGTATGTATGTATGTATATATACACATATATATACATATACATATACATACATACATATATACATACATATAGATATACATATATAGATATACATACATACATATATATACATATACATACATACATACATCTCCATATGCAATTTTATCACCATGGAAAACTGTATTTGATCTTGCTAGTTGTGAACAATTGATTATGGTTATGGATTGTTTCTTTCTAAAAATATCCGGTATGATATGTTTTTATAAAATTTCTTGTGAACTCTACCCAATTTTCCTAGTCTACATTATTTTTGCATAGGATCTTGAGCTAAGTCACTTAGCATGAGTTGAGTGAGTTTTATTTTTTTATTATTTAAATTTTGGAATATGTATGTAGCTGGACCAATCTTTCTATTGTGCTGATTTGTAATAAGCACCTTAGAAAATATTTCTCTATGTATATAGAGTGTAAAGTTTCTTACCAAATTTCATATTGAAAGTTGACTAATGCAAAAATTTTATTGCAAGTATGAATACTAATTTGTGATGGTGCCATGCCCTAAATTTAACAAGGTAAAACACAACATTTTTTTTTTTTTTTTTTACAACAATAAAGGTAGGCTAACGATATTGTGTATAGTACTATACTAGTTATGAGTATTCTATCGAACTATGAAGTTTCTAGATATTCATTACATGTTTTCCATGATGATGATAATAAGTTACTAAATTTATCATTGAGATTAGATGTGATAAAGTTGGTGTAAGGGAACTTGTTTTAGACTTCAAGTTTCCATAGTGGGGGTCACCTAGTTTTCTATCATTGGTTGAAATACTAAGTTATAAGGATGTTATGAATATAACCCTTCCACCTTCTATACCCCAATAAGACATTTTGTATATGCAAGTGAAGATCAATTTTTGTATTAATGTAGTTGCAATGATTGTAGGGTTTGTGAATGGGGAGATGTTTTAGAATTGTCCTAAATGTTTTGATTTCAAGTTTCCCTACAACATACATATTTTTCCCATTGTTCTTCCATTTCCATTTACACACATTCCACATCACCATGACATGTCCCTAATGCCTCTTTATGATTAAACATTTCCACATGCAATCAAACTCACATTTACGAAAAAAAATACTTTCATAACAAGGATTTTGAATCTTCCAAAGATTTTCCTATGTTAAACTGTGTTGACAAAGGATTGGAATTTGTTCCTCCATGGTTCCAATTCCTATAGATTAAACTCAAGCATCAGTAGTGCAAGGAGGTCATATAAAATGTATATAATAAATGCATAATTCAAATTTTTTGAAATCCATATTAACATAATTTGATTTAAATTCACTTTCCTATTCATTTCAATTAAATCATTCAAGGTGTTAGAATTTCAATTCTACATATCATAACTATTCATATTCAACTTAACATTTATCTGCAAATCCTAAATCATTATAATAAAATTATTATTTATTTGCAAATCATAAATCATCATAATCAAATTAACATTTCACATTGCATCAAAATCTAATAGTATCATGTCATAAAATTGCATCCATATATGTTTGATCATTTCTTACACAATATCAAGTTCTTAGCGCATATCATAATGTAAAACACCACTGAAGTATCAAAATCACTAGATAAAAATATCCACTATCCATCTAAGTCATAAATAGTTGTCAAAATATCAAAGTCTCAAATATCAAAATATGACTAAAACATCTACACTATGATGGGTCAGGGTGAGGCCTCACATCCTACCCCCTAGGCATGAACTTCCTCTTGGATTTCATAAAAAAGATATGGGTAATGAGTCTTCATCTAAGTTGCATACTCCCATGAAGCCATGACCTCATCATAACAATCCCATTGGGCCCTAACCTGGTCCAACTGTCTACCTCAAAGTGTGAGGGTCCATTGAGCCAAAATGTAGATGGGTTCTAATGCTATCTATCCATCTGTCTCCACTTGCAAAGCATCCCAATCTATGGTGTGAGAATCATCATAAATATACTTCCTTAATATAGATATATGAAATACATCATGAATGCGTGACAAGCTAGGTGGCAGGGCTAAATGATAAGCAACCGGTCCTATCCACTCCAAAATCTCAATGGGACCCAGAATGTGAGGAGTTAGCTTAAAGCCTTTTCCAAAATAGATTGGGCTCTTACAGGGTTGCACTCTTAGATACACTCTCTCACCAACCATGTACTCTCTATCCAGCCTCTTTGCATCTGCATATTTCTTCTATCTATCTTAGGCTTCTCTAAGGCATTGTTTAATCAATACCGCCTACTTCTCCATGTCCTTGACTAATTGTGGCTTATAGATATCCTTTCTTCAATCCTATCCCAACTTAGGGGTGTCCTACAAGGCCTACCATAAAATACTCGATAGGGTGGCATGCCTATGGAAGTGTGATGCCTATTGTTATAGGAAAATTCTAAAAAATGGAGGTATTCTTCCCACTTGGACTAATCATCCATCACATACATCCGTAACATATCCTCTAGGATCTAGTTAACTCTCTCTATTTTCCCATCTATCTGAGGATGATAGATAGTGCTAAAGTTGATTTTGGTACCAAGTAATGTCTGCATTCACTCTAAAAAGATGATGTAAACAAGGAATCTCTATCTAAGATTATCTTATGAGGAATGCCATGGAGTTTGACAATGTCTTGCAAGAAAACTTGTGCCACTAAAATTTCTTTGAAGGTGGTGTGGATAGGTGAAAAGTGAGAAACCTTGTTCAAACTATCAACCATCACCATGATGGCATCATGACGATGAGAAGACATTGGAAGACCAACAATTAAATCCATGGAGATAGTGTCCCACTTCCACTCAGGTATCTTATGTAGCTACAAGAGCCCACCTGGATGTCTATGTTCTACATTAACTCTTTGACACTCTATTTATTTGGCTATGATGTTGGCAATTTGCATTCCCATTCCTAGCCAATTGTATAACTACCTTAAATCTACATGAAGCTTCTTGAAACCTAGATGAGTGGGTGCTCTGTGAATCTCCAAAATGATGAACTCACACAAGCCACCTAATAGAGGTACATAGATTCATCCTTTATGGCATAGTAATCCATCTAAGCCCAATGAAAAATTAAAAAATCTTCCCTCTAGGAGCCTATGAGAGTGGACTATCTGACAAATTTTGTATAAAATACATCTTTAGGAAGATGGTGTAGTATGCACTCTCTCAAATTTTTCTTAGTAATCATGGAAGATATCTTTTGATGTCTCCTACTCAAGGAATATATGACTACATCCTCCTTCCCTTTAATTTAATGTATGTTGAAATCATATTCACATAAGAACTACATCCATCTCCTCTATCGGGCATTCAGATTTGAATGTGTGAAAATATACTACAAAATTTGGTGATCTGAATGAAGCTCAATGTGATGTCCTCAAAGAAAGTGGTGCCATCTTGCCAAGGCATGAACTAATACTATAAGCTCCAAATCATGGGTGGGATAGTTGAGCTCATGAATCCCTAGTTTCCTAGAATCATATGCTATGATATGACCATTCTGCATGAGAACGACTCCAATACCATCTAGCAAAGAATCTATGCATACAACAAAATATGATGAAGGGTTAGGTACTACTAGGATTGGTACACTAGGGAGTGCCTTCTTGAGTTCTTGGAAGGCCCTCTTGCACTTGTCTATCCATTCAAACTTCTTCTGTCTCCTTTGAAGGGAGGTTATGGGATGAGCTACTCTACAAAATCCTACCACAAACTACCTATAATATCCTACTAATCCCATGAAGCTTCTAACTTTTGAAACATTAGTCAATGCTAGCCAATCCATGATGCCCTAGATCTTGGATGGATCCATTGCAATTCCATCTCCTAATATCACATGACCCAAATAATGTGCTTCCTTCCTGAAGAAGGCACACTTAGACAAACTACCATATAGTTGATTTTCCCTTAAGCATTGTAATACCTACCTCAAGTGTTCTTCATGTTCCTTCTTATCATGTGAATATATCAATATATCATCAAGGAAGACTACCACAAACTTATCTAGAAATGTACAAAACACCTCATTCATAAGGCTCATGATTATAGCTGGGGTATTTGTAAGGCAAAATGGTACCATTGTGAACTCGTAGTGTCCATACCTTTTACAGAATGTATTCTTATTAATATCACTTTCCACAATCCACAACTGATGATATCCCAACTTAAAGTCTCTCTTGGAGAATACTTGGGTACCCTACAACTAATTGAATAGGTCATTGATTCTAGGGAGCAAGTATCAATTCTTGATCACTACCTTATTCAATTGTTGATAGTCAATACACAATTTGAGTGATCCATTTTTCTTCTTCACAAAGATCACCAGTGCACCCCAAGGTGATACACTAGGATGGATGTGTCCCTTCTCCAAGAGTTCCTCCAACTAAATCTTAAATTCATTGGGTTCATGTATAGCCATCCTATATGGAGATCTAAAAATGGGCTCTACTCTAGGCTCCAAATCTATGTGGAAATCAACTACCCTAAGTGGTGGCATAGCCAAAAGCTCTAAGGGAAATACATCCTTGAATTCCTATAGTATTAGATAGTCATCTAGAGAAGGTTCACTCTCATTTTCTTCCTCCTTATTATTGATAGATATTGCAAACAATTGACATCCATTTCATAGACACTGCTTAAGTTGCATGGTAGAGATCATACGAAGAGACACTGGTCTTTGCACCCCTAAAATCATCATAGGATTACCACAATCATCAAAACACTCAATATTCTTCTATCTATAGTCCATCTTAGCATTTTTGACACATAGCCAATCCATGCCAAGGAATACATCATACGATCTTAGAGGGTAACTCAAAGATTAGAGATCATGCTAATGTCATTAATTTTAATCTGACAATCATGTATATAGGAATTAACTACCACCTTAGCCCTAGATGCCAATTCAACTTCCCAATTATCATTCTGCCTAGCTACCACTAGTCCACAATGCTCCACTACAAAAGGAGATATAAAAGAATTAGTGTCTTCAAAATCAAATAATATAGAAACCTCAATACCTTGGATCATACCTATAGCCTCAATAACTATAGCTTGATGCTCAGCTTGGTAGTTATCAACCACTACAAATACCCTATAGGATCTACTAATGTCTCCCACTATAGGCTTTGAAGTGGCTTCCCACTAATTACTGGCTGTCGATCCCTGAGGGCACTCTTTGGCTATATGTCCAATACCACTACAAGAATAAAAAGGCCCATGAGTCTAAATCTGAATGCCTTGTGATCTAGCCTACTACTGAACTCCTATCTTATTGGATCTATTATACCCACAACATCAGGACTCTTGAGTCCTAGCTAACTGTGCATATGAAGCTTATGGCCTTTGATCTCATCAAGACCCCTAGGACTGCCACTACTTGGGCTTAGAGCCCTGATATCCCTATGCTGACTTCTACCTATTATCCTATTGTGACTTTTGCTGAACTTGTGGAGCCTTAGAGGACCCTACTAATTGAAACTAACTACCCTTCCATGAGGATTTATGCTACCCTGAATGCTAGGATTAATTTTGGTTGTGAGACCAATCTTAGGATTCCTATTTGTTATGGAGATCTTTAGCAACCAATATTGTCTCAACTGCCTCCCTAAAAGTGCTTGGAAAAGCTAGGCATACTAATTAATTCTGAAGAGACAAGTTAAGACACTTGGTAAATTGATAGATTTGTAGCTTCTCATCCTTCATGTACTTGACATAAGGAAGGAGCTCTAAGAACCTACTCCCATACTATTCTATAGTAAGACCCCTCTGTTGGAGGTCATGAAACTCCTTAATCTAACTGTACCTAAAATTCTTTGAAAGATACCTATCTCTAAATCTAACCATAAATGCCTCCCAAGTAAGTGTGTCTACTTTGACTCTACCTATGGTCTCCTCCTTCTTCCACTAATTGGAAGCATTGTTTCATAATAAGTAGATAGAAAATTAGGTCTTAAGATTATTCTCATATGGATGCAACCCTAAGCACCTCTCTAAGCTCTATAACCATGCCTCTACCTGTGTACCATCTATGGTTCATGTGAAAAGAGGTGGTTTGAGTGAGATCAAATCCATAATCTCATTCCTATGTCCTGGGATGCTCTTACTACTATAGGTGGCTCTATTACTGGTGGTGGTTCAATATAATGAACTGAAGCCTCTTCCTGGTCACCTTGTCCCTCTACATCTCTAGGTGGGGGACTTCTACTCCTTTTCCTATTATCCACTCAATGGTCCCGTATCCCTTGTTGTTCAGGTTGTGGAACTATAGGTGGCATCCTCTCTTGTACTACTCCAATAAGGTTATGAATGATTTTAAAGAGTTGATTAATATTTTGAGGCTGCTTGGGTAGAGGTTTAGCAATTCCATGTCCTACCCCTCCATATGCCAGTTATGCACCTCTAGGGCCTCTAGCCCTTTGATGACCATTACGGGTAATGATAGGAATCCTACAAAAAGGTTTCAATTTTAATGAGTTAAGTATAATGGGTTAGGCTCTAGTGTTGTATCCAATTGCTCTGATACCAAAATGTCATGCCCTAAATTTAACAAGGTAAAACACAACAATATATATATATTTTTTACAACAATAAAGGTAGGCTAACGATAATGTGTATATTACTGTACTGGTTATAAGGATTCTATCAAATTGTGAGGTGTTTGGATAATCATTACATGTTTTCCATGATGATGATTATAAGTTACAAAATTGATCATTGAGATTAGAGGTGATAAAGTTATTTGGTGTAAAGGAACTTGTTTTAGACTTCAAGTTTCCATAGTGGGGGTCACCTATTTTTCTATCATTGGTTGAAATACTAAGTTATAAGGATGTTATGGATATAACCTTTCCACCTTCTATACCCCAATAAGACATTCTGTATATGCGAGTGAAGATCAATTTTCATATTAATGTAGTTGCAATGATTCTAGGGTTTGCGAACATAGAGATGATTTATAATTGTCCTAAATATTTTGAATTCAAGTTGCCCTACCGCATACACATCTTTCCCATTATTCTTCTATTTCTATGTATTTTCAAAAATATATATATCCCCTAGATGAACTTCTTACATCTTACCTCTCTTTCAACCTTGGTCACTTTGATACACCACCAATTAGGTATTCTTAATTATTTATTTATTTATCTGGTTTTGGTTTTACAATTATTTATTGATTATTTATTTAATTTTATTTCACTTAATGTTTTATTTAATTATAAATTATCCAAGAGTACCAATATCCCAATGAAATAATGAATCAATGTATTTAATTAATTTTGAATTAATATGACATGTCACAAAAGACATAAAATTTGAAGTCCATCACTACTAACTTCATAATTTAATGTATCCATTTAATTAAAATCACATGTCACAAAAAAACTAACCCTATACATTTAATAATAGAACCATATTCCTATAACTATATTCATAACCACTAAAAAAAATCTATCAATTCACATTTAGTTAATATGTTCTAAAGGCCAACTTAATTATTGACACAATTCCCTTATATTAACTTAGATTAATTTATCTTTGTCTTATATTAAATTAGCCCTAAGTATCCTACCTACCTACCTATTATCTACCCACTTCCCTCTAACCAACTTTCCATGGCTAAAATATACCACAAAGTATGGTTCCCAAAAGTAACATTTCTTTACCCCTAACTCCTCCCCCAAAACTTAAGCACTAAAATCAATACTTACAACCTCCAAATGTATGCTTCCCCAAGACTAGATTCGTGTGCCTTTTATTCTCCCTCAAAATTTTTTAAGCAATGGTGACTTTCCCTCTTTTCCCAAGGACACCACGAACTAGGCAACATTGATCACTAGGTGTCATAACTTTGACTTGGGTCTTGTTCCCTATACCTAACCACTCTTCTTCCTTTTCAAATGTATGACCCCCCTTCCCTAGGCATGATGGAGTGTAGAATTTCAGTATTTCAAATATTTTAATGTTTTACATTATGCTAGGTCCATAGGGAGGGATGCAGGTCATTACATCCTACCAGAAAAGATATCTTTTCTTTCTTACATGCACTCAAAGGGATAACCAATGCAAGGCTGCCTAGAGGGAACCACAACCCATGTTTTTTTATGGAGTTTTTATTTTGTTAGAACTTGGTTTAGGGTATGCCTAGGTAAGAGGAATAAAGTTGGAAGAATATATGTATTACATTTACTTATTTTGTTTAATCCAAGTTTAGGATTATTCTATTTTCACTTGTTTTATAAATATATATATTTTTCTTTGGTCTTGTGTGATAGTGACTTGAAAGTCACATGACACTTATGAGTCCTTATGTGTAATGGTCATAGGATATGTATTTGTTGCATTATAGTTTTTTCTATGAATGTTCTTTTATTTATATTCTATGTGCTAGATTCTAAGTATATTCTTTTTTAATATTTAATTGTTCTATAATATGGGAGTGGATTATTTTCACTCCCCATTCATTTTCTAGAGAGGAATAAGTGCACCTACAACACTCTTTTCTCATGTTTTTTTAAGTCATATAGTATAAGGACTTATTTTTTCCTTCTCTCTCCTTAGAAGATTGGGATTATATGTTGTCCTTGATTTGGTTTGATTTTCCTACTAACTCTTTAGTTTGTAAGTTGATGATTTTTATAGTTCCTACCTTAACTAGGAATCTATTAAAATTTGAAGTCCCAATGAACAAAATTTTCATACATATGCAAGGAATTATCAAAACATGATAAGTTTCCTTACATTATTTTGAATGCATAACATATAAATTTCCAATGCAATCTTCTATGTATTTTTCATGCCCAAACTGTGGGGCAAAAACACACATAGGTTTTTTTTTTTAAATGAATAATTATTATAATGCTCAAGTTGATAAGTTTGTGATCACATTTCAAGAAAAGATTCTTTTCATTACATCATAAGTTTATAAACTCTTGATGAGAGAAAAAAAATTGCTAAGTCTAAGCTCTCATTATAAAACAAATGTCGCCATTTGTTTCGTTATTACATTGCTTATACAATCATTACATTTGAATTTATTGAAAACTATCTAAATGAATACGGGTCAATTAAATTGAATTATTAAATCAAGAACTAATTAAGATAGAAGTCACAACATGATTTTTATTTAAATCACTTGATTCAAATCACGAGTCTTATTTAAATCCATGAATAATTTTTAAAAAAAAAAAAAAAATCAACATTCCTAATTAAATAATAACTTTAAAATGTAAATTCAACTAAATGCTAAAGCAAAACAATTTAACCTTTCTTATTAGTCTCACATAAATTTACAACTAATATTAAGTTACAACTTTTAAATTGATAACTAAACAAGTCATTCTAAAAAAAAAACCACTTTAACGATATTAATAAATCTAATTTTAAAAATAACTAAAATAAATAACTAAATATTATCTAACAACAATTCATATCTAAAAGTAAATACTAATAAATAAACTAATTCCTTAAACTAAAATAATTTTAAACTAAAAATAAATAAATAAATAAATAACTTATACTAACTTAAATTTAAACTTATTAACATTAACATTAACTTAAATGAAAGACTTAAATTATAATATAACAACTAACTAACTAAAAAAATTATTAAATTAAAGTAACTTAAATCTAACATGCTAAATTTAAAATAACTTACTATTTAAATAAATCAAACTAATTAACAAAATAAACTAACCTAACACTAACCCTATTACTAACACCTAACATCTAATCTACCTATACTAACATATACTCCCCCCTACACTCCATGTCAAATCAACCCCCCTACACTCCATGTCAAATCGACCCCCCTACCTACTCCCCTAAACCCCTACACCATGCAAAACCCCAAAGGGCAGGAGCGCTTCCCAAGTGCTACACTTGGGATAGCGCTCTGCCCAAGGAATATAAATTGGCAAGCCCCCCCCAAAACTTGCGACCAAGGGATAGAAGGAGAACAAAAGGGTTTCATAGGTCAGAGCATACTTTGTTTAAATACAAACTTTAAAGCCTTTCCCTCCCTTTGAGAGATGAGCGCTCACTTAGGTGAGGGAGTTGGGGATGGGACATGGGAGCAGGGTGACATCACCCCCCCCCCCCCCCTCCCCCCCACCCATGTAAATTTTGTTGACTTATTTAAAAAGGCAACCAAGGCTGTTGTCCAAGAAGGGATTGAAGCCAAAAAGTTTATTAGATGAGGTAGGTATTTAGGAGGGTAAGATAGATATTATTATTTTTTGAAATTTATTTAGTTATTTTAAACATATATATTCATGTTTTCTTTCAATTTTGTTTTACTTCAAAATTTAAATATAATTTTCAATAAACAAAAAGGGATATTTAAGGAATTTTTTGATTCTCTGTTACCAAAGGCCATTTCATTTGTTTCTCCCATACAAAAGCATACAAAAGGCAGAGAGTTTTTACTCTCTTGAAACACACATTTTTTTTTTACAAAAATTTTCTAAGGTTTACAAGGCAATGCATTTTTTTTTTGCAAGTGTATTTTTTTTTAAGGTCTATATTTTTGAATAGATTTAAAACATTGATACAATGGTTTGTGTCACATTAACACCATATTTATTTGATCTCCTATACAACACGAATTGAAACATATCAACCCTAGCCATTATTTTCTTTCCTTAACATAATTTTCATTTTGAACATATAAGGAAACTAGAAAATTTTGCTTAATTAATCCATCATCATAACATCTTATTTCTGATGTGCAACCATCTAACTAAAAATTACAATTAAATCACATGATAAACAATTATACTCAATCACAAATTTTATTGGCAAACCTAATTCAAAGGCTCAGTCAGGAAATAACTAGGAAGAAAACTCGACTTCGTTGCCATTACAAAAAAGTTTGAAATACAAATTACATAGGATTTCAATCCTAAATTAAAACAATTTAATTAAATTTCCTTCATGACCCTCATCAAGGGTTCCATACCAAATTTTGCAACACATTTCTACAAACCATGGAGGAAACAAAATCTAATTAGGTGACAACAAGCATGACCCAAAAACAAATCAAACATGCATATTCATACAAGGTTTTCACAATAGGATTCACAATGAATCAAAACTAGGGAAAGGTGGATTTTTCCAACAGGAGATGTTAGACACAACACCAAACTAGGTGCCCAATTAGGGCTATAAATCAAGAACTTCCGTTCTTCCATTCTTACATGTCAAAACTCATACGTGGTTTGTGCTGACAAGTAGGGGCTCAGAACACCCTACCCTCTCTCCCTCTTCTCATCTTGAGAAGAGACTCTACACTGTTGGAGTCCAACTAAAAGGACCTTTCTTGAAATTGGCCACTTCTACCCTCTCCAAGGGTGAGTAATGCCAAAATACCCATGCAAGAAAATCTCAAAATTCAAACATAACAAGAAAAGAAAACATTAAAAAAAATATGGTTTTCAAATCTTCCCAACATACCCACATACATACAAGCATCCAAATAACAACACCATAGCATAAGCATGAAACAAGAATGAAATCTAAACAAGGGAGATGAAGATTCCCACCTTCACAAAGACGTAATGGCAAATGAACAAGTTTGAGTAGAGCTTTTCCCTTCATTGCTTCAATCTTCCAAGACTCCTCTCTAAATGTAGAGATTGGGTAACAACCTCAACTAGTCCAAGAAGGGCCTTTAAATAAGCCTCAAACTCAACCACCAAAGGGATCAATAACTTCTCCTTTCCACCTACAAATCTAGAAGCTCCTAACTCAACCCATACTATGGTTAACCACTAAGTGGAGGTGAGGTGAGACAACTCATGGTAGCCATAGTCAATTTTCGCACAAAAGCAAAAAGAGACTTTTTGAGTGGCCTCAAAAGTCAATAAAAGGGGCTTAGGGGTTGGAAAAGACCCCCAACCCATACCCATACCCCTTGGGTATAAATATTTCATGTTTTAAAGCCTTAGGAATAGGTTTAGAGCCAAACAAAATATAGGAATAAAATAGGACCATCTAACAACTCAAAAATGCAGATTAAGCACTAATCTAGATTAAGGGTGACTAAACTCGATTAAGAACCCAAGTAGAAAACTGACACTAACTTAAACCGACTTAGGTCTAGAGGTTACACAGCTAACCCTAGCTAGCATTAAGACGAACATAAATAATTCATGAGTGTCAAGCAACACTAAAGAAACATAGTTATGAACATTAACATTTACTGATCACTTAAGGATACATACATACATCTTAATTTAATTATGAACAACAAGGTTTCCAAAATTAGCACATAGAGACCAGTTATGTTCCTTCGTTGGTTTTCTTGGCTAAAATATCTACACACTCATTGCACACATCAATAGTCCCAAAAATCACATGTACATATGTATATATACGTATCAAGAATCACATAAATTGAAACATCCATCTATAACAAAATCAGGGTTCCTCTCATCCTACTCAATTCTTAACCATTTAAAATATCTTAAACCAAAATGTTAATCCTACCTTTTACTTAATTCATCAACATACATATACATAAAACATTAAATGACGAACATAAAATATTTGAAATTAACATCACACAACATGAAATTATATGATATGTTCAAGTATCTGATAATGTCTCAGCATCTCAAGTCATGAGTATCAAAATGATAACAAGGTATCACTATGCTACGATGGGTCGGGGCGAGGCCTTACAATATTAAGTTTAAGTTAACTATATCAAAATTACAAAATGTGAAATCTTGAACTGAATATTTCTTACAAGTAACTATATATAATCACTCAATCCTTCCTTACACATTTCAACTTTTTACAATTATATACAAATCCTCTAATATCACAATGTAGGAATAATAGAGACTTGATATCACAACACATTTGAGATGACATGGAACATTGGCTCTCATAACACACTTGATTTTTTTCAACTTTTCAAGGGTGAACCCCTATTATCTTCAAGCAATCCATCTTTACAAAACTTGCATACACACACAAACTAGGAACCATGAAGGCTCACCTCCGATCCTAGGCAAGTAAGAGAAACAAGAACCAAATGGGTTTTACACATACATCACTTGCCATTGCATGAAACACAACACATAACACAAAAAAAATCCCTCCCATGGCTTGCACATTGATTCACCATTCAAATCATTTGACATTGGGTGAAGGTGGGCTCTTCAAAGAGGAGATGCCATAACTATCATAAACAACATATTGCAATTGCATTTTCCTTTCAAAGTCATCATAAAATCTCCTCCTTCATACACATGAAACCCTTTTATCTCCAAAAATAACAAAAGTATATGGCTTCAATGGAGCCCATACTCCATGAAAGAAAAAAAATCCTCATTATGAGGTAAATCTTCTTAGCTACAATTTTGAGCCCAACTAATCCCCTCACCCAAGGCTTCTTTTCCCTCCCAAGGGTGAGTTAAGCCTTCACACCCATAATCACATTCAACATTCAAATCCAACAAGGAAATCAAGAAGGAGAAACCAAGAAATCTTCAAGAACACAATACACATTCACATTACCAAAACACAATGCTAAAGTCCACAATGCAAGATTCACAATACAAAGCATGCTCCATTGACAAATCCTCCATACTTGTAGATTTATTTTACCATACTAAAAGAAAGAAAGAAAAGAACATGTTTTGAAACACCCACCTTGGTCCAAGCGAAAGACAATGATAGTTGTAGTTGAGCTCCCTTAATCTCCCTCCAAAACCTAACTATCTCTAAACTTAGAGAGTGGGTGAAAAACCCACTAATTTGACCAAGACTCTCTAATAAGGCATTCCCACTAGCTATTTTAGCAAAAAAACATAGCCACTTCTTCTCACAAATTTGTCTCCTCTAAATTTTCTATATTTGACTTAGTGGGAACATGGGAGAAAATAGATGTGACAACTCCAAATTCAAATTGATGGAAGAATGCATGGGTAAAGGGCCCCCCTAGGCTGTCTAGGCACTCACATGGTCAAAATTAGGTTCTTAACTTGATATACTATTGATGTAGGAGCATCCAGAGGTATAAGGGCAATCCTGTGTCACCCAAAAAAATGTACTTAGACTTAGTTTTTGTTTCATGTGTTTTCATTTCTAGATACCCATTTAGGTCAAATAAAGGTTCCAACTCTCACAGTTCCACTATCAATGTTTTGGGTTAGAGTTTTTAATCACCTTGGGATACTTGTAAATGCTAAAAAAATAGGAGTATGTAATTGAGCCATCATTTTGGTGAACTAGAAGGTGTAAATTGGTTGGATGATTGTAATTGTAATTTAGAGCATTCCAAAAAAAGAATTAGGTCTAAAGGCCCCATAGTTTGAAAGTTATTGCAATTTTTTAGCTTTTGGGGGCCCTTCTAAGAATGCTTCAAAGTCAGGTTAGGGGCATTAAATTACTTTGAACAAGGCCAAAAAATGGGGGATGAGTGAAGCTGGTCCATAGGACTATAGAGAACTTTGAGAGCTTTCTGAAAATGTAAATAGTTCGTCAATCGGAGCTACAGTTCAAAAGTTATGCCTTTCAAAAGTTTAGCTACCATTTCTGGATTCTTCTAATTTTGTGCCAACTTCTAATGCGACTTCTAGAGCCTTCTATTTGGCCGTTGGGTGCCAACTAGCACTTTCTAGAATGTATTCTTAATCCTTAACCCTTCAGGGTCTATTTAAGAACATTTCTGGCATTGTAAAAGGCAGTTCAAAGTGGAGTTTGCGAGGAGGTACTAAAAAGAGAAATTATCTCCAGATTTATACTTTTGTAAGCCCTTAGGTCATGTTTTGAAGTCTATTTCTCCATACTGAATGTATTAGCATAATTACATAGTTAATAAAGTTTTCCCCTTTCCTATTGTGTCCATTCTGTTATTTGGCTTGACCCCATCAACTATCATATGGGTAACTTATTTTAACATAAAAGACACCTTGGAACCACCTAATGACCCCTCAAAATCCTAACCAAGTCCAAATTTGAATTTCCTTTGATGGTGACAGGAATCCTACCCCTTGTCTAGTGGGTTTACTTATTCATTAATAGGGTAATTAGTTTTAGGGTAAATTGCCACCATGATCAAAACCCTAAATGATATGTCAATTACACATAAAGTTCATAAGTGTCAAGTGGCACATAAAAACACATTCCACATCACCATGACATGTCCCTAATGCATCTTTATGATTAAAAAATTCCACATGCAAGAAAACTCGCATTTATGCAGAAAAATACTTTCATGATAAGGATTTCAAATCTTCCAAAGATTCACCTTAGTTAAATTGTGTTCACAAAAGTTTGGAATTTGTTCCCCCCTAAGAATTTCCATGGTTCCACTTCCTACACATTAAACTCAAGCATCAATAGTCCAGGGAGGTCATATAAAATGTATATCATAAATGCATAATTCAAATTTTGTGAATTCCATATTAACATAATTTGATTTAAATTCACTTTCCTATTCATTTCAATTAAATCATTCAAGGTGTTAGAATTTTAATTCTGCATATCACAACCATTCATATTCAACTTAACATTTATCTGCAAATCTTAAATCATTATAATCAAATTATCATTTATCTGCAAATCATAAATCATCATAATTAAACTAACATTTCACATTGCATCAAAATCTAATAGTACCATGTCATAAAACTACATCCATATGTGTCCGATCATTTCTTACACAATATTAGGTTCTTAGTGCATATCATAATTCAAAATACTATTGAAGTATCAAAATCAATAGATAAAAACATCCACTATCCATCTAAGTCTGAAATAGCTTTTAAAATATCAAAGTCTCAAATATCAAAATATGACTATGCTATGATGGGTCGAGGTGAGGCCTCATAGATCGTGAATGGGCATGTCTCCGAATGGAGACATAAACATTCACAATCACACCAATTCGGTGATAGTTTATGAAACCTAATTTTTATAGACTTAACACAAGTCTTAATCATGTATTACCGATCGTTATGAACTATATCCCGATATAATATAGGTCAATAGTAATCCAAAATCAAAGGAATTAGAATAAGTTTCAATCATGCCTTAAATGAGATATGATTGAAACTTATTCTAATTCTTTAGCTATATGTTTAGTTGCCCTTGATTCCTTGTTTATATAGCTATATATAGTTGCCCTTGTTTCAATCATGATGGAAACTTATTCTAATTCCTTAACTAAACCCTTATGATCTTTACAATTTTTTGTCGTGCCCTTTGTGGAGATTAGTGGAGATCTATGATTTTGTTGTCATGCTCTTGTGGTGATCTTTGTACCCTTGCTATATGATTATTTTGCCATGTTGTGCCCTTATGATCTCTATGACATTTGCACTACAACATTTGGGGTCAAATTGTGAAGACAGTTTATGACAATGATGTATTTGGGCCCAAATGTAGTGGTGGTCTACGATTTTCTTCAAGGGGAGAAGATGTACCTATCTAAATATTCTTTTCTTTTCCTTCTAAACATGTATCTCTTTATATTTCCTACATATATATGAGTTTCTATGTATGTATGTATGTATATATATGGAGATCTCACTATTTATATACATACATACACATAGACACATACGTGTGTGTATGTGTATATACACATATATATGTACATAAAAATACATACATACATAAATAGATATCACAAGGGCATGACAACAAGATGTAGAGATTTATACACATACATACATACATACATATATACATACACCTACATATGCAATTTTATCACCTTGGAAAATTGTATTTGATCTTTAATCAATCACTAAGAGATAATATAATCTATGAGTATAGATTTATACATAGTTATTTTCATATGAATAGTTTTGATTGAATTTTTTTGAGGAGAGTCAATCTACTCATGATGAGAATGACTCCATGTATTTGGTCTTTAGAGAAGAGAGACTTATAGAATATTAGATGTTGTTTATGGATATGGGATGATTTTTTTGTGATTCCAATATATCCTCCTCCATATTGAATTTCTATATCATCGAATTTCTAGATACAAATCATTGGACTTGGTCTTCTAAAATGGTATGGGGTACTTGGAATTGTCAAACTTGAACCATTGAAATGTTCATTCAAATTGATGAACCAACACTTTGAATTACTAGTTTCATGTTCAGAACCTTTTGCCTTTGAAATGTGAACTTTGATTTTGATTTGTGGTGCATGGACTATTATGAACCAAAATACACCTAAATGTTCTCTATATTTGTGTTTTAGTGATAATAAATATACACTCTAATTTGAAGAAAAATAAGTCTTGAATGTATATGATTAAATAAAATAAATAAGAGTACTAGTTGTAGTTGTATAATTCTCGTATTATTGATTATGTTAAACAAAATGTTCAATAAAACAAGTATGAAGTAACATGAATGGATCATCATCTCAACCATATTATGACTTAATTTGAATGCATCTGATCATTACCTGGATGATATTATGCATGAGATCTTTACTCAATCACCCAGAGATGATATAATCTATAAGTAGATATTTTTGCATACTTAATTTGGTATGAATAATTTTGATTAAATGCAAGGATAATTGCTTGTATGAATTCAAGTCATGAATGATTAATTTAATATAGCACAAGTAATATGAAAGTATGTATGTATGCATGTAAAGAAATTTTCATAGTGAACTGATATAAACATAAATGCACATATACAAACAATCATAATAATCAGTTATCCTTGAATCTTACCAAAGCTATTATATATGAAAAAGAGTCTATACATGTTTAGAAGGAAAAAAAAAAGAACATTTACATAGGTACCTATTCTCCCCTTTAAGAAAATAGTAGAGCAAGGGCATGAAGACCACAAGAGCACAACACAACAACAAAATTCAGCAATCACAAGGGAATGACAACAAAATCCTAGATCTCCACTAATTTTCACCAACCTTTGGAGCTCTCCACCCTCATTCAGAGCTCTCCCCACTCTTTTACGTGTATCTCTCAATATTCAATCAAAATAGACTCTTAATTTTCTTCTTTAACTCCTTAGACTCAAATCTTCACCAAAGTTATTCTTCAAGTCCTTGCATATCCAAATTTATCACCTTAGAAAACTATATTTGATCCTACTAGCTAAGAACATGTGATTGTTCATTTTATTGTACCTAATTTGATGACAATTCTATAGGAATTTTTAATCAACCCAGGTAATCAACAACCAAACCCATTTAATTAGGTTATAGCCTATTTCTTTGTAAAAATGTCCACTATAATATGTTTTTGTAAAATTTCTTGTGAACTCTGCCCATTTTTTATGGTCTGCATTATTTTTGTGGAGGATCTTGAGGTAAGTAACTTAGCACAAGTTGAGTTAGTTTTTTTTTTTTTAAATTTTTATTCTAGAATATGTATGTAGCTAGATCAATTTTTTTATTATGCTAAGATGTAATAAGCACATTTTAAAAGATCTCTAAATATACATGTTTAGAAGGAAATACAAAGAGATACCTATTTAGAAGGAAAATAAATGAACATTTACATACTCCCTTGAAGAAAATTGTAGATCCGGGGCATGAGAATGAAATTATAGAGTAAGGGCATGACACAGAAACAAAATCACATCACAAGGGTATGAGATGGAAACAAAATCATAGAACAAGGGCATGACGATGAAATGCAGAGATCACAGGGGCATGACAACCAAGTTGTAGAGCAAGGGAACATAAAAAAAATGTAGAGATACACATGAGTGAAATCACAAAGAAAGGACATGACAATGAAATGTAGAGATCACAATCATTAGATGCACCAATGACAAGGGCACAACAACATTCACAACTCTCCACCCTTGTTCATAGCTCTCCACCCTATTTTATGTGCAAATCTCTACAATCAAAACAAATGGGGAATGATTTATGTCATATTTTTTATTTTTTTATTTTATACTCTTGGTTTCATCACAATTATGATACTAGTGTTGGTATTGCAACAACAGTAGGGATAACTTAAAAATAAAATGAAAATGAAAATGACCACAAATTATAGTATTGTCACAAATTGTTGTCACAATTCAACCCCAAATGTTGTAGTGTTGTATGCATCACATGGTTCTTAGATATGTTTATAACACTAGTATTTTCATAGTATAGTACCACAAGTTTAGTGATCTCCTCCTTCATTCCTTTGAGTAACTATTTAACCCATACCACATTTGTGCAATTCACTGTAACAACCACATATTCATATTCAACAATAGATTGAGATGTACAATTTTGTTTCTTGCTAGTCAAAGTAACTGACCTTTTTCCTAAGAAAAATTCTCCACCACATTTACTTTTTTTGTCATCAATGTTTCTAACCCAATCAACATTTGTATAGGCTCTCAATTCAAACTTGTCATTCTTCTTGTAGTATAGACCATAGTCTTTTGTTCCTTTCAAGTATCTCATAATCCTTTTAACAACATTTAAATGATTCTCCTTAGGATTTGCTCCCAAGTAGTGCAATGTCATGTTTTCTATGAACTATATATTACAATTTTTCAATCATAGACTTGTATAATATTTGATTTACTTCAGCAGAATCATCAGTTTTGGATAGTTTGTGTCATGTCACCATATGAGTAATAATTGGTTTTGAATCTTCCCTACCAAAAAATTTCAATATTTCCTTCACATACTTACATTGAGTGATGTAAATACCATATTTCATCTAATACAATTGTAATCCAATAAAGAACTTTACTTCATCAAACATAGACATCTCAAATTCTTTCATCATTTCATTTGTAGATGTCTTACACATTATTTTTTCTCCTCCAAATATGATATCATCAAAAAATATTTCAGCTAGTAAGATTCCTTTATCTCCTTTTGTATTCAAGAATAGATTGTTGTTGTCATCAGTCTTCTCAAAACCAATCTTCACAAGATAGTTATGAAATAGTCCATACCATGATTTGGGAGCTTTCTTCAAACTATATAAAGCTTTGTGTAATCTACAAACCATGTTCTTATTGTTAGGATCAACAAATCCTTCGATTTGTTCTATGTAAACCTCCTCTTCAAGTATGATATTAATAAATTATGACTTAACACCCATTTTGATAAACTTTAAAACCTTTGTAAGAAGAGTAAGGAAGAAAAGTTCTTACTCCTTCCAATGCTACAACTAGGGAAAATGTCTCTCTGCATTCATGTTGGAAATACAAGAGGAGTAACTGAGAGGGGAGGGGTGAATCAATTACTACTAAAATAAATCCCACGTTCCTTAGATGTCAGTACAAAATGCAAACTAAAAAATCAATATTGTTGAAGCTCGATAAACACATACAAAATGTTGTAACTCGGTAAATTCTTGACATATAAACTTTAGATGTTATTAGTGATTACCATTACTTTAACTAAGTTGCAAACACACAAAAGAAAATAGCATGAACACATTTGACACCAGGATTTTATGTGGAAACCCAATTTAGAAAAAACCACCAATTTCAACTAGTTACTATTTTCACTCTTATGAAGTGAGCCCTATTAGGAGCCAACCATGTTAAAGGTTACAAAACATGTTGTTAGGTGTGATCCTATTAAATGATTTAATCACCCTATTGAGAGTGGCCTTATTGGAGGTCTTTAGACAATTCAATAGAACTACCATCTTGTTAGAGGATTTTCAAATAACTGTTAAGCCAACTTGTTAAGAGATTTAGATCACCGCTATAATGGTTAGAGAGTAACAATGAGATGACCTGATTTGAATGCAACTAAATTGTTGATTACAGATCCCTTTTCTGGCTTGTACTTGATCCTTCCTAATTGAATAAAGCTTTTTTGCTTTACAAGGATATTCTTCTTATCCTTCAAATTTTCTTCCTCTTCTCATCTTAAATAAGATATGCATGCTTTTACATCCACATCATCACACTTGAAATCACAACTTGACCTTATACTTATATCTTCCACTTTGTCAAGTCGGCTCAAATACAACTTAGAATAATTAATATTCATCAACTTAGTTGGTTGGGATCAATAGATAAATCAATTAAGCTTAATATACCAAAATAGGAAATTCCTTCATTAGCTAACCTAGCTCAGTAGAAAGTAACTCAGAAATAATTTCCTTTGTTAACCAATAGAAGCTTGATTAACACTACAAACTTGTAAAAATCCTTTGGCAACTAAGTGAGCTCAGTTAGTATTAGTTCCATCCAAATTTACTTCATTACTTGAGTGAACTTGGTTAACACTCACTTTCTACATACATTTCCTTCAATGCTCGAGTGAACTCGGTAGACAGTACCTTCTAAACTAGGTAACCACAAGAACACTCAATAGACACATAAAACTATCTTCACTACCCAAGTGATCTTGACATATATTGACTAATATGATATGACATTTGTGTAACATCAAAGACAATACACAATTAATCAATTGTATCCAACAAGTCAATTCCCTCTTCTTGTGCATAACCTTTGAAAACTAATCATTCCTTATTCCTTGTGACTACACCATTCTCATCTAGTTTGTTTCTGTATACTGACTTGGTTCTAATAACATTCTTGTTCTCAGGTCTAGGTACTAGTGTCCAAGTTTTGTTCTTCTCAATCTGATCAATTTCTTCTTTCATGGCTTGATTCCAGTCTTCATTCTCTAATGCATTCTTCATTGACTTAGGCTCATTCATCCTTAACAAACATGTGGCATTTCTCAACCTATTCCTTGTTATTGGTCAGTCTTGTTTATTTCCAATAATTTGTCGAGTAGGGTGATGTCTACTGACATACTTTGACAAACTTCACTTAGTTCTTCTTTCTTCAATGGGTCTTTCATGAAGTTCAATTTTAGATTCACTATGCACTTCTATATCAAGTAACTCGACATTGCTTTGATGTAAAATGATCTAAATATCATAATGTACCTTGACTTATGATTGTAAATAGTTGACTACAACTCAGATCCTAAATGTAACTCAACATCCATTGTATGTGACTCGACAGCCACTAACTGTTGTTGATTAGAAAATTGGTTTGTAGTGTCATCAACATCAACAAACATGTCTTAATAGTAGTACATAAAAGTTCTATGATTTTTATGTTCTTTTTTTGGTTCATCTCCATGAACTTCTATATATTCATCAAATTTTACATTTGCACTTTTCACAACTTTGTTAGTATTAGTCTTTAAACACTTAAAAGATTTACTTCTTGTGGAATAACCAAGGAATATACCTTCCTCACTTTTACCATCGAGTTTACCATTTGGTTGTCCTTAAGAATGTAACACTTTCTTCCAAATACCTTAAAATATTTGACATTGGGTGAATATCCATACCATAATTCAAAAGATGTGGAATTTGTACCTTTCTTGACTTATACAAGGTTCAAGTTATAAACAATTGTACTGGTAGCTTCTCTCCAATATTTCAAAGCAACATCCTTCTCTATCATCAGTGTTCTAGCACAATCCATTACATATTTTTTCCTCCTCTTAGCAATCCCATTTTGTGGAGGGGTCATAGGTGCAAAAGTTTGCCTCTTGATTCCTTTGGCATTGTAGAATTTTTCAAATTCATTTGATGTAAACACTCCACCTTTGTGAGATCTTAGACATTTCAATCTTTTACCAATTTCCTTTTCATCTCTTTCAAGATACCACATAAACATGTGAAAAGCATCATATTTTTCTTTTAAAAAACATTACTGTCATCATTCTTGAGTAATCATCAACAAATCTAGGATAATGTACTTGTCAAATTTGTAGCTTTGCACATCAATTGGTCCACATAAATCAGTATGAACTAATTCCATAATTTCTTTTGAAGTATGAGTCTTAATTTTAAAACTAGACTTTGTCATCTTGCCTAACTGAGATTGTTTTCAAATCACATTATCAGGTTTCTTTAGTTTTGGCAAACCTCTGACTCTTTTCATCTTAATGATATTCACAAAATTGTCAAAATTTACATGACATAACCTTTTGTTCCATAGCCACACATCATCAAATTGTACACTAAGACAAGTAGCATCATTCATGTTGACATAACCCCATAATGACATATAACTAATGAAAATATCAATATTATTTTTAAATATAAACACATGCATTCATTTCATCATTTTCCATCATGATAATTAGTATTAGCATAATAATATAAATATTATATTGAATTAATATATAAAATAGGAAATATTAGTAAATGATAATATTAGATAAATGAATGTATTATATTTTAAATAAGCATATTTATGATACTATGGATATGTTAATCATATTATAGTAATATTTAAATAATTGTCATATATAACATATGGATAATGTACATACAAATCTTGTTTTTTATCATATATATATATATATATATATATATATATATATATATATATATAAGGGGTAAACGCTTTGACCTGGAGCTATGAACCAATGAGGCCACAAATGGGGGACCTCATCCCCATTAGATTTGAACCTTGATGGAAAGGATAACAACTCAACATGCTACTATTGGCAACATATTTTATCATTCATATATTGACCATTTATAGTCAATCATATTGAATTATTATCAATATTTAATAATAGAAAACACTTATAAATAATAATAATATTAGATAATTACCTTTGATAAAAATCTATATTTGAAATAATATTATTATCATATAGTATAAATAATAACATGCTTAGTAATAACTAATGAGTCACAGGTCAAGAAGTCATGACCCTTGACCATAGAATGAATATATTAATATAGGTCAAGGAAAGAGTTAATAATGGCATCTATTGCATACTTGACATAGCTAGTAAAAGTATCATCAAAGGCCAAAAGTACAATAGTGGATATCAAATCCTAAAGAGAAGGAGCCAACTCACATATAAAGGGAAGATTCGTGTACATTGTACTGATTGGATGAGGTCAAAACATGAGACCAAATCCTCCACATTGATGAGATAGAGAAGGAGATGAACAAAGGGTGCATACATCACCATCAAGAGACATCCATCAGTCATTACATACTCATATTGCACATAGACGTGGCATGAAAATAAGTCCATAAGAGTGGGTATGATTTCTGGGAGACATGTAAGACAAGTTCTTCTACTATATACAATCAACATCGATTCCAAGGAAGTGCACAATTAGGAGGTCATTTATCACAAATACAAAATTGGCTCCTTTGAATAGACCATTGATGTGCAAGGGTAGCCCATACTAATAAAGATTGTTGGAATCACATAAAGGTAATAGAGTGTGAACGACTACAATTGGAAGGTCATCAAGCCCCATAATAACCACTAAGGTATTATCATTAATATAATTAATCTTCTTTGTGTATAATAGGATTGGTGATTAATTCAAAAAATAATGATTTCTCTTGTAAATTGTATAATGAAATAAAGCCTAATGATCCAAGTAAAACTTGGTGAAGGAGATTCATTTTGAATGTCAGGATATGATCCAAGGATAGCTTGGAGGAGGACATTTGTCTTGAATCTCAAAGTATGATCCAAGTATAATTCTTGGTGGGGAATGATCCAACTAAAAATTGGTGGAGGGAATTCATTATGAATGCCATAAATTTATCTAGGTATAACCTTGTGGAGGGTATTCATTTTGAATGTCATAAATTAATCTGGGTATAACCTACTGGAGGGTATTCATTTTGAATGTCATAAATTAATCTGGGTATAACCTACTGGAGGGCATTCATTATGAATGTCATAATTTGATCCAGGTATAACTTGGTGGAGGGCATTCTTTATAATGTCATAATATAATCCAAGGAAACTTGGTGGACAATATTTGAATGTTAAAATATGAAATATCCAAGTAGATTTATTATGATCTTTAGTACTATTATGTGTACAGTTCTAACTAAAATAGTGGGGACATTACAGTGGTATCAGAGTATAATCCTATCATCTTGTGGAACATGTTAGTCTATGCATTGTCACACTTTAAAGAATGATGGAAAGGGAACTAACCCAAGAAGTAAGGAATTTTATAGAACAAACTAATGAGAGATTTGAAAGAACTGAAAACTCCAGTAAGGTACTATTGGAAGCTATACAAAAATTAAGTAATAATAATAACAAAAAATGAGAGACTTAAATCATAGAGGGACCATCATTCCACTCATGAGAAAAATGAACCCCTGTCACAAAGTTTAGTCACATGAGAAACACTACCTTTGTTCATTCTAAGAGTAGAACTTGTTGTGGATAATGGAATGACCATTAATAGCATGGAAGAAATTGCACAAATGTATGCTAGCTTGGATCCCAACCTTTAACAAATTATTCTCTATGAAGAATAATATGAATTTAAACTCATGGGAAATAGAAGGAAACATCATGTAGATGAAGACTTTTAGAAGAAGGTAAATAAGGTAAAATTACCATGTTTTAATGGGTCAGGAGAAGAAACTGCTCAATGATGGGTCAAAAAGTTAGATACATATCTATCCTATAGTCCTATGACCAAATAAGGTGTTGTCAAGTTTCCCATACTTCATTTAAGAGGATCAACCCACAAATGGTGGCACTATGGCCAAGTTTCACTAAGGCTAAAAAAAATTACCTCCTATATAGTGAATTCACTCAAAGAATGATGAGTAGGTTTAATCTGAGAGATCCTAAATGGTACTTCCAACAACTAACTCACCTAAAACAATTACGGTTAGTAGAAGAATATGCAAATCAATTTCAAGATTTTTCTACAATGGTTGCAAACATATTTCAGAGTCAACTCACTCATTTATTTATAGGACTTAAAGATGCCATTAAAGCTTATGTAAAACCCTTTGAACTGCAAAGCTTAGAAGAAGCCATTAAAAAAAAAAAAAGATTGAATTTAATAAGATAGATGAGAGGTCCAAGAATCCTAAAACATCTATCGAATATAAAGAGACAAGGAGGGAAGACCAAGAAAGGAAATGTTGCTTATGCCACGAACCATGGAACTTTGGTCATGGATGCCCAAAGAGAGATGATCTACTTAAGAAAGTATTATGTTTCAAATGTAAAGAAGCTTGGGAGCATAATCATCGATATAAAAGAGGGAAAATAAATGAAATAACATATAATGAAGGAAGCCTTTACAAAAGAATGAGATGTGACAATCAAGAACATGCAACATTGGTAGTTATTACTCAAGAAAATGGGGATAATCCTTTTCAAATTGGAGGTTCACTTTAAGAAAAATTCAATGAGTCCAACATTGAAATTGTATTGCTTGAAGGCAACCAAATTTGTTAGGGGTAGATTGTCATAACCCCATAATGACATATAATTAATGGAAATATCAATATTATTTTCAAATATAAACACATATATTCATTTAATCATTTTCCATCATGATAATTTGTATTAACATAATAATATAAATATTATATTGAATTAATGTATAAAATAGGAAATATTAGTAAATGATAATATTGGATAAATGAATGTATTATATTTTAAATAATCATATTTATGATAGTATGGATATGCTAATTAGAATATAGTAATATTTAAATAATTTTCATATACAACAAATTGATTTTGTACATACAAATCTTGTTTTTTAATCATTTATATATTGACCATTTATAGTTAATCATATTGAATTATTATCAATACTTAGTAACAGAAAATACTAATAAATACTTATAATAATAATATTAGATTACCTTTGATAAAATCCATATTTGGAATAATATAATTATCATATTATATAAATAATAACATGCTTAGTAATAACTAATGAGTCACGAGTTGAGCAATCATGACCCATGGTCATAGAATGAACATACTAATAAGGGTGAAGGAAGGAGTTAATAACGACATCTATTGCATACTTGACATAGCCAATAAAAGTACTATCAAAGGCCAAAAGTACAACAATGGGTATCAAATTATGAAGAGAAGGAATCAACTCACATGTAAAGGGAAGATCTATGTACATTGCGCTAATTGGACAAGGTTAAAATAGTAGACTGAATCCTCCACTTTGATGGGATAGAGAAGGAGATAAACAAAGGGTACAAACATCACCATCAATAGAAATCTACCAATCATTACATACCTTGCACATATATGTGGCATGAGAGGAAGTACATAACAATAGGTATGATTTCCAAGAGACACATAAGACAAGTTCTTCTACTCTATACAATCAACATTGATTCCAAGGAAGTGAGTAGTTAAGAGGTCATGTATCACAAATAAGAAGTTTGCTCCTTCAACTAGACCCTTGATGTGGCAAGGGTGGCTCACACTAATAAAGATCATTGGACTCACATAAGGGTAACAGAGTGTGAACAACTAAAATTGGAAGGTCACCAAGCCCCATAATAACCACTAGGGTATTACCATTAATATAATTAATCTTCTTTGTGTATAATAGGATTAGTGATTAATTCAAAAAATAATGTTTTCTCTTGTAAATTGTATAATGAAATAAATCCTAATGATCCAAGTAAAACCTGGTGAAGGAAATTCATTTTGAATGTCAAGATATGATCCAAGCATAGCTTGGAGGAGGACATTTTTCTTGAATGTCAAAGTATGATCGAGGTATAATTCTTGGTGGAGAGTGATCAAGTATAACTTGGTGGAGGGCTTTCATTAAAAATGTCATAAATTGATATGGGTATAACCTTGTGGAGGGCATTCATTATGAATGTCATAAATTAATCTGGGTATAACCTAGTGGAGGAGATTCATTATGAATGCCATAATTTGGTCTAGGTATAACTTGGTGGAGGACATTCCTTATAATGTCGTAATATAATCCAAGGAAACTTGGTGGACAATATTTGAAAATTAAAATATGAAATATCTAAGTAGATTTATTATGATCTTTAGTATTAATACATGTCCCATTCTAACTCAAATAGTGGGGACATTATAGTAGTATCATATTATAATCCTGGCATCCTGTGGAACATGTTAGTCCATGCATCATCACACTTTAAAGAATGATGGCAAGGGAACTAGCCCAAGAAGTATGGAATTTTATAGATCAAACTACTGAGAGATTTGAAAGAATTGAAAACTCTGATAAAGTACTACTGGAAGCTATACAAAAATTAAGCAATAATATTAAAAAAATGAGATACTTAACTCATAGAGGGACCACCATTCCACTCATGAGGAAAATGAACCCTTGTCACAAATTTCAATCCCAAGAGAAATATTCCCTTCATTTATTCCAAGAGAAGAACCTATTATGGATAATGGAATGACCACTAATAGCGTGGAAGAAATTGCACAAATGTATGCTATCTTGGATCCTAATCTTTGAAAACTTATTCCCTTTAAAGAATACTATGAATCTAAACTCATAGAAAATAAAAAGAAACATCTTGTAGATGAAGACCTTTCAGAAGAAGGTAAATAAGGTAAAATTACCATGTTTTAATGGGTCAGGAGAAGAAACTACTCAATCATGGGTCCAAAACTTAGATACATATCTATCCCATAGTCCTATGACTGAAGAAGGTGCTATCAATTTTTTGATACTAAATTTTAAGAAATCGGCCCACAAATGGTTGCACTATGACCATGTTTCACCAGGGCTCAAAAAAAGTACCTCCTATAGTGAATCAACTCAAAGATTGATGAGTAGGTTTTATCTAAGGGATCCTGAATGGTACTTCCAATAACTAACTCACCTAAAACAATCAAGGTTAGTAGAAGAATATGAAAATCAACTTCAAGATCTTTCTATAATGGTTCCAAACCTATCACAGAGTCAACTCACTCATTTATTTATAAGACTTGAATATACCATTAAAGCTTATGTAAAACCTTGTGAACCCCAAAGCTTAGAAGAAGCCATTCAAAAAGAAAAGAAGATTGAATCTAATAAGATAGACGAGAGGTTCAAGAATCCTAAAACATATATAGAACATAAAGAGACAAGGAGGGAAGACCAAGAAAAGAAATGTGACACTTTGGTCATAGATTCCCAAAGAGATACGATCTATTAAAGAAAGGATAATGTTTCAAATGTAAAGAACCTTGAGAGCATAATCATTGATATAAAAGAGGGAAAATAATGAAATAACATATAATGAAGGAAGCCTTAACAAAAGAATAAGATGAAATGATCAAGAACATGCAATATTGGTAGTTATTACTCAAGAAATGTTGGAAATATGATTGAAAAGTTCATTGGTTGTTGAAGATCAAAGAGGGAGATTATTGTAAAAGAATTTTTTCAATCATTTTTTTACCATTGATGGAAAACTTGCTATCTGTAGGGAAGATATTTGCTTATAAGATCCAAGCACTATTACTTAGTTTCTTGATAAAGAGGATTTGATCAAAAAGATGTAAAAAGAGCACCTAAGGGAAAGGTTGAGTTATGATGTTGTAATGAAGTGCAAGGATCAACTAAGACAATGGTTAAGTAGTGTATTGATAACATACTCAAAGATACAGAGGTTGGTCACACTTAGACATATTGGAGGAAGAATTTGTAACAAGGTTGACTAAAAAGCTTTAACTTTGATCATTAGAAGGTGCCAAGAAAATTAGCTGAAGCTAAGAAAATTCCTAGTAGAAGCTGAGCATAAAAAAAATTCAGTTGATGTCAAGTGATCTTCAGGTGCCAAGCATCAGGGAAAACATAGTTGATGCTGAGTAACACAGTATGTGTCGAGCACTAGTATTTCAATAGTGCTGAGGTTCTACATTATTTCAAATGATGAAGATTCATCAAATCTAAGCCAACTTAGTGGTTACATTGAATTTTTTGAATGAGTTAGAGGATAAGAATGATAAGTTGTTGGCACAGAATCCTATGTAAACCATTTTTGGGTGAATTCTAAAGGATTACTCAAGAAGTTTCTAGAGGAAATAGAATATGGGTTAGATACAATGTATCCTACTTAATCCATGCAAATTAAAATTGAAAAATGGAAGAATCGAGTGGGAAAAGGAACTCCAACTTCTATTTAAGAAGTCATAGACCAAGAAGCAAAGAGCTGCTAATACTATTGTTGCAAAAGTGCCAAATTTGTGAAGTGATTGAAAGGGTGTCAGGAAGGAGACATCTAGGAGAAGGAAGAGCATAGAGGTTTTGCTTCTACAAGTGGTCATTAAGAGATGATTGAACTGGCACATTGAGTATGGAGACTCAAGGAGACAAAGCTTGGAAGATAAGGAAAGTTGTTAAGAGTTGCAGAGATTTAAGGCCAGGCAAGGGTATGAGCTGAGAAGGGATCTGAGATCTACAAGATAAGTTGAATGTTGTAGTCAGGTCAAGGTTTTCTAATAATCTCTAGCAATTGTATTAGATCTAAAAATCCTATGGACTTAGGTTGGCCTAACAACCATTTGTAAATCCTTCAATAGGGTGGCATTCCAAGTGAATGTTCTAAAGTCCTCTAACTAGGCCCACTTTTAATAGGGTGGTTAAATCCTCTAAAAAAGTCACATTTAACAGTGTTTTGTAAGCCTTTGATAGGGTAGGCCTTTCACAGGGCATCACTTTAGAAGGGTGAAAATTGAGTAGAATGTTAGTGGTGGTTTTTCCCAAATTGGGTCTCCATGTAAATCACTGTGTCATGTGTTGATTTCTTGAGTGTTATACTTGCATGTTGATTTATAGTAACTTGCTGATTAGATAAGTTAAAGCTTGGATGAATAAATGATTGAATTGGTTCACTATAATTAGTGAAAAAGTTTGAATAGGACATTTGGACCTTGAATAAATGATTCACCCCCCCTCTCAGTTATTGTAAAAGAAATTCTAACAATTGGTATCAGACCCATCTGCTGATTTAGTTTCAAGGTACTAGAATCAGGAAGATCAAGATGTCCAAGAGAGAAGTTCCCAAGCTTAACAAAGACAACTTTGTTGCATGGCAGAGTTTGATGAAATTGTACCTTGGATCAATAGGTGACTATGCACAAACTTCAATTGGAATAGAGCATGTAACTCCAATAGGACCCCTCACTGCAAATGACTTAAACAAAAAGAAGGAGCATAAGCAAGCAATGTTGGAGATTGCATCTACACTTAGCTATGCTGAATATGATGAAATCAAAGACTATAACACTACATTCAAAATGTGGAAAACCTTATCAGATATCTATGGAGGTGATTAGAATGTCTAGAGAGAAAAAAGAGAAAGCCTAAGAGGGAAGTTTGATGACATGAAGATTAAGGAAGGTGAAAATGTTGCTCAGTATGCTGCAAGAATAAAAGAAGTGGTGAGTGCAATAAGAAGTCTAGGTGGACAATTGGAAATAGAAACATCCATTAGAAAATACTTAAGAACTCTGCTCCCTATCTGTGCTATAAGAGTTTCAGCCATTCAAGAGATGAGGTGTGTACAAGGGAACACACTAACCTTTGAAGGAATAGTTGGAAGACTTACTACATTTGAGCTATCCAATTTTGACAACTATAGACCTAAGAACCTTGAATCTTCTTTCAAGGCCAAGATGACAATAAAAGATACTGAGGATGACACATCAAGAAAGAGAAGAAGAAAAGGAAAACATGCATCTAGTGATAGTAGCATAGATGAAAAAGATGTGGAACAATTAGAAGCACTACTAGCCAGGAGATTCCATAGAGGTAAAGGAAAATTCAAATGTAAGCTCCCTATCATATGTTTCAATTGTAATGAAGTAGGTTATATAGCTACAAGATGCCCACAAAAGAAAAACTTTAAAGAAGAAAATAATTTCAGGAACAAAAGAGAAGATGATAGAAAAGATTACAAGGAGAAAGGCAAGAGATGCTACATTATTGAAGAAGAATCTAATGAAAATGATGATGAAGTAGTCTATGTATCCATGAAGGATGAATCAAACAAAGATGAAGATGAAGCAGCAACATTAGTTACCTGTGTGAACAAGAATGACAAGTGGATCATAGATAGTGGATGCTCACATCACATGACAAGAGATAAAAGTAAATTCATTACCTTTACTCAATATGATGGGAATAGTGTTAGATTTGGTAATGATGCTCCATGTCAAATCAAAGGAAAAGGATCTATCAAACTTATAGAGAAAATTTCATGTGATAATGCAGACTATGTTGAAGGATTGAACTATATTTTGTTGAGTGTATCATGATTAGGCAATGTAGGTTGCAAAGTTGAATTTGGAAAAAAAATTGCCAAGATTTATTACACTGATGGAAATTTAATAGGAAAAGGTGAACAAACTAGGATTAATCTATTTTACCTAGATATGGAAGAAGCAACATGTCTTGTTGTTAGACTTGATGATGTGTGTTTATGTCATAAAAGGTTGTGTCATGTTAACTTTGACAATTTGGTTAGTATCAACAAGAAAAATAAAGTAAGAGGATTGCCCAAGTTGAAGAAACTTGAAAACACAATGTGTAAACAATGTTAACTAGGGACAATGACTAAGTCTAGTTTCAAAAGCAAAACATACACTTCTAATGAAGTACTAGAGTTGGTTCATGCAGACTTATGTGGCCCAATAGAAGTGCACAACTACCTAGGAGATAGATACATAATTTTATTTGTAGATGATTATTCCAAGATGATGACTGCTATATTTTTAAAGCAAAAATTTGATGCATTCCAAGTTTTCAAGTGGTACTTGGCTAGAGTTGAGAAGGAAATAGGAAGGAATCTGAAATGCCTAAGGTTAGACAGAGGAGGTGAGTTCACATCAAGAGATGTTGAAACATTTTGCAATGAAAAAGGTATCAAAAAGCAAACATCAGCACCAAGAACTCCACCATAGAATGATATTTCTAAAAGGAGAAATAGGTTTGTGATTGACTGTGCTGAAACATTGATGATGGAAAAAAATGTTGCACTAAAATACTAGAGAGAAGCTATTAGTACTGCAGTCTACACATTGAACAGAGTTCAAGTTAAGAAAGGTACAAATGCAACACCCTTTGAATTGTGGTATGGTCATTCACCTAATGTTAAAAATTTCAAAGTGTTTGGTTGTAAATGCTATATTCTAAAAGGCACTAGAAATGGAAAGTTTGATGCAAAAAGTGGTGAAGCCATATTTCTAGGATACTCCACTAGAAGTAAGGCATATAAGTGTTTGAATACTAACACTAACAAAGTTGTGGAGAGTGAAAATGTAAATTTTGATGAGCATGCAAAAGTTCAAGTTGATAAGTCAAAGCAAGTAGAGGATTATAGATACTTTGTATACTTCTATGAAGGAATGATAGTTGAATACAATGTTACAAATCAAGTTGGGAATCAACAACAAACTTCAATATCTACTGAGTCTCAACCAATGAATGCCTAGTTGCATTCAGAAGTTGAGCTGCAAAAAGTGGAAAATGCACATTCTAATTTTGAAAATAGTATGCAAGAAAGAAATAATGAAATTCCAGATGTAGAAGAATGAAATGACTCTGAAGCTAAAGGATCAAATATGGAAAGAAGGGTTGAACCTAGATTAGCCAAGTATGTAAGAAGACATCATCCTATAGATCAAATCATTGGTGATAAGGATGCTATAACAATGACAAGGAATAGACTCAGGAATGACTCCTATCTACTAAGAAAAGTTGAACCAAAAATAGTCAAAGATGCATTGCAAGATGATGACTGGTATAAGGCCATGAAAGAAGAGATAGATCAGATTGAGAAGAACAAAACTTGGTCTCTAGTTTCTAGACCAGATGATAAGAATGTGATTGGTACCAAATGGGTGTTCTTTAACAAATTTGATGAAAATGGGAAAATAACAAGAAACAAAGCCAGATTAGTTTGCAAAGGCTATGCACAAGAAGAAGGATTGGATTATGGAGAGACATTTGCCCCTATTGCAAGAATGGAAGTAGTAAGAACATTACTTACATATGCTACATATAAAGGTTTCAAAGTCTACTAGAAGGACGTGAAGTTAGATTTTCTGAATGGTATACTAGAAGAGGAAGTATATATAGAACAACTAGAGGGATTTGTTGATGAGAAGAACAAGGACATGGTCTGCAAGCTACATAAAGCACTATATGGATTGAAGCAAGCACCTAGAACATAGAATGAAAGGTTGCACAAATATCTTGTGAAGATAAGATTTGAAAGAATAGATGAAAATAGCAACTTGTACATCAAAGTTGAGGAAGGTAAATACATTTTGATTTTAGAAATCTTTGTTGACGACATAATATTTGGAGGAAAAGATGTTTTATGGAAATATTTTTCTGATCAAATGAAGCATAAATTTGAAATGTCAATGTTTGGAGAAATCAAATTCTGTGTTGGATTACAAGTACATCAGTTGAAGCATGTCATATTTGTGACTCAATCCAAATACATCAAGGAAGTACTCAAAGAATTTGGGCTAGAAGACTCAAAACTAGTTAGCACACGAATGGCAACAAGTCATAAACTATCCAAGAATGATGAATTTACTAAAGTAAATCAAACATTGTATGGGCCAATGATTAGAAAGTTACAATATGTTGTATACAATAGACCAGACATTACATTAGCTATTGGAATAGTAGCAAGATTTTTTGCCAATCCAAGAGAAAATAATTTAGTGATAGTAAAGAGAATATTGAGATAATTGAAAAGAACTGATGACTTTGGTCTATACTACAAGAGGAATGAGAAGTTTGAATTGAAAATTTGCACTGATGCAGATTGGGGAGGTAACATTGATGATAGAAAAGGCACCATTGGAGGAGCACTTTTCTTAGGAAAGAGGTTGATCACATGGACAAGTAAAAAGAAAAGCTGCACTTCACAGTCTATTGTTGAAGCTGAATATGTGGTAGCTACTATAAACTACACCAATATTGTGTGGATCAAACATTTGTTGCAAGGTATGAAGGAAGAGGTAATTGAGCCTGTGACACTTTATTGTGATAATACAAGTGCTATCAATATATCAAATAATCTAGTAATGCATGCTAAAACTAAACACATTGCAATCAAGTATCATTATGTAAGAGAACTGGTGGAAGACAAACAAGTGAAGATGGAATATGTCAGCTCAAAGGAACAAATTGTTGATATCTTCACAAAATCACTACCTAAAGATTCTTTTGAGTATCTTAGATGTAAGTTAGGGGTGATACCCCTAGCTAAGGCTACTTGAACCAAAAAGAAAGTATGCCCTACATCAAATAAGTAGAATGTTGAAGATTTTACACATTGATGTAGAGGATGTTTACTTTGGGATCCATGTCGAAAGTAATAGAAGTGCTAAAAACTTCAAATCAGTCCCTAGTAAGGTGACAGAGGGAGATATTAAATGAATATGTAAGAGCTACATCTGCATATTAAGATGATAATATGTCTTTGGCATTGTTTTCAAAGAGGGAGAAGTGAACAATTGATCAACAATTGTTAAAGTTATAGGATCAAAGAAGTAGAGGGAGATTTCAGAGGTTGATCAAAATAGTAGAAGATGAATAATACAGAGGAAGAAAGATAAAGATAAAGGGTATAGCAACAAAGAAGGAGAAGTGAAATGAATCAATTTGAATAGTAGTAGGAGATGTGATGTTACAACTTACTTTTTGGCATTTGACTTATAGTTCTAACCTAGTAAACTTTTTGGTGGAATAATTTAGTTTGATGGTTGATCAGTTTGGTTTGCCATCAATTCCAAAGAGGGAGATTGTTGGAAATTTGATTGATAAGCTCATTGATTGTTGAAAATCAAAGAGGGAGATTGTTGTAAAAGAATGTTTTCGATCATTGTTTTTCCATTGATGTCAAACCTGCTATTTGCAGGGATGATATTTTCTTATAAGATCCAAGCACTATCACTTAGTTGATTGGTAAAGAGGATTTGATCAACAAGATGTAACAAGAGCACCTAAGGGAAAGGTTGAATTATGATGTTGTAATGAAGTGCAAGGATTATCTAAGATAATGGTTAAGTAGTGTATTGATAACATATTCAAAGATACAGAGGTTGGTCACACTTAGACATATTGGAGGAAGAAGTTGTAACAAGGTTGACTACAAAGCTTTAAATTTGATCGTCAGAAGGTGTCAAGAAAATTAGTTGAAGCTGAGAAAATTCTTAGAAGAAGTCAAGCATGAAAAAGAATTTAGTTGATGCCGAGTGATCTTCAGGTGCTGAGCATAAGGGAAAACATAGTTGATGCCAAGTAACATAGTATGTGTCGAGCAATAGTATTTCAATAGTGCCGAGCTATTGCATTATTTCAAATGATGAAGATTCACCAAATCTAAGCTGACTTAGTAGTTACATTGAATTTTGTGAATGAGTTGGAGGATAAGGATGATGAGTTGTTGGCACAAAATCCTATGTAAACCATTTTTGCACAAATTCTAAAGGATTATTCAAGAAGTTTCTAGAGGAAACTAGAGTAAACCTCTAGTTTGATCTCCATTTCCAACTAGTTTTCCATCAATGTCATAGATCTTATCCTTCTTGTTATCAAATTAAACTTTGCATTCTAAAATATTCAATTATGACACACTCAGTAGATTATAGTTAAGTCCTTCTACATAGTAAGCATTGTTACACATGATCTTGTCTACCAATCTTATTGATCTTTTTCCTTTTATTAGATAGGATGCATCATTACCAAGTCTTACACTATTTCCATTGTAATACTCAAGGGTAATGAAATTACTTTTGTCTCTATTCATGTGATGTGAACATCCACTATGAATGATCCATCTATCACTTTTGTTCACATAAGATATAAATTCAGTTGCCTCATCTTCATCATAATCATCTTTCATAGAAACATAAACAACTGCATCATTATGATCTTGAAATTCATCATTGGATTCTTCTTCAAAAATGTAATAAGATTTCTTTCCCTTGTCCTTATAGCCTTTGTTATTGCCATCTTTTCTACCTTTGTATTTGTCTTCATTCTTGTTGTTTGACTTCTTAGGACATTTTGCTACAATATTACTATCCTCATTACAATTAAAACATGTGATGGTTAACTTACCTTTGTAGTTTCCTTTGTCTCTATGAATTTCCTAGCCAGTAGTGCTTCTAGTTCTTCTAGCTCTTCATCATCTATATCACTATCACTAGCAACATGTTTGACCTTTTTCTTTTTCTTATCTTTAGGTTTTTTCAGTATCAACTTAGCTTTGAAAACATATTAAACATTATCATATTTGAAATTATCAAAATTTGAAAGTTCAAAAGTAGCGAGTCTACCAACCAGTACTTCAAGGGTCAAATTACTACCAGGAGTATACCTTAATTCTTGTATAGTAGAGACTCTAATAGTATAGATAGGTAGTAGGGTTCTTAATACTTTTTTTATCATAGTCTCATCTTCAATCTATCCATAAAATCTTCAAATTGCATTAAGAACATAGTTGATCCTTGCACAATACTAGACTATATCTCACCTTCTTGCATTCTCATTTCATCAAATTTTCCTCTAAGACTTTCAACTTTGGCTCTCAACACATTCTTGACTCCTCCATAGATATTTTGTAGGGCATCTTGCATCTTCTTAGAAGAATCGCATTTTTTGATGTCATCAAAATATGAATAGCTTAGGGTAGATGCAATCCCCAATATTGCTTGATTGTGTTCCTTCTTCCGTTTCAATTGTTTAGTAGTTGGGGCTCTAGTTGGATCAACATGTTTAGTGGTGATAGTTGAATGTGTATAATCTCCAAATCCTCCTAGATGTAGCTTCATCAAAATTATCCATGCAAGAAATTTTTCCTTTTTAAACTTTGACACATCCTTTCTATACATCTTGATCTTTAGCTTTAAGTACCTTCAAAAATTTTCTTTCACAAGCACTTGGTCCTCTGATTCTAATTTTTGGAATGTTTAGAATAACTGAGAGGGGGGTAGGGGATGAATCAGTTATCCAAGGTCCAAATGTCCAAATAAAAAATTTTAGTACTTCAACTTATACTTATGCATTAATTGATCATTCCATATCTTAAACATTTGCATATTGCTCTCCTAGGTCAAAATAACTTTGTAGAAATGCAAAAATTCAATACCACAAAATCAATCACACATTTTTCCACATAGATTTTACATGGAAATGCAATTTGGGAAAAACCACTAGTAACATGCTACAAATTTTCTCTCTTCTAAAGTAAGTCTTATCAGGAGCCAACCCTATTAAGAGTTACAATGCACATTCTTAAATGTGACCAAGTTAAAGGATTTCAATCAAATTGTTAGAAGTGAGCCTTGTTAGAGGACCTTAGAACATTCAACTAGATTGTCACCCTGTTAAATGATTTACTAATGATTGTTAGGTCAACCTTAGCCCACATGATTTATCCAGACTGATACAATTGTTAGAGAGTAACAACATGGCTTGATCTGATAACAATAAAAACACACTTGCATATTATAGATCTCACATTCACTCCTTTATTCTACTTGGCATTCATCCTCTTCACCTCTAATAGCTTGCCCACACTTCAAGCATTCATGCTCTTACATCTTCTTTCTTAGTTTGCAAACTATACAATCTTTTATTTGGCCACCATATGAAGCAATACCTTACACTTCTTGTCTTTCTCAAGTTCTCACACATGACTTTAACCACTTTTGGCCTATTATCTCCTTATATAGAGAATTTAGGTCTTTTTCTACTTAACCATAATCATCCATTTTAGGTTTAGGTAAGATTCATTAAATCTTCCCATCTTTCATTTTATTCCCTCTAGAAACTTCCTTTACAATCCTCTTTGAATTCATCTTAAAATATTTTATCTTGAATTTTGTGTCACCACCTCATCATAGTTATCTTAAAAACACTTTAAAAAATTAAAGAAAACAACTTTGTTGGCTTAGATTCATCAAATCTTTGATCTAACCCCATTTACTATCACTAGGTAATAACAAGCTATTTTTTGAGCAAACATTGTCTTCTGATGCTCAGACAAAACTGGGTTGCTTGGCATACACTAAGTCTTTACTAGTTCTCAACACATACTAAACTTTCTTCACTGGACACCAACTAGATTTCTCTTTGCTTGGCACATACTAAACTTACTGCTCAGCTTCAACTAATGTTTTGCTCAATCTGCACTAACTTGCTCAACTTGTACTATTTGCTTGGTCAGGCTTGTCAGACACATTTCTTTATTATCCTTCTTCTAGTTTGTGCTTAAGTATCCTTTCATTATAGCCTCAAGTAGATAAAAAATACATGATATCATCAATGTCTTTCTTGGTCTTTGTGCTCCTTTTATACACCATATAACTAAACCTTTCTCTAGGTTCTCTTGTTATCCTTTATTTTAAAATCCTTTTCATGAATCAAACAAATGATAGCATTCAAACCAAAGTAAGCAATTATGTCACCAACAAGTAGCATGTTTTACATTTGTGAAAAAAAAATGATTATTCCATGATAGGTTTCATCAGTCTTCTTCATTTCAACAATCTCCTTTCAATAATTTATATATTACATTTTAAAATATTGTTATATGTAAGCTAGGCACAAAATGAATCCAAATCCAACCCAAAGAAAGTGAATCTTGAACCCAAATTGGTAGCTGAATCTAAACTAAAAACTTAGCCAAATTGCATAACTTTGTGATGAAGGGTCCTCCCTTTAATACCATAAACCATAATAGAAAACAAAGAGACAATAGCAAATGTAAGAACAAAATATGGACTTCTTATTTGTGCTGCAAATGCGAAATTATAGAACTCACAAATACAATACGCTAACCCACATGGGTGCTTTCATTACAATAATTTGCAAGACATGTTGTGAACTATCACCCAGAGTTGTTCTAGATAATATTTGGGCATTTCTTAAATAGGCAATTTTATGCCACCCAAAAAGGTTCTAGACATTGAAACTTAATACGTAGGGCAAATAGACCCTAACAATACATATAGAGTCAGCCAAATATATCTTTGACAATTATTTTAGATATTTTAGGTAGCCCAACTTTAAAAGGCCATAACTCGTGAAACATTTCTCCAATCAGCTATCATAACCACTTTTCGAAAATGCCAGCTCTTTTATCGAGTTTTTGGACCTCATCTAGGCAATCTAAGGTGTCCAAAGGTGATCCTGAAGATTTTTCTAGAAATATTTCCATAAAAAATCTGCAATAAATTCTTTGATACTTAAGTTGGAGCAATGATATTTTTATGGTAGAATTATAACTCTAAAATGAACCTTCATGTAGAAAATGAGAACATTCCAAGCTTATATGAAAAACTTACTAAAAATAGCAAGTTCCCATAAATATTAACCACCTTATCTACTAGTCCTTATTAAAATAGAAAAGACTGAAAATAAAATATTTTTATGTGATGCAAGATTTCTCTTACACCTCGGATGCTCTTGCATCACCTTAAGGAATTTCAAACTAGGAGTCTCAATAATCGCTACTCCTTCCCACATTACATCCTCAAGTGAAAGATTCTTTCATTTCACAAGATACTCCAAAAGAATCTTGTTCCTTGACCTCTTTTTCTTCACACCCAACACTATTCCAAGTTATAGGATCAATTTTCCTTCATCATCCACAAATCAAAGCACTTGTGAAGGGGCATTTTTCTATCTGAGGGCTTTCTTCAAATAGGAAACATGTAGAATATTATGAATTATGCTACTAGTTGGAAATTCATGCTCATAAACTACCTCACCAATCTCTTCCTTAATACATTGTAATATCCATTAAATCATATCGTTGGAAATTTGGATCAAACTTCTAAATATTTGATCTAAAAATAAGAAACTTTTGGTGTCATGACTATCCATTAGTCTTGTAATGTTACAAAAGCAATAGTATTTTTTTTAATAATTCAACTCTCTCTCATGCCTTATATTATTACCAAACTTTCAAATATCTATCTCTACCATATCTAAAATCAACTTCACATTGTGTTGTAACTATGGCATAGGTATTTGATTCTTGATAGCTTAAATCATTTTAGCATTTTAACATCCAAGTTTTCAAGTTTCCTCTACATTATATGTTTGGTTTATCAACGATTTCCTCCAGTTTGATTACAATGCATCTCAACTAGCTTCTCCAATGACATAATCACCCATCTATCTCCATAGTGTGCAAGAACTTGTTGTATTACAAAATCTAGATAGATACTGATAGTTCCAAAGCCATAAACCTAAAGAACATCATGTGTGCTTATCAATTTAGGGAAAAATTAGATGTCATGTTATTGTGCATATGTTTTAATCACTTCTTTCAAAATCAGTTGACATGGACCCATGGAATTGTTTAGGAGAATCCCACTACCCATGGAAGTTGAGGCTTGCTTTTGAGCATATGTTGCTACTAAAGTGCCTCAAATTAGTACTGCTCCATCACCCTAAGATAGCCAATATTTTCTCTAGCCCTAGGTTGTTCCATAGTTGTACCCTCTACAACTTGATTCATCATTTCAAAGGCTACATTTAGCTAACTTCTTATCCTCTCATTAGCCTGAAGCTTGAGGAAAAAAGTCATTTCCACCATAAAAACTACTGTGTTACTTCATTAAAATTAGGACTTAAACAAAGCCAATGATACAAAACCTACTGCCACTTTGGAAAAAAATGTTGCCTCCAACATTGCAACCATATGATAAATGGGAATAGCACATATGAAAGGCATAACCCTACTAAATTGGTATCGTTGCTAATTAGCTTAGATGATTACAAATTCCTATAGACCTCTCATCAAATTAGGTATGATAAAATGAACAATGAGGTATTCCCATCTAGTAGGATCAAATAGAGTTTTCCAAGGTGATAAAATTGCATATGCAAATGCTTCACTTGTATACTAGGCATAAAGTGCACTCCCTAACTTATAGTTAATGTTTGGATATAAAAACTCCATATGTTGGCCCAACAATGTTAATAAACCATAAACAAAATCAAAGGAAATATAGGCTTTTCCATGCAAAAACTATGATCTAAAAGCAATTTTTAAAAAAATAATTTGACAAGTCATCAAAATTATGATGGTCTATTCTGGTGGCTAGCCATTTCTTACATAGTACAACATTTGCAGCAACATCATAACCATGACAACAAGATTTGATGAATAACCATTGCTTATATAGTGCCACCATCACATGCACATAACAATTGTAATGAGTACCTAGAAGTTTAGAGTGTCATCATTATGACATCAACATATTGTTGCAATTGTGACATCATGAACATAAACTCTTATCCCTCCCTTTTTCCAAGTTATAATAGTGTCAGCTATCACTATTATGATGATTTACCTCATCATTGCAATTTGTGACAAAAAAAGTATAATGACCATTTGATGGGAGCCAATTCATGGTTCTGTCACTAGGGCAATAGGTAGACATCGCAATTGTGATGTTCTGCCACCGCAAAATGGGTCCAAATGTAGTAGTGCCACATGGGTGCCTTCATTATAGTAATCTATAAGACAAAGCTATGAACTATAAACTAGAGTCATCGTAGACAATCTATGAGCATTTCTTAAGTAGGCAATTTTATACCATCCAAGAAGGTTCTAGACACTCAAACTTAATACCTAGGGCTAATAGACCTTAACAATACATATAGAGTCAACCAAATACACCTTTGAAATTTATTTTAGAAGTTTTGACTGACCCAACTTTAGAAGGCCATAAATTTTCAACTATTGCTCTGATTTTCTATTATAACCCTTTCTCAAAATCATTAATGTATGATCTGCAGACTCGAATTCTAAGCAAGCACCCATCCATTGAGTTTTTTGGACTCATTTGGACATTTTTAGGCCTTCAAAAACAAGTCCAAAGTTTTTGTACCAAAAATTTATACCAAAGATCCATAATAACTTCATTGATACTTATGATATGACATTGAGCCTCAACTGATAGGCTGATATGATTGAGATGAAACTCCACCTTTGAAATTAAGACATTATGAGGTCATATGACTAACTTATTAAGTATAAAGACTCCATAAACAACACATATACATTAAGACAACCATTAGTCAAACAACTAAAATGAAATATTTTTGGTTGATGCAAGATTGATCTTATGCGTAGGATGCTCTTGTATTAGACACCTTAGGTAATTTGAGAAGTGACATTGTCATGTCTCAGTTGTTCAAAGGAAAACCAAGAAGGTTAACCTCCTCCCTTGCAAGCGATGATGACTCTTCTACTAGCCTCCCTTTCCATTTTACTAGGTACTCTTCATAAGTTTTGTTCCTTATACTTTTTCCAACATGACTATCTAGTATCTCCTCATTCTCCTTTGTAGCCAAACTAGCTACTAGAATACTCCACTACACTTCTACAACTTTATCTCCATCACTTCCATAATACTATTTAAAATCTAAAATTTTAAATACTAGTGAAATATTTAGTTCAATAGACAACTCCACTTCATAGGCATTTCGACAATCATGCCTTTTCCCTATTTTGCATGGTTCAAACTTCTTCATTTTTAGCTTATTATATGTACCCACTATAAAATGCTCCTTTCTCAAATGAACCATGACTTCATCTCCAATTTGAAATTCCTTATACCTCCTTTTCACATCTTCCTTAGCCTTGTATTGTGTATTCATCTTTATAATGTGCTTCCTTGCCTCCTCATGGATGTTCTTCAAATATTCAACAAAATCTTCTACTTCAGAAATTCTTATTTCTTCTTTATCCAATCATCTCAATTCAAAAGCATTTTTGGGACTAAACCCACATACAATTTGGAATAGTGATTTACCAGTACTCTTTATGTGCTAAAATTATATCCCATCCTTCTCCAATCAAACATCTCAACAAGTTTCCCAAACTATGATTCAAAACTTATATTTGTCCATTAGTCTGTGGATGATAGGATGAACCAAACTTTAAATTTGTGTTCTATTTATTCTACAATGTATGCCAGAAATACCCAACAAATTTGGTATCTCAATTTGAAACTATACTCTTTGGTAGACCATTTAGTCTCACCACTTCTTCAAAAGACAACTATTTCACATGAACATCATCACTAGTCTTCTTACAGGGAATGAAATGTGCTATCTTTGAAAACCTATTAACCACTACAAAAATATAATCAATCCCTTGCTAAATCCTTGGTAATCCAAGGACAAAATCCATGCTAACATCCTCCCACAACTTCTCTAGTATAGGTAATGGTTGATACAACTCCTTATTCTTCTTCACTCCTTTCATTATTGACATACTTTGCAACCCTATACAAACTTGTTGACATCTTGTTGCAACTATGGCCAATAGTAATTCTTAGTAACCAAAGTAATGGTTTTATCTATACCAAAGTGTTCAACTAATCCTCCACTATGATTCTCCTTGATGAGATTCTCCCTCATAGAACTTCTAGGAATGCACAACTGACTTCTTTTAAACAACATACCATCTTGGATAATGAAATCCAACCACTTTGTCCTATCAATTGTAACATGTTTTGTACAAGCCTTCCAAGCTCTGTCAAAATCAAGATCCTTTGTATTCAAATTCTTGAGTTCCTTGAATTGAAAGACCTCAATCTACATCTCTTTCAAAAAATTTGTCTTCTACTAAGAACATTTGTAACTACCTCCCACTCTTTTGTTTCAAAAAAAATGTATAAGTCTACAAAAAATCAACCCACTTCAAATGTATTTGGTTCTTGATTTTACTTGGCTATTCAAAAATTTCAAAGCTTGATGATCAATACACAAAATAAACTCCTTAGGAAAAAAATAGTGTCCCAAATTCTTCAATGCCTAAAATATAGCATAAAATTCTTGATCATAGACATAATTTTTTTTTTGGAATCATTCAACTTCTCACTAAAAAAACCAATATATCTACCTTCTTGGTTCAAAACAACTCCTATTGCAATACCATTAGCACCACAATCTATTTGTAACACCTTGGTAAAATCTAGAAGTGATAAAATAGGCTTCTCTATAATTTTGTGTTTCAATAAATTAAAACCCTTATTTTCTCCTACAATGCACTTAATTTATTTCCTATCCCCTCTCATTGTTTCAATCAAGGGTTCACAAATATTGGTAAGACCCCCTATGAACTTTCTATAAAAGCTAGCTAGTCCATGAAAAAATCTTACCTCAATTACACTTCTTAGAGTAGGCTAGTTAGTGATAGCCTTCAATTTCTTAAGGTCTATTTTTAGACCTTTTGCTAATACTATGAATCTAAAGTACACCAACTCCTTCACAAAACTAAACTTGTTTAAATTCATCAACAACTTTTCTTCCTTCAACTTATCAAACACCCATGCATCAAATGCTCCTCCAATGCCTTTCTAAAGATCAACATATCACCTAGGTAAACAATAAAAAAAATCCCTAGAAACTCCTTTAGTACCTCATTCATGAGCCTCATGAAAGTGCTTGGTGCATTGGCTAGCTTGAAAGACATGACTAGCCAATCATACAATCCTTCCCTTGTCTTAAAGGCAATCTTCCACTCATCTCCTTCTCTGATGCAAATATGATGGCACCCACTCTTTAGATCTTTTTGTGTGAAATTCCAAGCTCCACTCTAATAGTCCATAATATCATCCATCCTTGGCAATGCAAATATATACTTGATTGTAGATTTTGATAGCCCATGAAGTTGTACACATTCTCCATTCTCCATTCTTATTTCTTGTTAATATTGCTAGTACAAAATATGGACTCAAAATCTCTAAAATAAATCCCTTCTGTAACAACTCATGAGCTTGTCTATTTATATTTTCATTTTTTGTTGGTGTCATTTTATGCACTACCTTGTTTGAAAAACTTTCTCCTGGAATCAAATCCATTTGGTGATTGATCTTCTCACAAGGGGTAATCCATCAGGTAAATATCTAACACAATATTAGGAAACTCTCTAAAAAAATTTGCATCTTCTATAGGTACCTCCTCTACTTCTTCTTTACCATATTTTGGGAACACATCAAACACATATGTTAATAGTTTATACATTTGAGAAACTCCTTTCCATCAACAAAACATATTTTGGCAGCACTACTCACCTTTTCTTCTTTCTCCTTCAACAAATTCAACTTATGTTTCACTCCATCCTTTGTTAGAGTGTAGGTATTTAGTTATCCATCATGTACAAAATGCCTATCAAACTACCATGTGCTACCCAAAAACATATAAAATATGTCCATAGGTTTGATATCACAAAGCACCTCATCCTGGTAGCTTCCAATCTTGAACTTCACTAGGTACTTCTCATTGAATATGACCTTGTGGTCATCCTACATGTAGGAAATATGATATAGATGTGGGTGTTTCTTCATCTTGAGATTTAACCTTATGACCATCTTTTTAGAAACCAGATTGTTAGTTATTCCACCATAAATGATCACATCATATCACTTATATTCACATTTGTAGGTAGTGTGAAACAAACTCCTCCTTTGATTGGGTTCATTCTCACCACTTAGAAATAATATCCTATTAACTAGGACTTCTCCTCTTTCAACATATTTAGAATGGGATGATTTTTCATCTTCATTAGCATGCACAACTCTAGCTTGACCTTTAGTTCTCTAATCTTTCCTTGCTTGATGCTAGGAATGTTCAAATGTTTTATGCCCTTCCTCTCCATAGTGAAAAATTTCCATTAAAATGTTTAGAATTCTTTTCTCTTTGGTTATGATTTCTACTAGTGACCTCATCCTTATTCTTTTGATCACCATTTCAACCTCCATAACACTCTCTTCTAGATATTCCATTGCAATCTCTTCCACTATTATTGTTATCAAAATTTTGGCTCAGCTTCTCCTCTACTCTTAGGGAAAACTAGTATGCCTCCTCAATAATGGTCATCCAAACCAGACTCAACTCATCCTAAATGCTTGGCCTCAACCAATTAAGATAACAAGAAAAAATCACCTTTTTGGATTTTGTGTGGCCTATTTTGATGAGAACTCATTAGAGATCTTCTATATACTCATGAGTAGATCTTCGCACTTGCTTCAACACTTGCATCTTCTTCAGAAAATCAAGCTCATAATCCATGGGAATGAAAAGTCACTTCATTTAAACTATCATTCGATCCCATTTGGTGATTTTTTCCTTTCCTCTTATATTTTGCTCCAATTGGATCTCCTGCCACTAGATCTTTATGTGACCCTTTAACTTGGCCTTCGCAAACTTGAGCCTATATGGATCTTCAATGTCTTCATATTCAAAGTACCCTTCTAAGTTATTAATCCAATTGATCAATTCCTCTATGTTAAGATTTTCCAAAAATGTGGGAACATCAAACTTAGGTCTTTTTCCTTTCTTGGAAATGACCTTAAAAATATTTTCCTACTTTAGGTCAATAACTTCATCTACTACCACTTGATCAACATTTCCTTCTTCTCTTTCATCCTCACTTTCATCATCTCCTACAACAAGATTCATTCCTTTACAAATTTTCTCTTGAAAAGCTTGCAATTTCCTTTAGAAGGCTCTAAAACCCTTAGGTATAACACCTAAAACTCTCCCACCATGCTCTCTTTGTAGAGGCATCTTCACACTTCTACTAAAAACCTAGTGCAAACTACCTCATAGTTAGTGATCTATCTACATGTACATCCCAAACCATGGCCTTGGTGTGACTATCTCATAGTTGGCAATCTATTTACACACTTAGGAACTCCTACTCTAGCAACACTTGATGAAGGGTGCTTCCCTTAATACCTTAAACACATAGTTAAAAAATAGATTGTGATAGAAATATATGGGCTTCTTAGCTTGATGAAGGGTGCTTTCCTTGATACCTTAAACACATAACAAAAACAAAGAAATAAAAAAAATTTATGAGAACATTAAAACATGGGATTCTTATTATTTCTGCAAATGCAAAATTATAGAATTCAAAATTACAATATGCTAATCCACATAGGTGCCTTCTTTACAATAATCTCTAAGACAAAGCTACAAACTATCACCTAGAGCTCTCCTAGATAATCTATGAGCATTACTTAAATATGAAATTTTATGCCACCTGGGAAGGTTCTAGATACTCTAACTTAATACCTGGGGCCAACAAACCCTAACAATACATATAGATTTAGCGAAATACACATTTGACATTTATTTTCAAAGTTTTGGTTAGCCCAAATTTGGAAGGCCATAATTTTTAAATGTTGCTCTAATTTTCTATTACATGTCCTTTTTAGAGTCCTCAACTTCTGATCTATAGGCTTGGATTAGTGCAAGCACCCATATGTCAAGTTTTTGGGCCTCATCAACAAATGTTTAGGCCTTCAAAACTGAGCCCAAATTTTTTGTACCAAATATTTATACCAAAAATCCCCAATAACTTCATTGATACTTATGATATGGCATTAAACCTCAATTGGTAGGTTGATATGACTAAGATGAATCTCCATCTCAAAAATTAGGACATTTTGAGCTCGTACGATTGAATTATTGAGTAGCAAGCCTCCATAGGAAAAAGATTTGCATTAAGACAACCCTTGTTCAAACAATTAAAATGAAATATTTTTGGTTGATGTAAGATTTCTTTTGCACCAAGGATGCTCTTGCATCAGAAAGGAAGGGAGAAAGAAGAGGGATTTATTTTCCATCCAATAATCTTCTTAGAAATAGGTTGTTAAACCATCACCAATCCTCCAATTCAAACATTCAAGAAGTAAGGACCTACAATTGAGTGTACCATTTCCAATATTGGACCTTGTGGGAAATCCATGTATGTTCAATGAATGGTGATTTCTTTTTGTATTCATGTACATGGTAAACATAATGTCACGCCACTTTTATATATGTTTGGAAAGATTCTATCAAACCTTAATAAGGAGAGCCTTATTTAGGCAAGAGATTCTCTTAACTCCTGTACCATTGGTTGGGGCTAAAATTCAAAGTCCCATTCATCCAAATCCATCCACTTGTTTTCTTCCATTCCCAACCACAAGAAGTTTCTCTTGATTATCTCTAATTTATCATTCCAAATATCAAATATTATAAAGAGTGATAGGGAGTTGACAAGGTTTCCTTGTAAGGTCCATATGAGGAGTTTTAGCTTACTTGTGCTTCTTAGGAATTTTCCTTTACAACATCTATTTTATGTTTCATTATCTCTAGGATTGTGGTCCAAAAGTAGATTGACACATCCTTAATAGTATGTGATTGTCCTAGGTATGTATCAGCTAGATAAAAAGATTGACATCCAAGAAAATTTCTAACTTTATTGTACAGGGAATATTATGTATTGTAAAAATAGACTTTGATTTCTACATTGTTGATGCTTTTACCAAATAGAAAATAATATTAGGCATGAAGACATTTTTGTTTCTAGCTTTGCAAACTAATGTAGCACCAAAGAAGATTGTTTCATCAAAATATTTTGTAAAACAAAGGTGAAATAAATTAGGAACACCTTGAGGATTTTTTCTTACTTAATATATGTAGAAAGGTTTTTTTAGGACCTCTATCAACAAGATAAGTAGGTAGGTGGAAAAAGGGTCACCCTACCTTAGACCTTTGGTAGCATCAAGAAAACCTTTCAAGACTCCATTGACTAGAGAAGAGTAATGGATAGTAGTAACACATTAATTGAGGCATACTTTGAAAAATAAATACCATTTTACTATGTCATAAGATTTTCATATCCCCAACTTAATAGTTATTCTAAGAATCTTTCACTTCATATAATCAAAAAATTCATGGGTAGTACTAGCTACATCAAGAATTTGTCTCTATATGATGAACCCATTTTAGTTATAGTTGATAAGATTTTCAAGAAAAGGATTCATTCTATTGTCTAGAATTTTAGATAATATTTTGTATATAGTATTACATTTGATTGTTGGCCTAAAATCATGAAGAGAGATTGGATCCTAGACCTTGGGAATCAAGACAATAAAGAAGAAATTTAAATCCATGAGAAGTCTTCCCATTCTAAATAAGTGTCTAATAACTACAATAGCATCAAGAAACACAATATCCTAAAAATCTTATAAGCAGTTAGGAGGAAAGCCATAAATCCTCTGGGCCTTAAAAGAACCCATAGAGAATGTATCACTCCACCTATAAAAGGATTAGGACCATGTGAAACACTTTATCAACACAATAAATAGTTCTAGAGAGGCAGTCCATAATCCATGTTTCAAGATAACCACTAACATAATATTATTAATACATGAAGAATTTACAAAATAAATCTGAGGCTAGGATACCTATGTGTTTTTTCTCTATAACCACACCCTCGTGTTCATCTCCAAGGATGATAATTGTGTTTATTTTCTTTTTGATGTAGGTTGAGTAATGGAAGAAGGCCAAGTTTCTATCCCATTTCTTAATCCACTAGATTATAGATATTTGTTTCCCAAAAATAGCTTCTCTACATAGGACACTTTTTTCAATTATCCCTCAAATTCCCTTCAGTGGTATGTGTAGTTGTTGAGAGGTTTCCCCTAGATATTCTCTCTTGGATGGAAGACAGCTTTGCACATAAATATAATTGTTGTTGGAAAATATTAATAAAAGTGAGCATGTACTACCCCTTTACATTCCTTCTAATAATAATAGGCTTTTGAAGCACCCAAAACATAAAGATTCCTACAAAAAATGAATCCCACCATGGCTTGAAACATATGTGAAATTCAGAGTGGGTGACCTACACAATTTGATATTGAAAGGGACTGTATCCATTTTACAACCTATATTTCCAACCATACATGAGTGGATTATGATTGGACAATATTTTTGGGGGAGAGAAGAAAGGAAGAAATTACATCACAATATCTAAATAGGAAAGTAGACTAATAATACTGGTCTTGCCTAAATGACGTGCACACCATTCCTATGCTTATACCAAGTAAAAAATTTTCTAACAAGATCAATCACAACCAAACTTGTTTCGTTAATTAAATTAGATAAATCCACTATTCTATTTGTGTAGTCTTCCATGTCACTCATATTCTTCCATAGATAAATAAGGGAATTGAAATTTCTCACTAGTATCCCATGATGGATGGATTGTTGTAGAGGGAAAGTAATATATTGTTAGATAACTAAGTTGGGTGGGGGAGTGAGTTAGTTATGGAAAGTTATACTACAGGCCTTCCAAACACTGTAGTACTAATTCCTAATCATAAACATCAATAGCAATAAATTAGTGATCTCATTCAACTTCATAGTTCAATCTTATAATCAATTTACTTTAAGCTATTATTTTACTAATTCTATTATTACCGAGTATCATAAATGTACATTTATTTTACCTTACTATTAGCTATCATTTTTTGAGTTACAGTATTAAGTTAATACCATGAAAAATGAACTTGAAATATAAAAAACATTCATACATTTGAAACCATGATTTAACATCAAGACCTTGTAAAGAAAAAAACCATATGGTACTAGTAACCCAAATCATTTTCACTCTTCTAAAGTGAGCTCTATTAGGACCCAACCTTTTTAAAGGTTACATGCACATTTTTAGTGTGACCTAGTTAGATGGTTTTAACATAAATATCATCTAAACCTTATCACTCCTTGATATTTTCTAAAGAGTGGTATGCTCTAAAGGACTTATAAACATCAATAATTGATGTTACCATATAGAATTTCATATAAATGTTAGGTATGTTCGATTAAGATATTTTTCTACTATAATGGTAAGAATGTAAGAGTTAAATGATCTATAAGATTAGAATTACCTTGCTTTTTTAAATTTATGTTCTCACAACTACATTTAGAACCAAATTGCAAGGATATACCATCATAATTGTGATGTCTACCTATTGCCCAAGTGACAGAACCACAAATTGGCTCTTGTTAGATGGGCATCAAAATTTTGTTGTCGCAAACTGTGACGACAAGGGTATTTGTCGTAATAATGATAGAAAAAAATTTTGTAACTTGGAAGAAGGAAGGGAAAAGATTTTATCTTCAAGATGTCACAATTACAAAAGTATGCCATTGTAATTACAATGTCTTAAGCTTCCACTTTTTGTTTATAATTGTGACATTGATGTGACAATTATGTTGTGGAAGTGACATCCATCTATTAGGATTAGCTATAGTAGTTGTGATGCTATTATGACATTTGTGCTATACAAGTGATAGATAGTCATTAGAAGAGGCCATCACAATTGCAATGGCTAGTCAAATTATTTTTAAAAATGTCATAATACCTAGGTTGCTTATTCTCTTCAAGAGGCTTCAAGGTCTATTTCATATGGAGCTATGTCTTAGAGTTCTCTTTCCTAAATGGGCTAGGTGGCATGGACAAATGTGACATTGAAAGGACACCTTGAAATAAAATAAATGTAGTTATAGACCTAGGTTAGCATGGTTTAAGTGAGTTAGTTGTAATTATTAATAAGCCTTCTAATCAATTTGGACTACAGTCTAGTTTGGGAGCATATTGTCTTTGTGAAGTTGTATACTATCATAAATTCCCTAAACACAAACTCTGACTAGTTTGCAAGGCAAGTTCAAGAGCATACTGGATGTTTTCCTATTGAGGAGGAAAGCTAGATTGAGGAGGAAAATATGGATTATCATATTACAATGAATGCAACTCAAAAATGATTTCACTCATTGAGTAAGAAATTTTTTCTCAGTACCTAGAATATTTTGACAGACTCAGCAAAACATAATTCACTCATAGCTACTCCTCCAACTGGAAGTTTCTTTAAAAGGATCATCACCAGCTCCACAAAAAAAAGACTAGATCTATTAAAAAAAAAATCTTTGGTGAGCCTCAAAATAAATTCTACAAATCTTGGAGGGCAGGCTTCTGTAAAGGAAAATCTAAGTGAGTTGCAAAACAAATATGGTTCATTAGTCAGAAAGAAGGATCCAAAAACACCTAATGTAAGAATTGGTAGTAGCATTGCAAGCCAGATTTGACCAAGGATATATTAGTAACCAAGAAACGTATTATGCAATGTGAAATCATATAGTCCATTATTTTAGTAGAAACATGCAATGACATCAATTATTATAGGTGAATTCATGTCAGAATCTGAGAAAATAGTTTTTGTTTTATCATATGCATTCACTATTTTTAATGTATTGAACAAAACATCTTTTTTATTATTTTTTTGGCTTCTCCTAGTGTAACAAGAATTCCTTTGAATTTCTTACATACCCTTATTTGAAATAATTTTCTCATTTAGCTTTGAACTTCATGTGATACTGTGGTCATACAATAATGACTTATCACCATTTTTAATTTTGTTTACATTGTTGGCTCCTGATTTAATAGATTTAAAATTAACCAAGAAACTAGACCAATACATCTAAGGGTAGAAAATTCCTATGATGGATTCACTTGATTGCAATCTTGGTCCAACTATAAGGCATAACTCCTCCTTCACTTCAAACTCTATAAAACCTAGGCAAGTTAACCTTGACATTCTAATATATGGTACTAGTGAAATTAAACATGTAATCTGAACCTATTCAAAATAGATGAAACCTTTATATCATCTGATACTTATGCAACAACATAGTAATGAAATAGCTAAAAATCATAACCTATGAACCCATGAGCTAAGTGAGGATTAATTCCTTTTAGCCTACTATAGAACATGGAAAATTAAATTGATTTGATTAAAAATATTTGTGCAAATGACCTTCATCTTAGCTTGCATCTGATTTAGTGATTAGTGCCTTATCCTTTGGGACATAGAGTCACTACTAGTAGGATGACCTAACTTGATTTCCTTACAAATAAGTTTATCAACTGAAATCCCCAAACTCCATTCTTACTAGCATCCCCTCCATACACACAAAAAGCCTATCAAATCATTGAAGAATTTACTTAACTCATTGAATTAAAAGCAACAATAGATCTGACACACAACTCATCCAAGCTACCTTAAATTGAACAAACCTTATTCATTCAATAACATATGAAGAATTAGGAGATAGAATAATAGAATAGAAACAATTCATTGTAAATCCCCTTTTGTATTTATCGTTGGAATAACTGAATACATTAGTTGGTAACACTAAATGAAACTCTAGATACGTCCCATGATCTATCATCAATTTTCATTATCTTAGAGAAACAATACATGAAATGGAAAGAAACTTGCACAAGAATGGATATGTGGCCTTCACAGCTAGAGCTATGCTCAATTAGACAAGAAGAAAAACCAACAACAACCTAGTCTCATAGTAAAAATTGGAACCCTACTAGTTTCACAGAGAAAACTACCAACCTAGTATTACAGTAGTGATAAATTTCTCCAAAACTAGAACTTTTACAAAGAATTAGGGAAAGAAAGATATAGGAGGAATGAATTCCTAGATCTATTCTATGTCTAACATGTTTCCACTTGGAAAACTTCCCCAAGAAGTCAAAAACCTCTCTCTAATCTCTCCCAACAATTGGTGAATCGAATCCTCAATCATTTTGCCTCCCAAAAGCATAAAATATCTCAAATATTTGATGGAAAAACATAACTGATTTTGATGCTAGATCTAAGATCAAGGCAAAGGAAAAAATCATTTAAATGACCTCTAGAGCCAAGATAAACTTTTTAGAATCATTTTTCTCCACATTTAGGCTTCAACAAACTTTCATATCTACCCTCCAACCAATTTTGATGCTCAATAATGAATTCTGCCCATTCTGCTAAGAATACCCTAAAATATACAAATCTACTTATAGATTGAATCGTTGAACATCTGCAAAATTTCTGACCCCATATTTGAAAAATTCATCTCCTCCTGGTTTCAATGGCATATTGGATCCATATTTTGGTTCAATTTCACCCCTTTGGCAGCCATTTGAAAAATTGGCCCATGACTATAAAATGAACATTTAAATGAATAAAATTGAAATTTTTAAAAACATTTCTATAGTCTGAACTATAGAAAATCATCATTTAAAACCAAAATTTTCAATTGAAGATTTGAATGCTCAAAACTAGGAATAAAAAAATTATTATTAAAAATATCTCCTTATATCTCCCTTAGCCATTCACACGATGCCACTTGTCAAATTCTAAGTGGCCATCTTGATCACCGTTGAGTCCCACAACATTTGTTGGATTTCTATTTTTCTAGGAGGTCCCCATGTCTCCACTAGTGAAACCTCCCATTTTGTAGTGGTGACATAGGGACCACTAGAATCTAGCCACTTTCTAACAAGCTCTTCTCTGGGAAAAATTTTAGTCTTCGTGCTAGCTAGCTATCCACAACGGGCCCCTCCTCGTTGCTTTGCAGCTTACAAAAGCCCATGTCTTAAAGATATTTAGCCTAATGTGTGTTGTTATTTTTAAACATTACAAAATGTCTTTGCATTGGTAATGTGGGAGGAAAATCATTTGTTTGTTTTTGTCTTTCATTTTTACATCCTTCTCTGTGGTTGCTCCTTATTTCTTTCCAAATATTTACATCAAAAAGAGTGGTCTCTTCACACTCATCAATCTCTATATCTATAAGATGTGAATTAGGCCTAGGCAACAATACTGATTTCAATATTTTTCTTTGTTCAAGGGAGAAAGAATCCAAAAAATCTATAGAGAAATGAATATAAAGCTTCCCTTTCATAAAAGGCCATTGATAAACAAACATTCCTTCATCATTAATAGCCTCAAAGTGACCAGGCTTAAATAACCTTGCTAGGCCTAAATTACTAAGAAATTGTCTACCATCAAGGTGCATCAAAACAAATTGGAAGCCACATAAATCCTCCATCAATGCTATCTTCAACCATGATACTTTTTCTATTGAACCTCATTTCCAACTATCTATAGTCTATTTACGTTATTGTAAATCTAGGCCTAGGGTAGCTAGCTAGGGAAGGCCTGGAGGAAATGAATGAAGAAAGATGGGTCATTGATCTAATCTAAAGGATAGGAAAAGAGACTAAGCTCATTCTTCACTCAACATGCATGCCATTTCACACTTCATCTGAACAACATAATAATCGATATCCTCGACTATTGACATAATGGAGTTGAAATTTTTTGTACAAATCAAATATGATGCAAAAAAATTAATAGTCCCCTTGGTACCACAAAGTTTAATGGATAGTTCACAAGCTAGATAGATCTTATTGATTCAATTGATTCAATTGTAATCAGCTTCTCTGATTAAACCCATTCGTAGTGCATAATTTGTGTATACTTTATATTGGATTAACGAATTGCTAAGTCCATTGTCAATGGCGAACCACTTCAAATTTATGGGAAGACCCTCGCTCTATTTCCTTGATGAACCCTACTTGTAGTAGCTGGGATATAATGTCAATCACATGATTCCCTAGTGATAAAAAAAAAAAATTCTTTATAGATTGAGGGTGTTCTTTGAAAAATGCATTGTCCCATTCATTTCACTTTCAGATTCTATCATGCTATCCCCAAATACTCATACACACAATCATATAGGAAATTTGTTAATGATCTTCCATTGAAGCTAAAGACACAAATTATGACATTGAATCACTATCTCAAACACTTCATGTGCAAGTGTATTCTTCTACATGCCACAACTTTCCATTGTCATAAAGCTTAAGAATCAATACCAATAACAATTCCACAGAATGCAAATGTGTCTAACCATGCCTCTTCACATCAATGTGAGACCTCAGAACTAACTCCCAAAAAGTTGACATTTCATTTAATCAAAAAGATGATACATTTATAGGCACATTTTCTCTGATAATGGCCATTATGCCTAACCAAGACACTCTTACTTCACAAAAATGACCTCACAATTAGATGAAAATTGTTGGGCCCTAAAGTAGGTCTGACTAAAAAAAAATCATTTTCAAACAACTAATATTCCAAGTAGGTTGAACATTTGGGAGTAGTTAAGATCAAAATCAACCATTGAAACACCATTTAAAACTTATTTTTATCATTAATTTGCAAACAATCAATTTGATGCTAGAAGGTCCTTTAACTGGCCTTAGAAACTAACAAAAACACCTGATCGACCTCTAAAATTTGACACACTAATTCTTTGTTTCACATACTGTTACCCTGTCAAATCTCATCTCATGAAGAATTCTTAGTCAAAAATCATTGACAATCAAAGTTGCCCTCTCAGAATTGCTTGCAAGCAAACATGTTAGAAAACCATAATTTGCATTCATATTTGGCTTTGAAAATTGGTAGACGGATACTTGGGGGCACGAAAATTGGGGAATTGGTTCACAGTCATGAGAAAAAAATATAAATTTTTGATTAGGGCTCATGAAAAGTAATAAGACACAAATGGCGAGCATTCGAAGTGGGCTTCTCAAAATTTGTAGACTAAAACACTGGCAGAAAAGTAGTTTTTGCAAATGGAATGGACCTAGGAAAGTGTGCTTAAGGATTCATCCCGATTTGAAAATTGGCACACTTAAAGTGTTTTTTCGAGTAGAACACAATGGTATAACCCATTCAATCTCACCTATCATGGATTTAGAGATATGACATCATGAACAGGGGTACCAACCAATCTGCATTTACGAACACCAGTAAAACATCATAAATTGCATTTGGAATCATGTTTGAAAACTGATCAAACAGATTTTTCATAAGCTCAAAATTGAAACATAGCAAGTCTTTAAGCTCTAGAATTCAATGGAAAAGGGATTTTATCATTTTGATCAACTAGGTCAAAATTATAACAAGTCAAAAAAGGCCTCCCAGAATTCAAAACAATTTGCATTAGCATGACAACAATAAATGAAAAACTTTGAGGGATTCAAAACCTAGTCAAAAAATATCAAAATGACTCAAAATATGAAACATAAGTTTTTGGGCATGGACACTAAACACTCTCAAAGTGGTGAGTCATGAAACATTACTAGGTGTGAGATATTCAATTGCAAACATGACCTCCTGTTGATGTTTGACACTTGGGCAAAAATGTAGATTTGGACATTGCTCAAAATAGGACTTCACAAAATGACTCATAATAGCAATCTATCATCATGGAATAGATAGATGTACAGAATGCAAGGTGTTAGAAACATTAAACATCTCTTAGGCTTCAAAAATATAGTCAAGTACACATGCATTAAATGTGCTTAAAAGGGCTGAAAAGCTTGGAAAGGTGCTCAAATCAGGAAGGCAATTTTGAGTTCCAATAGTGGCTCTATCTAGGGATGCATGTCCCTTGCGGGCAAGGAAAGGATTTAAATCTCTGGAAGAATCAGACCACACTCTTCATATCAAAAGTTTCTCTCGCACAACTTTATTGAAATAAAAAATAACTACTCCTAAATTCTATACATGATGGCCCTAGGCCATCGAACTTCAACAAAACTTCTTACCTCTATTATAAATCTAATTTTCATCTAAAATTTCATGAGGTAAGCTAGAAATATTATTTCTATCAATTTCACCAATCAGATTAGCATCTTGAAACACACCACTTTGCAAAATGAAATCTATGTCTTCACTTTCATAATGCATATAAAAACTAGATTCGCTTTCTTCAACCATTTGCTCATTATGAAAGTTTTGATCAACATGCTCAAAAACATCATACTCAAATTGAAAATCTACTTCATTTAATGAATCATGCATGCTATCAATCTTGAATATGAAAGCATCATACTCAACTTGGGGAATAAGATCACACATACCTTGAAAATGTGCATCCTTATGTATAACCGGATGGTACTCGAATGAGTAATCAGACTTATACTCACAAATATCATCAATGTTAGAAATTGAAACTAATCTGGGGTCCTCTAATGGTTCTTTGAAATCAAAAAATGGATTAGTTTTCACATTTAAATATTCATCATAAAACTCATTATAAGATGCATACTAGTTTTCAATAACAACTTCATAAAACACCTTGTTATCAATCTCATGAGATGCAACATCATCATCTTCACCATCACATCCAGAAAAAGAAGAAATTGATCACTTACAATAGTAAGATAATGTATTAGCATTGAATTCTCCCTCAACCGAATCTGAACATTCCATGTGCTCTTCAAAAAGTGGGTTGGTAGCTCCATGCAAAGCTCCTTTGTAGATATTATGACAAGTGATGTGTTGATCAACATCAAACTCTTCACCATACAACAGATTTGTAAAAACTTTGAAACTATTTATAACATCACTATCATGGACACTTTCAACATATGACGAAGAAAGAGAAGAATCATCACAAGAAGACAAACCATTCACTCTGTCAAAAAAGCATGTAGAATATAAATCCATGTTACTTGCATTGTCTTCATTAAGATGATTCAAATGTTTTGCAAATCAATCATCTTTCATCTTACCATTAGGTGCGGATACATTAATCTTAGAATCATTTATATATTTTTTATTACTATCACATGCAATCTTATGACATTCATCCACACAACTAAGAAATTCATCATTATAAATGATCTCTTTGTCTTCATATTATGTAGACAACTCTTCTTCACAACTTTCAACCTTAGACTCATTTGCATAATTCTAAAATGGAACTTCATTTTCAGATTTAGAATAAGAATTCATTCCTTTATTACCATAAGAGTACTCACTTCCATCATTGCTTTCTTCTTCCCAATTTGCATCAAATTCATATGAAGATGAACATATACTATCAATGTCCTCTTCTTGACTCAAGCAACAACACTCATCATTATCTTCACATGATGCTTCTTCATAATATATCAGATCAACAATTCTTCATAATATATCAGATCAACAATGTTATCTTCATCAAATGAAGCATGAATTTAATCTTCTTCATCCTCATACTTATCATTCACTACTAAAATACTACAAACATGTGCACTTTGTTCATCAATAACATAATCATATCTTCCTTGAAACCACAAAACTTCATTTGCACATGTCTTTAATTCTAAATTTTCAACAAAATTATCTACCATAGTAGGAGTACCTACTTACTAATTTGAATTTGAACACTCTACATGACATTGATTTGATTTCTCCTTTAAACCTCATCTTGCCAAAAAAATCTTCTAGAGAAATGACTCCTACCTAATCTGTATTTTATGTTATTTTCAATCTCTATTGTTGTCATGAACACCTGATGCAAAGTCTTAGGTTCTTTATCTCTTAATAGATAACTCATCTTCTTTTCAAGTGTGTCAAGATAAACCACTAAACATATTTGATCATATGGCTTACCATTTTTAGGAATCTCATTTACAACCTTTGCAAATTTGATATCAAATTCAAGAACTAATTTATCACTCTTGATTTGAATCTTCAAGAACTTACCAAAAGAATTAGAGATGCTTATTCTTTCCCTAAATTTCTTCATGAAGGCTAAATATAATTCATCCCAAGATGAGATAGAACATGCCAATAGAAAACCAATCCCTAGCACCACCTTCCAATGTTTGAACAAACAAATTTATATGCACATCTTCATGAGCAATCTCAAAATCACCAATGAAATCACTAAATTTTTGAACATGATGACTGGGTGAATTTTCATGGTTCCCACTAAAATTAGGCAAATAATTTTTGAGATAATATAACATAGGTTTTGGGAAACCATGAATGCTATCAAAACTTAATGGCATGTATCTCTTGGCAAAAAATAGATCTACAATTTTTATCCATGGATTGCATATCAACTGAAGAGAAATTTTCCATTTCTCACAAACTTAAAATTCATTCACCATAATTGATTTCAAAAATTATTACTTGTAGCAGATCTGAAAACTTTTCTACTAATTCAAACTCTGAACATACTTCAAAATTTAAAAACACTTGTTGAATCTATCCTTCACAAAGTACATTGAGATATATCAAACCACTCTCCTATTTAGTGTTGGAAATGCCACTTGACAGAGAATATTTTGTAAAACTTACTTTCATGGAAAGGAAATCTCATGAAAGTGGAAAGATGCATTTGAGTTTAGATGCCTGCAAACTTAATCTACTAATTTGGCACATGTGAAAACTTCAATTCTTCACACCACTAATCAAATCCTTATAGAGACATCATCTCTTTGAGGAGAACAAAATGAAATTACTACTGTGATTCATTTTTACATTCAAAATTTCTTATGATAGCAAATCAAACACAAAACTTCAAAACTTATTAGTCAAGAACTTATATATTTTCTCTTCTTGCCTAAATCTTCTCATAACTTTAATATCTACACAATTAAGTTGAAAGCTCTTGAAAACATTTATATAGAACTAATCTACAGTGGTACAAAGATCTTTTTGAGAGTTACCACTCACAATTGTGAGAAATATTTTTAAACATGATTCATAGCATGAAAAATCTAAACTAGATATTCAACTTATGGGACTTGCAAATCATTAAACACTTAGAAGAGAGAAACCACTTTTGAACAATTTTGACTCTGACTTTACAACACTACTTTGAAAACAATATCCAGCTGAATTGATTGATGATAAAACCTAGTCACAATGCAATTTTCATTCAACCTTGAAAGGTACTACTATCCTAAACAAATAATCACTAGGGTGCATGAAAATTCAATAGAGAAACAGACAACACCTCAAAACCCTGCTACTGTAGAAAATTCTTCCTACTATATTAAGTCTTTTTCTCTCAAATTCTCAAGGTTTGTCTACCATTTAGATTCAATATAGTCCCTAGTAGAGTTGCCATTTTGTTGGCTTCTGATTTAATAGATTTAAAATTAACCAATAAACTAGACCAATACATCTAAGGGTAGCATATGCCTATGATGGATGCACTCAACTACAATCTTGGGCCAACTATAAGGCATAACTCCTTCTTCACTTTAGGCTCTGTAAAACCTAGGTGGGTTAATCTTGAGGTTCTAATATATGGTACTAGTGCAATTAAACATATAATCTGAACCTATTCATAGTAGATGAAGCCCTTATATCTTCTAATACTTATGCAACAACATAGAAATGAAATAGCTACAAATCATTTAACCTATGAACCCATAAGCTAAGTGAGGGTTAATTCCTTTTAGCTCATTATAGAACATGGAAAACTAAATTGATTTGATTAAATAAATTTGTGCAAATGACCTTCATCTCAGCTCATATCTGATTTACTGATCAATGCCTTATCCATTGGGATCTAGAGTCACTACTAATAGGATGACCAAATTTGATTGCCTTACAATTAAGTTTATCAACTAAGATCCCCAAATTCCCTTCTTACTAGCATCCCCTCCATACACCCAAAAAACCTATCAAATCATTGAAGCATTTACTTAACTCCTTGAATTAAAAGCAACAATAGATCTAACATACAACTCATCCAAGTTGTCTTAAATTGAATGAACCATATTCATTCAATCGCAAAGTTAATAGGATATGAAGAATTAGGAGACAGAATAAGAGAACATAGATAATTCATTGTAAATCCCATTTTGTATTTATCATTGGAAAGACTGAATACATTATCTGGTAACTAAATGAAACTCCAGATATGTCACATGAGCTATCATCAATTTTTATTATCTCATAGAAACAATACATGAAATGGAAAGAAATTTGCACAAGAATGGATATGTGGCTTTCATAGCTAGAGCTATGCTCAATTATATAGGAAGAAAAACCAACAACAACCTAGTCGCATAGTAAAAATTGGAACCTTACTAGTTTCATAGAGAAAACTGCCAACCTAGTATTACAGTAGTGATAAATTTCTCCAAAAATGGAACCTTTACAAAGAATGAGAGAAAAAAAGATATAGGAGGAATGAATTCCTGGATCTATTCAATGTCTGATATGTGTCCACTTGGAAAAATTCCCCAAGAAGTCAAAAACATTTCTCTAATCTCTCCCAACAACTGGTGAATCAAATCCTCATTCATTTTGCCTCCCAAAAGCATAAAATATCTCAGATATTTGATGGAAAAACATAACTAATTTTGAAGCTAGATCTAAGATCAAGGCAAAGGCAAAAATCATTTAAATGATCTCTAGAGGCAAGATAAACTTTTTAGAATCATTTTTTTCCACATTTAGGCTTCAAAAAACTTTCATATCTTCCCTTCAACCAATTTTGATGCTCAACAATGAATTTTGCCCATTCTGCTAAAAATACCCTAAAAAATACAAATCTGCTTATAGACTAAATTGTTGAACATCTGTGAAATTTTTGTGAAGTAAAACCAACAAAAACTTGGTCTCATGGTAAAAACTAGAACTCTACTGGTTTCATCAAGAAAACTACCAACCTAGTATCACAGTAGTGAGAAATTTCTCCAAAATTGGAACCCTTACAAAGAATGAGATAAAGAAAGATATAGGAGGAATGAATTCTTAGATCTATTCTATGTTTGACATGTGTCCACTTGGAAAACTTCCCCAAGAAGTCAAAAACCTCTCTCTAATCTCTCCCAACAATTGGTGAATCAAATCCTCAATAATTTTGCCTCCCAAAAGCATAAAATATCTTAGATATTTGATGAAAAAACATAACTAATTTGATGCCAAATATGAGATCAAGGCAAAGGAAAAAATTAGTTAAATATCCTTTGTAGGCAAGATAGACTTTTTAGAATAATTTTTCTCTACATTTAGGCTTCAAAAAACTTTCACATCCTCCCTGTAACAAATTTTGATGCTCAATGGTGAATTTTGCCCGTTCTGCTGAGAATGCCCTAGAAAGTATAAATCTACTTATAGACTAAACGACTAAATATTGGTGCAAATTTTGACCTCATATTCAGAAAATTCATCTCCTCTCAGTTCTAATGGTATATTGGAGTCCATATTTTGGTTCAATTTCACCCCTATGGAAGCCATTTGAAAAAGTGGTCTGGGACTATAAAATTAACAATTTAAATGAATAAAATTGAATTTTTTAAAACATTTATATAGTTTAAACTATAGAAAATCATCATTTAAAACCAAAATTTTCAATTGAATATTTGAATGCTCAAAACCAAGAATGAAAAATTATTATTAAAATATATTTCCTTTTATTTCCCTTAGCCCTTCACATGATGTCACTCATCAGATTCTGAGTGGCCATCTTGATCACCACCTAGTCCCACAAACTTTACCAGATTTCTATTTTTCTAGGAGGTCGCTATGTCTCCACTAGTGAAACCTCCTATTTTTTAGTGGTGACATAGCGACCATCAAAATTTGGCCACTTTCCAACAAGCTCTTCTTTGGTCAAAATTTTAGCCTTTGTACCAGCTAGCCATCCATGGTGGACCCCTCCTCATTACTTTGTGACTTACAAAGGCCCATATCTTAAAGACATTAAGCTTAATGCATGTTGTTATATTTAAACATTACAAATGTCTTTGCACTAGAAATGTGGGAGTAAAATCATTTGTTTGTTTGTCTTTCAGTTTTACATCCTTTTCTATGGTTACTCCTTATTTCTTTATCAATATTTATGTCAAAAAGAGTGGTCTCTCCACACTCATCAATCTCTATATCTGTAAGATCTGAATTAGGCCTAGGTGGCAACACTGATTTTAGTATTTTTCTTTGTTTAGGGGAGAAAGAATTTGGAAAATCTACAAAGAAATGAATGTAAAGCTTCCTCTTCATAAAAGGTTGTTGATAAACAAACATTCCTTCATCATTAATAGCCTTAAAGTGACTAGGCTTAATAACCTCGCTAGGTCTAAATTACTAAGAAACTATCTACCATCAACGTGCATCAAAAAAAATTAGAAGCCACACAAAGCCTCTGTCAATGCCATCTCCAACCATGATACTTTTTCTATTGAACCTAATTTGTAACTATCTATAGTCAGTTTACATTACTTCAAATCTAGCTTGGGGGCAGCTGACCAGGGAGGGCCTGGAGGAAATGAATGAATAAAGATGGGTTACTAATCTAATCTAAAGGATAGGAAAAGAGGTTGAGCTCATTCTTCACTTAGCACACATTCCATCTCACACTTCTTTCAAACATCATAATAATTGATATCCTCGACTATTGACATAATGGAGTTGAAAATTGTCATACAAATCAAATATGATGCAAAACAAGTAATAGTTCCCTTGGTACCACAAAGTTTAATGGATAGTTCACAAGCTAGATAGATCTTATTGATTTTATTGTAGTTAGCTTTTGTTATTAAGCCCATCTTGAGTGCATAATCTGTGTATACTTTATACTGGATTAACAAATTGGTAAGTCCATTGCCAATGGCGAACCCCTTTAAATTTATGGGAAGACCCTCACTTGCTTTGTTTCCTTGATGAAACCTACTTGTAGCAACTAGGATATAATGTCCAACATATGATTCCCTAGTGATAAAAAAAGTTTTTCTTTACAGATTGAGGGTGCTCTTTGAAAAATGCCTTGTTCAATTCATTTCACTATTGGACTCTATCATGCAATCCCCAAATACTCATCCACACAGCCATACAGGAAATTTGTTAATGATCTTCCATTGAAGATGAAGAAAAAAATTATGACATTGAATCACTATCTCAAACACTTCATTCTCAAGTGTATTCTTCTACAAGCCACATCTTTCCATTATCATAAAGCTTGAGAATCAATACCAATAACAATTCCACAAAATGCAAATGTGCCTAAGAATGCCTCTTCATATCAATGTGAGACCTCAACATTAACTCCCAAAATGCTGACATTTTATTTAATAAAAAAGATGACACATTTATAGCCACACTTTTTCCGATCATGGTCATTATGCCTAACGAAGACACTCTTACTTCACAAAAATGACCTTGCAATCAGATAAAAATTGTCGAGCCCCAAAGTGGGTCCGACTAAATTTTTTTTTTTTTTTTCAAACAAGTGATATTCCAAATAGGCTTATTGAACATCTAGGAGTAGTTAAGGCCAAAATTGACCACTGAAACACCATTTAAAACTTATTTTATCATTAATTTTCAAACTGTCAATGTTATGCTAGAATGTGACAAAAACACCTGATTGAGCTTTGAAATCTAACACATTGATTCTCTATTCTGCATACTCTTACCATGTCAAATCTTGTCTCATGAAAAATTCTCAGTCAAAAGATATTGACTGTCAAAGCTGCCCTCTCAGAACTACTTGTAAGAAAACATGTCAGAAAACCATAATCTGCATTTGAATTTCGCTCTAAAAACTGGGTAAATGGATACTTGGTAGCATGAAAACTAGGGAATTGGTTTAGTGTCATGAGGAAAATATGAATCTATGATTAGGGCTCATGAAAAATAATGAGACACAAATGGTGGGTGGTCAAAATGGGCTACTCAAAATTTGTAGATTGAAAAACTGGCAGAAAAGCAAGTTTTGCAAATGGGATGGACGTGGCAAAGTGTGCATAAGGATTTGTCAAGATTTGAAAATTGGAACACTTATAGAATTTTTAAAGTATACCACAATGGTACAATCCATTTGATCTCACCTATCATGGATTTAGAGATATGACATCACAAATAGGGGTACTAACCAATCTACATTTACTGACACCAGTAAAACTATTGGCATTATGTTGTATTTGTCATTAGTGACAATAGTTATTCAATTCTATATGGTTACTAAACTCATCACTCTGTACACATCTTATATTGAGCATTTAGTGGTTGCCAAGTAAGATCATTTAGTTAAGTAGTTCACATCGAGCATTCATGAGGCTACCAGTAAGTGTCCAGTCTAGCAATGTTTACCGAGCCTATAGTGTTCACTAAGTAGATATTGGTCACCGAGTGTCACAATGTCTACTGAGTCATTAGTTTGTGTGATGAGAAGCCAATGTCTATTGAGTGATGGATGTGTAGTGTTTACTGAGTGAAAACAAGGTAAACAAAGGATTTAGTATCTACCGAGTGATAATATATCCACCTAGTCTCCAATGGTTACCAAGTTCAAAGCTATGTTGTGTGATTAGTATGGACTAAGCCTCTACTTCTACTAAGTGCATGATGATGCTGAGTAATGTAGTGGATGCCAATTATTAGAAGGTCACTAAGTCAGCTTACAGAACCCGAGTTTCTACTATTTTTTTGACTTAGTAATATTTTGTTTACTTGTATTTTAGTTGACCTTTTAATTGTAAATATTGGAATGGTACATATGTAATGTATTGTATCATTTGCAATATATGGAAATGTATAAGTTTATCAATGAATGGATATGTAATATTTTGAGAAGAGTGGATGTGAATCAATAGCAAAGTAGAGTATTCAGAAAGGTCTACAAGGAGTAGTAAAGTTATATCAATCACAAGAGGTGATTTGTACTTCAAGGATCTAATCAAAAATTAAGTTGTAAGTCAGATCTACTATTTCATCCTGATAGGTGAATCAGTTTTCTAGATCCTTTAACAAGGTAGACTTAATAGTCTTTTCTTAAATCTCTTAACAGAGTGCATACTTCATTGTATGTTTGTAAAACCTCTAACAAGGTGGATCTAGCAATCCAAAATTTCTCTTAATAGGGCAGATCATTAGAAGTGGTCAATGTAAGCCCTAATAGGCCAACTTTATATTGTAGTAGTGAAGTTTTGTGGGTACCATCCCATCCCAGTTTTACTTTCTATTTGAAAGGTTTCTGGGTCACCAAATACTGTGTTCATGTGTTATGAATGTTTATCTTTTCTCATGCATGTTGTAGATTAGATTAATGAATGATGAATGGATTAAGTACTAAATTAATTTAAATTTTTTAAGGTTACTGATTCACCCCTCCCCTCTTAGTAACCTAGCTAGTCTTGATTATTTCCAACAATTGGTATCAAATCTTTGTGGTTCTCAGGATAAAGTTTGACAACTTGAGAAAAGATAAAGGACAATGGAGATATTTAGACTTGACAAAGCCATTGACAATGACAAGCTAGATCTAGAGATGGCCATAGCTCAACTCAAGGAAGCAATCGAGCATCTTTCCCAATACCTAAAAAGAAGGAAGGAACTTGCAAAACAAATGAATGATCACTAGTATGTTAAAGAAAAGATTGAAGATTGTTTCTCTTCAAGCAGTTCAGATGAAGCTAATGAGGCAATCAAAGAACTCCTAGAAAAGAATGGTTCTCTACAAGAAGAGGTAAGAAAATTGAAAAGAGAATAGGAAATTCAGTCAATAAGAATATGTGAAATCTTGGAACAAAGGAATAAGGCAAATGAAGACTTGGAGTCAAGGACCAATGCAAATCAAAGTCAATCCCTTCATCAAGAAAGTCTTATCAATTAGCTCTCTAATGCAAATGAAAAAATCACGAGTCTGAGATCTGAAAATGAAAACTTAAGGAATGATTTAATCACTGAAAGACAAATCAATGAAAGATTGAAAGCTAATCTAATTTTTGAAAAGAAACTCAATGAAAGGATAATGAAATCTCAAGTAGACATGGATCAATTGAATCAGAAAAGTGAGAAAAATCTTCATAGGAAAAAAGGTAAAGCAAGATTTGTATACAAAGAAGAAGGTGAATCTTCTAAACAAGGTGCCCAAAGGAATCAAAGACCTACTTGCAATCATTGTGGTAAGTTATGTCATACATCAAACAAATGTTGGAGCAATGGAAAGGAAAAATTCAATGGAAAATGCTACAATTGCACCTAACATGGTCATAAAGCTAATGAATGCAAGGAGAAACCAAAATTTGAAGGTAAATGTCACAAATGCAAGAAACAAGGTCAGAAGGCATATGAATGTAGATCTAAACCATTCAATCTAGCTGAGCAACTTGTGAAGGAAATATTCAGTTAGGACTACAATACTTGGTGTAGATGTCACTATCGAGGAGAATATGGACACATTGACATAAACTATGTAAGGCATCACTTGAGAAAGAAGGATACAATAGTAAGATGTTATACATGCACTAAACTTGGTCATATAGCTAAAAATTGCATGAACATAGGAAAGGTTGAAGATGAAAAGAAAGCTAAAGATGATAACATCAAGAAGAAAATGAGACAACAATGGATTCCTAAATCTACCACAAAAAATAGTTCAAATGATGGTCATGTCACTCAAGAAGTGGGTGACTCCACCATTTCCAATTAGATTCTCAAGGGAAGGACTAGAACTATATCTTCAAGTCAAATCTCGAGCAATTCCAAATGAAAGAAAGTAGAAGATCTAAATTAGTATTTTAGATATAAAGGAATCACTTGAAATCAACATTCACTGAGCAAGGTTGGTTATAGATTTAACTAAGCTAGGTCAGGAGTAATAAGATGTTTGTTTGATCACCAAGTCATAAGCTTCTACTAAGCATAGTGAGTGGATGACAGTCTGTCATGCACTATGTCATCATGGTACCAAGCATTAATGGAGAATTTTCATCAAAAGGGCAAAATTAAACTTCATTTTTCACCACAATTTTAGAATACACAGAGTAGATTGATTCCAGGTCCATCCAATCTATTTCGAGTGAATTTGCAGTGAAAATTTTGATGAAAAAATTTCTCTCATTTACTGAGTAGTGATGGCATCTAGAAGTAGTAGTAGGAGCAAGGCAAAAAGAAGATCTGAGATGTTGGAAAAGGTGTGCAATGGAAAGCACCAAACTTCAAGATAGTACTAGTAGTTGCAGAGTCACTGGACATGAATGGAGCTCAATCAAAAATTCCTCCCAAGGTACTTCTAATTAATGACATTCACACTCATTTTAAGTGTTCTATTCAAGAAATTGGAAACCTAGAGATGGATAGTTCCTTAGAAAAAATGTGTGATGATGGTTCACTAAAACTTGAGCATAAGCATCTCAAGAGCAAAGGATTAACCCATATCCCACATATGCTAAGGAATTTTTAGATTAAGCGGATTAGGTATATTCTTAGTCATGTGCACAATGGTCAATTATGGTTAAAATAGCCCATATTGATCACCAAGAAAATGATCATAAAAAAAGCCTAGGTTGGGATGAACTTCAAAAGAAAATCCTAGCCAAGTGGGACGATAGATGTCTAAAGATTACCACTATTTCTAACGTTGAATTAAGGTTTGCTATTCATGTCATTGCTCATAAGATTTATAACTCCAGTCATTTGAATAGTGTTCCATGTGAGGCAATGGATTGGGCATATAAGGTTGTGAAGAAGAATTTGGAATTTGATCTGTCAGAGTTATTGTTGAAATAATTGAACAAAAATATGGACAGTTTCAGGACTTCAAAAAATAACCCTTGCAAATTTGGTTCTTTTCTAATATGTTTTTTCTTTTATGTTCAAAAATTTTTTCTGTCAAAAGGTTCATTCGTATGGAAGATTAAAGAACTCCAATTCTATATCAGATTAATGATTTCATTATAGAAATGGGTATAAATTTTAATAGCATTATGGATAATCACTTTGAAGATTTTAAGGAGAAGATGAACAATAGGTTAAAGATTCCTCCTAAGCTTGTTGAAGATTATAAATATGATGTATGTTTTACGGTTGATTGTGATAGAGTGTATATCTAGGTAGTCAGGCCTAGAGTTGCATGGGTCAAACCTCTTCCATATGAGGTTAACATTGAGGAAACCAAAGATATCATTGAAGCACTAGTCAATGAGCCTATATACCCTAAGCAACCAATTTTTGGAACCTGTGAAGAGGCCAAAGCTAGAATTGAGCTTGAAATCAAGCTCCCCCTGGCTATTAGTAAAGGCAAGAGGAAGGTTGCCAAGTTGAAAACTACAAGTGCCCCTCTCATGCTTACCGAGGGAAAAGGAGAGGATGTAGAGGAATCTAAAGAAGAAGAAGAGCAGGAATTTGAGAAGGAGGAAGAGCCAGTGAAAAAGAAAGGAGAAAGTGAAGTTGTGCTTGTTAAGCCTCCTCACACATTTCAAGAAAGACTCAATCAATTGAGAGTAGGTGTTGGAATTAATAACTTCAAAGCACTCAAGTATACATCTAGGATTCCAGCAAAACAAAAGGAAGTTGAAGATTTGATCATGGAAAAGCTAGGAAGATGGAAGTTCTCTCCTGATCAGTTTGCTTCACAAATGCTTGCAATCTTATTAGAAAAAGTCAAGGTTAGGTGGCAATTAGTTGAGCAGATAGCTAAAGATATATTTGCGAAATCCTTGAGAAAATTGCTACCAAATCTTTCAAATATAGAAGTTAAGGTAGCTATGAAAAAGAATGAAGAGAAAATGATGATGAGATTTCATACTTGTCTAATTTTGGTGAAAGAAATTGAGCATGTGGTCAGGGATGCCACATCCATGAAGGAAAACATCTATCATATGTGCAAGCCCAATGAAGATCTAGTAGAGATCAAGGATGATGATGACAGTGATAATGATGAAGAAGGTAATACTCCATGTGTCACTTTTAATGTCAAAGATTATCAGGCATTAAAGATTGATGATGAAGAGAAAGAGGAAGAAGCTGAAGAGGTAGACAAGGAAGAACATGAAGAAAGTGATCCAATGAGAATAGTAGCACAAGTCATAGCTTCTCCTCCTCATTCTCCACCTAAGATTGTTACATCATCAGGATCGGAGACAACTTCAGCAAATGTGACCACAACTACAATAGAAATATCATCTATTTAGTCATCATTTTCTACCTCACAACTCCAAGTATTAGCAATAGGAGTGTCTACCACTTCATCTATCGAGCTGCAACCCTCTTCATCAGCTCTCGAGTCAACAACATCAACTGCATCTTGTTCTACATTTTTGTCTACTACAACTTTGCTAACATCTTTTTTTCCAGTTAGTTCCTCTCTTGTAAGTACTCCAATTTGTGCTCCACATATTGTTACTTCAATTTTGGGTAGCACATCAGTTTTGGATATAGTTAGCACTTCTTTCAATTTTCCTTTAGATGGACCCATTCAATTTTTTACTGCAAGACCAACTATTTCTACAATTTTTTCTATTCCTAAGTCCAATATAGTAAGGTCAGAAGTAGAACTAAGGACACCCCTGAAACTTCTACTTACTAGTAAAGAAATTGAGGAAATTGTAATTCCTAAGTTGGATCTGGATACTGCTATATGTTAGTGTAGTTTTTTATTTTTCCTATTTTGCTAGGTTTTTCCTACACTTTTAATAATCTCACTTAGGTTAATAAAGCATGTCTTATTAGGTGAATGGTTGTGAGGTGTCACCTTCCTACATGTAAGCATCCATTAGCTATCTTGGGAAGATACTTTTCTATCTTTAGTCTGATAAATGGTTGCTCCTCATTGATTGGTGTTGCCACCTCCTCCCTCTTCCTAGCCTATATAAGCATGCTACCTGGCTTGTATTTGCATCTCTTGTTTTTGCATCCTCTTAATGCTATTTTGCTTCCAGCATTTGCATTACTCTCTTGGAGACTAACTCTATGATGCTATTTTAATTTTGTATCATTTGCATTCATAGTTTAGATATTTACTCTTTGCACTAGTTTTTTGGGTTATTAATCTTATTAGATTCTAACATGGTATCAAAGCTTTTCTATGTGCAAGAGTAGATTTTAGTTTCCTTATTTGAGAGATTCGGGGGGGGGGGGGGGGGGGGCAAATAAAATTTATTGTATTTTTTTGAAAAATGAAGTTTTCTCTTCTCTTGCATCTTTGGATGATCCTGAGAATCAGAAAAGTTTTGACAAAAATGATTTTACTCTGGGGCTTCAATCTCAAATCTGACAACCAACTTGCATATTTGGAGTTTTCAATCAGTTTTGCAGGTTCTAGCATGCCATTGATGGACTTAGGAAGCTGATCCAACATTTGCATGTCATATTCTGGTTGCTAGGGTCATTTTTTGATTTTTGGAGTCATTTTTTACTATTAAAGGCATTTGATTTACACTACAGCAACATCTTCTATACATCAGCAAGAAAAACACTTTTTGGGTTTTTTTCGTAGCCCCGAAAAACCATCTGGGTATCTTTTAGATTTTTCATGCAAGCTATATATTTTGTAGAATCGAGCATGCAAAGCTACAGCCATACCCCTCTCCGTTGGCAGTCGCAAATTTGAAAGCAGTTTTCAAATGTCTCATTCTTGCTCATACGGACTCTGATTTTGATGATTCTTATTATGAACTTGGCTATCTTTTTGTGCTCTATCCATTAGTGGAGTTGTTTTTTTGATTTTCATGCATGAATTCTTCAGAAATTGCAGATTCTCAGCTGTGACTATGCACAATTCTCATTTTGGAAACTTCAGAGGATCATAAATTTCTCATACGACCTTGTATCGAGGCGATTCTTTTTTTGAAAGTGCATGATTTTTTGTTTAGATCGTAGTGGTGCTATTTGTTTCCTTGATTATTGTGCCCAAGTTTCACTTTTAGCATATGTTCTTCATGAGGAGGCCCTGTTGGTTTTTTTGCCGTAACTTGAGCATACGAACACATTTTTTTGATCTAAAAAATGCATCGGAAAGATGGTTTTGAGATGGAGATGATGGTATAGGTGTTTTTTATTTTTTCTGTAGTCTGGTTTCTTATTTTGGTAGTCAAAGCTAGATGTTCTATTTTGCCTTTCGAGAGCCATATCTCGCTCATTCGGACTCTTTTCTGGGCTTGCCAGATATCGTTGGAAAGCTGATTTTGTGAGTTATTCAGTTGCAAAGGTCTTTTATCTAGATTATACTCCAAGTTCTTTCTCCTTTGAGTTTTGCACTTTCGCACTCTAGCGGATTACTTGGATTCTACAGTTCCTAGAATCTCTTCTTCTGTTCTTTTGGCTCACTCTTCTTTCTGACTTCTGAGCATTGTATGCTTCTATTCTGTTGCATTCCTTTTTCTATAAAAACACTGAGATAAAGTGCCTACTTTTGCATATCTGGGATCTTGTACACCTTGTGTTTGTTTGTACTCGCACTCAATTATAAAGTGCCATGGGGGGTCATGATGTTTTGCCATTTTGTGCTCATCCACCTTTGTCAAGTGAATTTTTCTTCCACGACATTAGCCCATGAAGTGTGTCGGTGACACTTCCCTTTATCCTGTGCTTGTACTTTTATTGCACTGTTTGTGTTCCTAATTCTTCTTCTTGTAGATGTTTTTGGCATTGCATTTCAGTGTTCCTATCACCCCTCTCCCTGTTCAGCATTATGGGGGGGTTCACCTGTTGGCTCTATTGCTTCCTTGGTTCGGTTGAGTGATCTATGTATTTAGTTTTTGTTCCTATGTACTAGGCGGATGCAGTGGCTAGGCACCTATGCATTTCGGTGAGATGGTTCATCTACTATATAGACACTCATTCATTCCTACCTTTGGAGGTCACCTCTTCGATTGATCAGCTCTTCAGACTTTGTCTTCTCTACCTAGTCATGCACTATTTCAGTGGGGGTTCCAGTAGTTTCTTCTGACAGTGTTTGCAGCTTCATGCTTCGGAGATGCTTCATGCTCTTTTTTGTTCCTCTCTTTGGGACATTTCCTAGATTGGAGGCTTAGTTTCCTTCATCTAGTTCTATTTCTTGTATTGGGTACCTGATCAGGCCTTGTTGCCGGAACCCATTTCTACATCCACCTAAGCTTCGCTTATGGGGGGGGGGGTGTTAGTATAGTTTTTTATTTTTCCTATTTCGCTAGGTTTTTCCTACACTTTTAGTAATCTCACTTACGTTAATAAAGCATGTCTTATTAGGTGAATGGTTGTGAGGTGTCACCTTCCTACATGTGAGCATCCATTAGCTATCTTGGGAAGATACTTTTCTATCTTTAGTCTAATAAATGGTTGCTCCTCATTGGTTGGTGTTGCCATCTCCTCCCTCTTCCTAGCCTATATAAGCATGCTACCTAGCTTGTATTTGCATTTCTTGTTTTTGCATCCTCTTAATGCTATTTTTCTTCCAGCATTTGCATTACTCTCTTGGAGACTAACTCTATCATGCTATTTTGATTTTGTATCATTTGCATTCATAGTTTAGATATTTACTCTTTGCACTAGTTTTCTGGGTTATTAATCTTATCAGATTCTAACACTATAGTTGATGAAATAAGACTGGTCAGTCAACTTTTGGAGCAAAAGGAAAGACAAAAATAGTTAAGAGCTGAAAGAGATGGAGAGTTCACAATAATTGAGAATGCTAAAAATATAATAATAGAAGCTATAGGTGTTGATGTGGATTCTTCTCAACACATTTTTCAACAATTGGAAGAAGTAGTCGATAAGTTCAATGAGGATACATCTAGCCAAGAGAAGCTAATTGAGAAGGCAAAGAAAATTTTTGATAATAAGGTGCTTGAGCACATTTCTCAGCACATTGCTATAAACTAGGTTGAACTATCCTCAATTTTGAGTAATCTTGAACATTCTTTTTCCAATGTGACATCACTTTTTGCTAAGTTTTGTGATGTTATCAAGTATACCAAGGAGATAAAAGAGAAATTGAATAAGATTGATGTAGATATGAAGGCTAGTGCTCAAAGGCTATAGCTTAACCCCATTTCAAGCTCATCACATAACATCAAGGTGATATTTTTATTAGAAATGCATGCAAAATTGCTAAGAGAGGAAGCCAGGATCAGGTCCACATTAATAGATATCCAAAACATGATCCTTCCAGTTATGGACTAAATGCAAAAAAATGTTGCATATTCAAAAACATTGGTCCAGGATAACAATTTTTCCATAGTAGATCATATGATTAAACTTTTAGTAGAAGTTCAAGTGACACTCTCCACCTATAAAATTGTGCAAGATAATTTAAATAAAAATTTAGCTCTTATTCTCAAGGTACACTCTAAATTTCTCTTACATGTTGGTGTCTCTATTTGAATATATTGCATAACTCTTTGGCATTATTGTCAAAATGGGGGAGTAAGAGATCATAAGTGACTTGTGAAGACAATAAGGAAGAAAATAGATTGATTTATGTACAGAATAAAAAGGATGAAATACTATGTATATATTATGTTATATGTATGGGGGAGATATGTGAAAATGTATATATAGTAGCTTTACAAAGATCAATTTTGAAAAATAAAAAATTAGTATGTCAGTGTACATAAGGCTTATAAGTGTTTTTGTCACTAATGCCAAAGGGGGAGATTGTTGGCATTATGTTGTATTTTTCATTAGTGACAACACTTATTCAATTTTTTATGGTTACCAAACTCATCACTTTGTATACAACTTATATCGAGCATTCAGTGGTTGCTAAGTAAGATTACTTAGTTAAGCAATTCACATTGAGCATTCATGAAGCTACCAAGTAACTGTGCAGTCCAGTAGTGTTTACCAAGCCTACAATGTTCACTTAGTAGATAGTGGTCACCAATCTTCACAGTGTCTACTGAGTCATTAGTTTGTGTGATGAGAAGCCAGTGTCTACCAAGTGATGGATGTGTAGTGTTTTTTTGAGTGAAAGCAAGGTAAACAAAGGATTTAGTATCTATCAAGTGACAATATATCCACCTAGTCTCCAATGGTTACCAAGTTCAAAGATACATTGTGTGATTAGTAAGGACCAAGCCTCTACTTCTACTGAGTGCATGACAATGCTGAGTAATGCAGTGGATGTTGAGTATCAAAAGGTCACCAAGTCAACTTACAGAAACCAAGTTTCTACTATTTGGCTAACTCAATAATATTTTGTTTACTAGTGTTTTAGTCGACCTTGTAATTGTAAATATTGGAATGGTACATATGTAATGTATTGTATCATTTGCAATATATGGAAATGTATATGTGTATCAAGGAATGGATATGTAATGTTTTGAGAAGAGTGGATGTGAATCAATAGTAGAGCAAAGTATTCAACAAGGTCTACAAGGAGCAGTAAAGTTATATCAATCACAAGAGGTGATTTGTACTTTAATTTTTACTTCAAAGATATAATAAAAAATCAAGTTGTAAGTTAGATCTACTATTTTATCCTAACAGGTGAATCAGTTTTCTAAATCCTTTAACAAGGTAGACTTAATAGTCTTTGCTTAAATCTCTTAATAGAGTGCATACTTCATTGTATGTTTGTAAAACCTCTAACAAGGTGGATCTAGCAATCACTCTTAATAGGGTAGATCATCAGAAGTAGTCAATGTAACCCCTAATAGACCAACTTTATACTACAATAGTGAAGTTTTGTGGGTATCATCCCCACCCTAGTTTTATGTTCTATTTGAAAGGTTTCTAGGTCACCAAATATTGTGTTCATGTGTTATGAATATTTATCTTTTCTCATGCATGTAGTAGATTAGATGAAGGAATGATGAACTGATTAAGTGTTGAATTAATTTAAAGTTTTTGAAATTATTGATTCACCCCTCCCCTCTTAGTAACCTAGCTAGTCTTGATTATTTCCAACATAAAACATCATAAATTGCATTTGGAATCGCATTTGAAAACTGATCGAATGGATTCATCATAAGCTCAAAATTGAAACATAGCAAGTCTCTGACCTATATAATGCAATTCAAAAGGAATTTTATCATTTTGGTCAACTAGGTCAAAATTATAACAAGTCAAATAGGGCCTCCCAAAATTTAGAACAATTTGCGTCAACATGACAACAATAAATGACCAACTTTGAGGGATTCAAAACCTTGTCAAAACATATCAAAATGACTCAAAATCTAAAACATAAGTTCTATGGTATGGACACTAAACACTCCCAAAGTAGTGAGTCATGAAAAATTATTGGGTGTAAGATATTCAATTGTAAACATGGCCTCCTATCACTATTTGACACTTAGGCAAAAATGCAAATTTGGACATTGCTCAAAAAAGACTTCATAGAATTACTTGGAATGGAAATTTATCATCATGGAACACATAGAAATTTTGAATGCAAGGTGTTGGAAACAATAAACACCTCTTGGGCCTCAAAAGGATAGCCAGGTACACATGCATTAAATGTGCTTAAAAGGGCTCAAAAGCTAGGAATGGTGCTCAAATTGGGAAGGCAATTTTGAGTTCCAACATACACTATCACTTCATTTTTTTAACTAGGAAAATCACTCTTTTTCTCATTTATTGGCTATCCTTCTCCAATGTTGTTCATAGTCTTCCATGACTCTGACTATGATAGCAACATTATGACTCTTGATTTTAACACTTCATTCAATCATCTACTAGTCATGTAAACAACTCTTCTAAATGTACTCACAAGAAAAATGAAAATCCATACATTAAAATTAGATCGATCAAGCATCCCAACACTGTACAACTATTTTAAGTCATGGAAAGAAATACCAAAATCTATTTTGATATGGAATGCATTATAGGAGAACACTTCAAAAAAGTTTCCAAAGGAAAGATAAAGGAGGATGTAGCAAGGAAATACTTCCAACAAGTTATCAATATAGTGGAGTTTTGTGATAGGATGGGAGGTTATTACAGAGATTTGAAACTGCAAAAGTTGAGTCTAAATCAATGCACCAATCTTAATATCTTAGACTTTGGGTTAAATTCAATAACTCAACAACTCAAGCACAATGGTCTATTACATATAACTTTTAGTACTCGTAAATATGTTTCATAAGAGATGATTACAAGAAAACACTATGATGGTGCTAAGGCAGCTGTATGGTCATGAGGGGCTATTTTGCCTTCTTTGATGGCTAGTTGTCTACCTTTTCAAGATCCCAATCTAATTGTCATGTACAATAAGATATATAATTGATAAATTAAATTTTCATCTTCTTTTTCATATATATGATGTTAGAAGGATAATGGACACATTATTAGATCTCCATGCTAAAACCTAACTCACTATTCCCTAATTGATGGAAGTTCCATTATTTAAAACATAATGCAAGCCTTTACATTTTGATATAGAGGATATAACCTTATTAGCAAAAATTTTGACAAAGTGAGCTTCAAGATGAGTCATAGTTCATCCCCTTATAACACCCGTGTAAAGAGGTCATCAAGCTTAAAATGTATTAGATGTCATTTATTTTTTCTCATGGCTACATCTATTACACCTACTTGAAGAGAAAAACATAGAAAAAAGTGAGAAGAGCTTTACATCTATTCCATCATTTTCTAGTATATGCACAAAGCTTGACGAAGTAACCAAACTTTTGAACTTCAATATGAAGAAAATATATTGCATAATCAAGATGCAAGGAAATAAGAATGGAAGAAAAGGTAACTTGGTATCTTTTTTAATGGAGACACAACCCAAGACCAGAATGAACACAACAAGAAAAGGGAAAAATATTATTATCACTGAAAATCTGCTACTACATTTAGTAAAAGGAAAGCATACCCAAAGACATGCCCTATGGGCTTACAATAGACCGAATCTAGAGAGAAATTCTCCTCACAGTGCCTTCTCCAAAACTCCACTAAGAAATACCTTTACAATGCTAAAAATATTGTTAAATAGGCCCCAATTGGTTTAGGGTTAGGAATACATTCTAGAATATGCTAGTGGGCATCACTACCAAAACATAAGGTTCCAAAAATCTCATTAGAAGTTAGTGTAAAATTAGAAGAATCCACAAATGGTGGCCCAACTTCTGGGAGGCATAACATTTGAACCAAGACTCTAATTGATGAACTATTTAAATTTTAAAAAATCTCTCAAAGTGCTCTATAGCCCTATGGAGGAGGCCCATACGAGGTTGTTTGGTGCCTCAAACCTGACTTTGAAGTGCTCTTAGGAGGTCTCGAGGAATCTTAAAACTACAATAACTTTCTAACTATAAAGTCTTTTGATCTTTTTTTTTTTTGGAGCACTTTAAATTAAAATTATAATCATCCCTCCAAATTACACCTTCTAACTCATCATAATTTTGGCTTAATTACAAAATAACCCATTTTCTACATTTACACGTATCCCAAGGTGCTTAAAAAACTCCAACCCAGAAAACTTATAGTGGAACTATGAGAGTTGGAACCTTTATTTGACCAAAATGAGAATCTAGAAATGAAAACACATTAAATAAAAACTATCTCTAAGAATTTTTTGGGAGATACAAGATTACCCTTACACTACTTGATGCTCTTGCATCAAACACCCAGGGTAGATTGAAAAGTGATCCTATCACTTAATGGTTAGTAGAGGAAAACCCTAATGGGAAACCTCCACTACTAATATCCAAGTTGAGTCTTCTATTGGTCATCATTTCCACTTCACCAGATACTCTTAATACTGCCTATTCCTAGCACTCCTACCCATGTGACTATCTAGAATCTCTTCTATCTCCTCCTTGTTAGAAGTAGGAATTGAACATGGCTCTAGCATCAACCCCTCATTTGCACCATCATCATGATATTATGTTAAGTTTGAAATGTTGAAGATAGGAGAAATTTGAATCCCATCTGGAAACTCAACCTCATATGCATTTCCTGAGACATGTTTCTTCAAAATTTTGTAGGGGCCAAATTTCTTCATCTTCAGCTTGTTGTAAGTACCCACTAGAAACCATTCCTTTCATAAGTGTACCATAAATAGATCCCCTACTTAGAACTCCTTATGTCTTCTCTTTTGATCTACCCTAGCTTTATACTATTGATTCATCTTGGTGATGTGTGCATGGACCTCCTCATGTAGGCTCTTGATATGTTTAGCAAATTATTCTACCTCGACACTTGTCTTCTTCCCTTGCTCCATCTTCATTAATTTTGGTGCAATCCTTGGGCTACTTCCATACATCATTTGGAATGGTGATCTACTAGTTCTTCTATTTATAGAATTATTGTAAGAAAATTATGCTTGTGACAGAATCAAATCCCATCCCTTGGGCTTATCTCCCACTAAACACCTTACCAAATTGACCAAACTTCTATTTACCACTTTGGTCTATCCATCAGTCTATGGATGATGTGTAGAACTAAACCTCAATTTTTTCCTCAACTTCTTCCATAAAGTCCTCCAAAAATACCCCACAAATTTAGTATCTCTGTTGGAAACAATACTCTTTGGGAGACCATGTAGTCTCACCACCTCCCTAAAAAAAAAATCTACAATATGTATAGCATCATGAGTCTTGTGGCATGGGACGAAATGTGCCATCTTGGAGAACCTATCAACCACCACAAATATTGAGTCATTACCCCTTTGTGTCCTCAGCAATCCAAGAACAAAATCCATACTTATGTCCTCCCAAGGTTTTGATGGAACATACAATGGCTGATAAATTCTAGTATTGTGACTAAATCCTTTCACTATTTGACATACTTGACAATTCTACAAAAATTTCTTCACATCTTGTGAAATTTGAGGCCAAAAATAATGTTCTCTAAGAATGGCAATGGTCTTATCTCGACCCAAGTGTCCTACCATCCCCCCACTATGTTTCTCTTTGATCAAGTTTTCCCTCATGGAACTCCTTGGAATACATAATTGACTTCCCTTGAATAGCATACCATCCTAAATCAAATAATCTAGCCACTTAGTTCTATCTACAGTAACAGGATCTTTACAATCCTTCCATGCTTTAGCTAAATCAGGATCCTCTGAGTATAGATTCTTGAGTTCATCAAACCCAACCAATTCAACCTACATTACTGTAAGCAAAAATTGTCTCCTACTCAATGCATCTACAACCCTATTAGACCATCCACTTCTATGTCTCAACACAAATGTATAGCTCTACATGAACTCTACCCACTGCAAATGTCTCTGGTTCAATTTACCTTGGCTGTTTAGGTACTGCAATGCCTAGTGATCAGTATATAAGACAAATTCTTTTTGCAATAAATAATGCCTCCATTTCTTTAAGGCCTAAATGATTGCATAGAACTCCTGATCATAAATAGAATACTTCTTCTTTGCATCATTCAATTTTTCACTAAAATATGTAATAGGCTTACCTTCTTGGCTCAATACAACCCTAATAGGACTACCACTAGCATCACAATCTACTTGGAACACTTCATTGAAATCAGGAAGTGCCAACACAAGTTGTTCTATCACCTTCTTCTTCAACAATTCAAAAAATTTCTCTATCCCCCCTTATTGTTTTAGTCAGGGGTGCACATATGCTACTAAATTCTTAATGAATTTCTTGTAAAAATTAACCAAACCATGAAATGATCTCACCTTTGTAGTAGACCTTGGAGCTGGCCATTCCACAATGGCTTTTACCTTCTCTAGATCCATTTTGAGACCTTCAAATGATACAACAAACCCCAAGTAGACTATCTCTTTTTTTACAAAGCTGCACTTCTTTAGATTAATCAACAATTTCTCTTCCCTCAACCTTTCAAGGAAACTACAAAGGTGCAATAAATGTTCATCCAAAGTCTTGTTGAAAATTAAAATATCATCCAAATAGACAATAACAAATTTTCCCAAGAATTTATTTAGTACCTCATTCATAAGCCACATGAAGGTGCTTGGCACGTTGGTTAGTCTAAAGGGCATGACTAACCACTCATATAGACCCTCCTTGGTCTTTAATGCAGTCTTCCACTCATCTTCCTCTTGTATCTGTATCTAGTGATAGCCACTCCTGAGATCTATCTTTGTGAAGTACTGAGGTCCACTCAAGCAATCCATAAGATCATCCATTCTTGGCAAAGGGAACCAATACTTGATAGGTATTCTATTTATAGGTCGAGATTCTATGCACATTCTCCACTCTCCATCCTTCTTTAGTGCTAGTACTACAAGTACTACACATGGACTCAGGCTCTCTCAAATCAAACTCTTCCTCAATAGCTCTTGAACTTGTCTATTTATCTCCTTAGTTTTAGTAGGAGTCATCCTATGAGCAACCTTGTTAGGAAAACTAGCTCTAGGGATTAATTCTGTTTGATGACTAATCTATGTTACTAGTGGAAACCCTTCTAGAAATTTATCAGAGATGACATCTCCATACTCACTTAATAGGTCTGAAACTTCAAGTGGAATTTCACTACTACCTTCCTTATCTCTTCTAGGAATTAAAGCATAACACATCTAGGAATCAAAGCATAACACATACACTGATGTTTCATACCATCCAAAAAATTTCTTCCATCAATAAGACATATCCTAGCACTACTACATACCTTTTCACTCTCCTTTGTCAAGGGTTTAAGTTTGTGGTGAACTCCATCCTTTGTCAGAGAGTATGCATTTGCATGATCATCATGTACAACATGCCTATCAAATTGCCATGGTCTTCCCAACAATAAATGGAAGACATCCATTGGAATAATGTCATAGAGAACTTCGTCATGGTAATTATCAATCTTGAACTTCACCAAACATTGTTCATTGACTAGGAGCTTATGATAATCCTTCACCCAAGAAATCTGATAGGGTTGGAGATGTTTCTCCCTCTTAAGCTTTAGCTTAGAGACCATCTCCTCAGACACCAAGTTGTTAGTGCTACCACCATCAACAGTCACATCACAACACTTATCCTTGCACTTGCACCTAGTACAAAACAAACTCCTCCTTTGTCTAGGTTCAGTCTCACCACTTAGTAAGACCCTTTCATTTATGAGAACCTCTCCTCTTTTTGCATCCTTAGAATGTGACGACTATGCATCCTCATCCACATGAGCAACCCTTGTTTGACCATCAACTCTCCTGTCTATCCTTCCTTGTCATTGAGGGAATTCAAATGCATGATGAACTTCTTCATTGCAATGAAAGTAGGTACCATGGAAGCCTCCTCTTCCTAAACCTTGTTCACATCCTCTGCCTCTTCCTCTTTGATCTCCAAAGTTTTGATCATAGGAGCGATTGAAACCCTTGTTCCTCTAGTTCCTGCTAGTACCCACATCTTCATTTTTCTTCTAGGTCTTATTTTGGCCTCCAAATGACCTACCACCACCCCTTCCTCCTTGGCCATACCCTCATTTCCTTCCATCAAACCTTTTGTTTAGCTTCTCTTATCCTTATAAGGAAAATTGGTATGCCTCTTCAATGCTAGTCATTCCAACCAAACTTAACTCTTCCTGAATGCTAGGTCATAACCCACTAAGGTAATGGGAAACCTTCTCCTTGTTAGCTTTTTCATATCATACCCTAATAAGAAGTCGATAAAATTCCTCTATATATTCCTGGATAGATTTTCTAGCTTGCTTTAACCCTTGCATTTTCTTGAACAAATCAAGCTTGTAATCAATACGAATGAACTACTTATGTAGTTTTTCTACCATGAGATCCCACCTTGTGATTTTTTCCTTTCCTCTTCTATTCCTTTCTAGCTAAATCTCTTGCCATCAAATTTTAGCATGGCTTTTCATTTTGGCCTTTGCAAACTTAACCCTCTCTGGGTCCTTGATATCCTCATACTCAAAATACTCCTCTAGTTCATTGATCCAATTAATCAACTCATCCGGGTTTATAGTTCCCAAAAACATACCCACATCAATTTTAGGTGTTTTTCCACACTTAGAAATGGCCCTAAAAATCCTTTCCTCTGCCTGAGTTAGGACTTCCCCTTCGCCTTCCCCTTCTTGCCCAATATTTTTTTTTTCTTCATTTTCTTCCTCACTTTCATTTTCTGCAATAACATTCAGTCCTGTATGAATCTCCTCTCATAATGCCTAAACTTGTATTTGGAGGGCTCTAACATCAAGAGTAACAACTCTAGCCCTTCCACCATGTTCCCTTCATGGAGGCATCTTCTTGTCTCAAACCCACAACCACATAGTCCTAGTGCAACACTCAGGAAAACCTACTCTAATACCACTGAATGGAGACACAACCCAAGACTAGAATGAACACAATAGGAAAAGGAAAAAATATTATTATTAGTGAAAATCTGCTACTACATTCAATACAAGTAAAATAGACCCAAAGACATGCCCTATGGGCTTACAAAAGATTGAATCTAGAGAGAAATTCTCCTCACAGTGCCTTCTTCCAAACTCCACTAAGAATTGCCCTTACAATGCTAGAAATGTTCTTAAATAGATCCAATTGGTTTAGGGTTAGGAATAAATTCTAGAATACACTAGTGGGCATCACTGCCAAAATAGAAGGTTCCATAAATCTCATTAGTTGTCGGTGTAAAATTAGAAGAATCCATAAATGATAGCCCAACTTCTGGGAGGCATTACTTTTGAACTGGGATTTTGATTGACAAACCATTTACATTTTTGGAAATCTCTTGAAGCATTCTATATCCCTATTTATACCTTTTCTCATAATCCATTTTTTGGGCATGTACGAGGCCATTTAGTGCCTCAAACCTAACTTTGAAGTGCTCTTAGGAGGTCTCCAAGAAACTTAAAACTGCAATAACTTTCTAACCGTAAAGCCTTTTGATCTAATTCTTTTTCTAGAGCACTTTAAACTACAATTATAATCATCCCTCTAAATTACACCTTCTAACTCATCATAATTTTGGCTCAATTATAAAATAACCCATTTTCTACATTTACACATATTCAAACTCTGACCTAGAAAACTAATAGTGGAACTATGAGAGTTGGAACCTTTATTTGACCCAAATGGGTATCTAGAAATGAAAACACATTAAATAGAAACTATCTCTAAGAATATTTTTGGGTGATACAGGATTTCTCTTACACCATTGGATGCTCTTGCATCATTTTTCAAAGATTTTCAAGGTCATGACACCTTCATTCTTTGTAGTGGAGTTCAGAAAAGCCATTGAAGATACAATATAATATGAAAAATTATGTAATTAGTAGCTTAAACCTTCTCTCAAAGAGATAACATGGGTTTGGCAAGATTATTATCATACTTTGGGACTTAGGTCAATCTTAAGGAAGAAGCAACTATTATTAAGTCAAATTTAAAGAAACTAGATTGCAAAAGCAAGATGTTGGGATAAATGGTTTGTACATTTGGAACTATAAAAATAAATATCCAAGATCATTAATCCTTATGAATAATCATTTTTCTCAGCATAAAAAGTTGTTATGAGAAAGTGATAATAAAATTCACATACCCAATTCTATTAATTTTTTTAAAAATTAAATCATCCACAATTTCAAAAAATTGATGACCTCAATCTAAATATTAATGACAAGGAAGAAATAAGAGCAATAGATGGTTCTTTGTTATTTAATAATCACACAAACACTTCAATATTTATTTTGAAGTCTAATCCAAATGTTTACTAAGACATTAATTCAAACATAAAAGTATTGATGAGAAATGAAGATTAATCATCAAAATCATATCAAACAATTTCTAGCGGTTATTAATTTTGCACAAGTTAACAACAACATTTACTTTAGATTTAATTGGACCTTTCAAATAAGTTGATAACCACTATAAAAATATTGATGATATTGGTGTGTTGATATTCCCAATACTTAGATGTTAGTTATTAACTCCATTGAAATGTCAATGAAGGGAAATTGTAAGCTACTTGTGAGGTTATGAATTGCATTCCATGCCTAGAGATTTTATAGTAGTTATTACAACTACTTTAAGAATAAATACTATCTCCTAAGACTTGAAAGTAAATGAATATAATAATTATTATACCTACTTTCAAAATTAATACTTGCAAGAAGGCTAGAAGAAATGCTTGCAAATACAAAAGAGAGGACATGAAAGCTCTGATTCAATGAATGAACATCATAAAAAAATTGATAAAGACACAAACATGAATAAGAATAATAGTATCTAAACTATTCAAACAAGACACCCTGAAGAGATGTAATATTAGTGATGATATAGCATAAAGTGTGATACAAAATGTTGATGCAAAAACTTCTAGACAATCTAACCTAGAAATATTATAGCATAGAACCATGAATTGTAAAAATATGATATTTTTAACAAATTCAATCTCATTGATCATAATACTTCCCAAAAATGAATAAAGATATTAGTACACAGGCTTAATGCAGTTGAAAGTCCTACACGTACCCATTTAATTAGAGAGGCTCATTTAATTATCAACCAAGGACATATATTCTTGGATAATGTTGGCACTATATGTCTAGCCAAGAATTCTCTAAGTCACCTATCAATTACATAAAGAAAACCAAGTTCAATAGTTGACTAAGATAAAGCAATGCTGATTTACACAATAGTGGTTGCAACTAGAGATGAGAAAATGAATGCATTATAGTTAATCTCTAATTCTAACTACTAACTTCATTATTAAATTATATCACTTAAGAATCATAAGTATAATAGTTATTTAATGGAAGAAAATAAAAATTATAACTATTTTCTTAGTTAAATGAAACTAACTACAAGGGAACTGCATTATCTCAAGTGGTCATTGCTTAAGGAGATGTAACCTCAGAATCACAAGTAACATTAATACATCATCAAGTCATTCACTTCATTCCTCTAAAATAGTGCATAATAGATAGTAGTAGAACATATTAGCTAATAAAAAAGCCAAGAAAAATTTAAGCATATCACATGTGCATTGGTTGGTTCCCCAACTATAGGCAAAACTAGAATGTATACACAGTTCGAGAGAATGGACCCAATTACATACTAAATTCTAATGATATTATTTGGTTTCAAATGGGCATCATAGATATGAAATTTTCATGGTTAATTCTAGTAGATTTCTCAAATAATTGATAAATGAGTAGCTTGTGCAACAATAATATTTGTTCAAAATCAAGTAATGTTGTGGTTTGAATCATAAATTTAGGAGAAGTCTAAGTGTTGATGGTAGAACCTTTAACATCACATAAAATCTTCCATTATTTATTCTTAATAAGACTTATTGATTACAAATTCAATTGTTAATCATCATGTCTGTAACAATTTCTTAGTCCAGTTTATTTTTTACCATCAAATCTAGTTGTTTAAATTTGCCCAGTGATATATTTTCACAAGCATCAATCATACTAGACTAACATTAGACTTCTTCAAGCATATTAAAAGTTATAACTTCTAGTCAACATTCTAATATTTTCTTCTTCCATTTAAAACCTTGTTACCTCTTGCATTTAATGATATTTGTATGCTTCAGGGAATGTAACTTCTAGCAGTGTGCCAAAAGGTCTCACATCTTATATTCTTAATTCATAAGATATCTTTAACACATACATTTAGATCTCAAAATATTTGGATGTTTGTTCATCATTATTGTTGTGACAAAACTATGATCAAAGAATTGAAAGTAATATCTAGTCTTGATGGATTCACTTAATTTTTTTCTTGTATCAAGTTGGTTATTTTTAATCTTTATAAGGTGTTCATGCTATCTTCCAAAGGGATAAAACCAATTAGATAAGAAGAATGACATGCACTACTTTAAAAGAATACCAAAATCTAATCTTGCTTATGTTTAATGTAATGAACTCTTAAATTCTATCTATAGAATTCATCACTTATATAGATTAGGAAAGTACCAAATAATACATACCTCACTTCATATTTTAATTCAATCCTATTAAACTTGTTTGCATTAAATTTGGTGAGCACAATCCATGTATCCCCATCAACAAGCACTGGAGTACAAAAATATGATTTTCAGTGGTAGACTAGAACTAAAGATAAATCTCCATAAATATCTTGCAAAGATGGAGGTCTTAAAACTTATGAGTTTTCCATGTGTTAAATTGATTATTCCAGTCCCTTATTTCTATAATTAGAGATTCTTGTGGAAGGAAAAATTAATCTTCCTTAAGTTATTTAGACTAGAATACACATATACCATAAGTCATAAGCATAGTTTACCAAACATTCAAGACCTTGCTTGAAAGTGATAACCTTATGATCTCTTAGCTAAGGTAACCCATATTTCAACATAATGAATTCTTAACTTCTATCTATAGATTTCATTATCTATATAGATTAAAAAATTACCAAATACTACATACGCCACTTAATATTTTGATGCAATCCTAGTAAACTTGTTTACATTATATCTGACAAGGGAAATCCATTTATCACCATCAACGAGCATTGGAGCAGTAAAATATAATGCTACAAAACTACCGCAATTAAAAAAGTTAACAGAAGTTTCAAATTTAAAAATTGACAAAGTTGTGGAAAAATTATACATTTAACCATTTCTTTTCTAGGTCATCCTTAAATTGGTCTCCATGTCTCCATATTGTAAAGAAAAAAGTCCATAAAGTTTCCAAGCTACAGAGTTCAATCGATAATACAATCTCCTCCATAGAGGAATCATATGTTAGGTTGTAGGTGCCCACCCTACTTTGAATGCCACTTTGAATCAAGAATGCACATGCAATTGCATTCTATATGCATGGACAATAGATGGAGCTGAAAAAATGCACCACATTTCATTTATTAAATAAGTCTATTAAGTTTTTAAACTTATAGACCATCATGAATCTTAGAACTGTAGTTGCTATGGATGAGAGAATAAATGTCATTGACAAGCCAACACATAGAAGGCCTTGATTTTCTTGCACACTGAGGACATTAGCTTTGCCTATAATAGTCAAAGTTATAATGTTTGTGATGGCCTATAACTTAACATAGCTAATTAAATACCTCTAAAAATAAAAAATAAAAACTTGTTACATTTTTTTAGCTCCACTTGATGTCATATGCATATGAATAGAGATTGCATATTGAACTATGGCCTCCATTTGCATTGGCTGAAACCAAGAGATTCACATAGTTAGTTATCATGAAACTATAGGTTAATGTCGAGTTTCACTTGGTTTTGAGAATAGTTTAATATTCTCTACTAATCAGGGCCAACCACATGAAGGTGGAAGCTCATTTGTCCCCCCTAGAACATCTAAATTCCCTGTTAACATCTAAAATTTATTCATTCTATTAATAAAATGTAACATTTATGAATTATCACATGATAATATTCATTAACACATAAGTCTCATTAGAACATTCATATTAACATTAAAACATAAGATTCATTAGATGATGAAGACACAAACTACAACTAGAATGAATACAACAAGGAAAAAGGAAATTTTTATTAGTAAAATATGCTACTACATTTAGTACATGTAAATAGACCCAAAGACATGCCCTATGGGCTTACAATGGTCAAATCCTAGAGAGAAAAATTCTTCTCATAGTACCTTCTCTCAAACTCCACCAAGAAATGCCTTTACAATGCCATAAATGTTCTTTAAATAAACCCCAATTAGGTTTAGGGTTAGGAATACATTCTAGAATATGCCATTTGGTATCCACTACCAAAATAGAAGGTTCTAGAAATCATGTTAGAAGCCGGTGTAAAATTAGAAGAATCTAGAAATGGTATTCCAACTTTCGGGAGGCATAACTTTTGATCTGGGACTCTGATTGATGAATTGTTTATATTTTCAAAAAGCTCTTGAAATGCTCTATATCCTTATGGATAGGTTTTTCTCATCCCTCATTTTTTGGGCTTATACAAGGTTGTTTGGTGCCTCAAATTTGACTCAAAAGTACTCTTAGGAGGTCTCAAGGCAACTTAAAACTGTAATAACTTTCAAACTATAAAGCCTTTTGACTTTATTCCTTTTTTGGAATGTTTTAAATTAAAAATATAATCATCACTCGAATTTAAACCCTCTAACCCATTTTTTGCATTGACATGTATCCCAAGGTGCTAAAAAACTCTAACCCAAAAAACCAATAGTGGAACTATGAGAGTTGGAATCTTTATTTGACCCAAATGGGTATCTATAAATGAAAACACTTTAAATAGAAACTAACACTAAGCATATTTTTGGGTGATATAGGATTGCCCTTACACCACTAGATGCTCCTACATCATTAGAACATTCAATAGAACATAAATAAAACATCTAGACATAAACATCAGTCATTATCAAATAAGTTAAATAAGTTCACACGATTCATTTCTTTTTCCTTTTTTTTCTTTTTTATCCCTTCCCTATATTTATGTAGAGGCATATCCATGTCATCATCGATATTTCTTCTCACCCATAGATGTAATCTTAATGTTCTTTACAAAGGTGGGTCCTCTGCAATAATAAATAAAAGGGTTGAATTTGAAAAAATTGAGAATTAAAATATTTTAAAGAACATTGTAGCACCCTTTACCTTGTCCAACCACATCATCTTGCTCACTGACTTGAACCTCAACATGATTAGGAGGAAGAAACTCTACATCGCCTACAATTGTAATACAAGATGTTTTCTTAATCCCAACACATATTATATTTAAATTTGTATTAATACACCAAATTCAATTTAAAATGTATACTTGTACTAATAATTCATAAATAAAAAGTCAAATAGAAATTATATACCTTTAGTACTATGATGCACATTCAAATCAACACCTCCATGGTGGTCAACTGGTGTATTAGGATTGCCAAGATGCAATCCAATGTAAATAATTAGTGCATTTATCAAAAATATATACATATAAATACAAGACAAATATTGATAAATGCTAATCATTCATTTAAATATATATAAATATATTCACTTTAAAGTTTTAAACAAATATATAATCATTGTTTCCTTACATAAAACAAATATAATGACTTATATTTTTGGAACTTAATATCAAATATAGTAATTGTAAAAGTGTTCAATTTGAAATAAAAATCAATTGAAATATTTATCTCATCGATAGATCCAAAAGAAGAATCTTGCACACTCATTGTTTGGATTCATTCAATCATAGTTGTATAGCCTTGTCTGTAGGTTAATTTCTTGTCCTCTTTAGAGGTTCTTTTTTTAAACTCCATCACCTACATTTTTTCTTATTATCTTGATTTTATTTTTTTGTAATAAATTTCATCAAGACCAAAATATTTACAATTTATAAATGTTTGCATATAATTTTTCATTTACTTATACTTACAATTCATGCAACAAGTTTTGAATATCCACCTGAGCTGAGCTTGTGCTACCCGTGCTTCTATTTTCTTGCTTCGGTTTCCTTTGATGTGTTAGGTAACCTATGTGAAGTTTGAAATATGTTAGATCATATAAGTATTAAGAGTAATTAGTACATAATTTCATTCTTAATATTATGACATACTTTCGTTCCTCAAGTGGTATTATTTCTCCACCCTGTCTTTCTTTTTTCTTAGTGGCATCCTTTTTAAGATTCTCCCACTCAATAATAGGAATATAGGTGTGCCTCTCATAATAAGGGTTATTTTTCATTTGGGTCCTGTAGTTGTACCTAATATACTTCAAAGCCTGGCCTGCTTTCTCGAGGAGCCTAAGTCTTTGAAAGATGTTGGGTCCAAAAAGTGTTGTCATGGCATTAATGAGTCTATCCTTTAACTCTTTAGTTTGAAAATTCCACCTTTTAAGAAAAGGAAAAAAATGTTAGATTCATAGATAAATTAAAATACCTTTTAAATTACTTGAAGAAATTGATAAAAGGAAACATGATCTAGCAATGAAATCAAAGTATGATACCTTGTGTGTATGGTCAGCCCAAATATAAACAAACATTCATCATTAAGCTTTTCATAAAATAGATTATTCCATGCAAAATAATAATGGGATTAGTAATTATTTCCAAGGACTATAGAGGAGGTTAGTCCATTTTATTATAAGATTGTATACTAAAAGCAAGGATCAATCTTTAAAGTATGTGGAAGTTGGGATAATCTTAGGGAAGACCATCTTTATTGCTCATGAGCAATTGATCACAATTCTTTAGTGTTCCTATACATCTAACATAGGTACACCCATGAATGTCCTCATCACCTCCTACATAAAATCAATCCAATATTGCAAAATGCCCCCTAAGAAAAAATAGTCCAAGTAAAATAAACACATGAAAAATGAGAGATAGAAAGAGTAATCTACTCACCAATAGGTGTTGCCATTGCATCTGTGGCCATGCTACATGTTATTGAATTTGTAGTTAGGATTACCTCTTTGGTTCTATTCCTTGTAGTAGGCAAGGTAGTGAACATAGGATCAATGGTAGGAGCTAAAAAATGAGATTGTTAGAGCACAATAAAATAAGATTGTTAGAGCTATTAAAACAAATATTGTTCAAGAAAAACACAAGTGTAGGATAGAACATGTGATGTACTTGAACCACTTGAAGTATCATCCTCTGGGTCATTGTTAGTCATTTTTGCCCTCCACCAAAAATTCAAAGTTTTAATGCAGGCCTACCCCAACGGTTACTACCCATCTTCTATGTTATTTTAATGCCCAAGAGAAATAGAAAAATAAAATAAATGAACAATTTAATCTTTATTATATTTCCTTATTTTCTAAGTTTGTTTCCGCTAGCTTGCATTCTTTTTGCACCATTGGATCTTGCTAAGATCTATGTTTGTCGCTATCTCGCTATGGCGTGTTGCACGGGGTTACTCATAGGGACATAGCGACATGGGACCCAGTTGAAAGTAGTCAATATGGCGAAGGTGGTTTATCTTGTTCTTTCTCTAGTGTTGAGTTTTGATAAGTCCTTGGCACTCACTATCTTGCTATCGAAAAACTCAGGCATCTTGCCATTAGTGACATAGCGAGGGCCGAGGCGCCATGAAGTGAACATGGTGGGCCATAGGTGATGTGGAAGGATGAATATGATTGAAATAGGGTTTTGTTCCACCATTTGTGCAATTTTTTTGATGTCATCGGTACCCTAAACCCATGCCCCTTCCATAAACACACAAGGATTTCTGATTGTTAGATTAGGCTTGATCTACGATCATCACTATCTCACTATGGGGAGTTTCTTGAAGGTTATGCATAGCGAGATAGCAACTTAGCAATATGTGTTCTTGTGGGCCTAGGCTTGTTCCATAAGCCACTGAGTGATGCCAAGGTGGGCCATGTTCCTATTGGTCAGTGCACTGACAGATTGGGTGTACCTTTAGGGCCATTAGATGGTGGTAGATCAACATTTCTCATTATGTCGCTATGAGGAAATGATCAACCTTTAACTATAGTGGCATAGTGAATATGGGATCCACCACTTCTTTAGGGTACTCTGTGTAGTTTCTCATCTTTGATTTAGTCTCAGATCAACGGTCGTCACTATCTCACCATGAAGAGTTGCTTAGAGGATATGTATAGCGAGATAGTGACTCAGTGCCATGTGTCCTTAGCATTTTGTGGGGTCCAGTTCAACATGCCAACAGTGAAGGAAAGGATCAAAGAAAAATTGACGGTCATCACTATCTTTCCATGAAGAGTTGCACAGAGGATATGTATAGTGAGATAGCGACTCAGTGCCATGTGTCCTCAGAATTCTATGGGGTCTAGTTCAAAATGCCAATAGTGAAGGAAAGGATCAAAGAAAAATCAATGGCCATCTCTATGTTGCTATGGAAAGGAGCTTGAAAGTTATGTATAGTGAGATAGCAATTTAGAAACATGTGTCTTAGTAGGCCTGGCCAAGGTATTAATAGAAAGGTTGGCAGTTAAGGTCGCAGTTTCCTAAGGCAATCACAGTTAGGTTGGGAGGTGGCATAGTTGGTAAAGAAGATATAGTCAAATGCATGAAGACTCCATGGGATGGAAAAACATAATGAAATCATTAGTCCACATGGCTCATCTCGGTGCTAAAATCCAATTGACTATTTGACCTTGCTAATTCACGAGCTCGAAACATAGGATATTAGGTTTACTCACACAATTTGATCTTCATGATTGATTTCAACCACTTCTGAGTGAATTTTGTTCTTATTAAATGAAGGAGAACACTCAACCACCTCTAATCCTACCCATCTACCTAGTCAGAACTGTTTAATGGCATCATTTCTATCTTTTCAAGACCCTGCTCCATTAAAGATCAGATTTCTTAGGTCTATGCCAAGGCTGGATTTTCCCTATATCTACATGATTATTCTCTGTAAGACTTAATGGTAGTGGTTGTAGAGTAAATTTAGTGAGGAAATATCCCAATTATGCTTGAGCTATAAAGGCAATTTTTGTAGATTTTGTAAAGGTCAACTCTTCTTTGACTTCTCTATTATTGCTCTATAATTTCACTATAAATTCTCTTTGCCTCTGAACTGTATGACATTTTTCCTTATCTCTTTTAGCCATTAATGTGAAAGTGCAAGAACTATTTGCCTCTCATTGGTATTTTGTAGAGATCTATGATCTGCATGACTGTATCTCTTTTGGCCTATGAATGATATATAAGTGAATCTTCTCTTCCTTGTGTCATTCATCTGGGTTTTCTAATCTACATGTGGTTGCTAGGTTAAAACAAGTCTGAATGTGTATATCCTTTGGTTTCATGAAGGTTCAATAGCAAATATATGGGTAGGGATTGGTTGAACACTCTATTTTGGTGCATCACCCCCTTAGGTTAGAATAGGTAGATTTTCTTTTCATGCATTTCTTCTCCCTTTTACTCTCCAAGAGCAGTTAGGTGCACCTTGATAGTAAAAGAAGTCAGCCTTCTCTGGATACTCAACCTCATAGTTCAAGTCCCACAGCTTGGAGGTTGTTTCCATGTTTCACAAGGTTGTCCTTAGGTAAAAACTTTGGACAAAGGTGCAAACCTCTGTGACAACAGTTTTTGGCATACCTAGTGGGACTCTATTCATAAAATTACAAGTCTACTAGTGTCAAAAGGAAGATCTCAAGATTAATGCCAAGGAGATAGTACTGGATTCAGTGTTCAAGCCTTCAAGAGGCTCATTCTTCAAGTACTTGGTGACTCTAAGCTTCAAATACATCTAATTCTAGACCAAAGTTGCAGTAATTCATGCCCAAAGCTGAAACAAGGGCATCTTCTAGAGGTAAATTTCAGTACCAAGAGCTTTCATTTTCAAATCCTAGAAAGAGGAAGACTAGAGTATCTTTATCACCGATTAGGAGTGCAACAATAAAAAACACACCTGCAAGATCTATCTCTACTCCTCCTACTATTAGATCTCAGCCTAGATTGCCATCAACACATATCAATAGATCACTAGTCTATATGGAACAACCTAGAGCCCATACTTCTGCCACCTTTAATGGTGGAAGTCCCCTTTTATTGGCTCAAAGACATGACATACCAATAGCTACACTCAAAAGTATACCAAAGTTTACTGGTGAAACTTCTATCTCTCCCTCAAAACACATTCAAGAAGTTGCAAATGTCTGCAATATCCATGGTATTATAGAAGATGATGTTGTAGTTAGGCTTCTAGCCTCATCTTTGAAAGGAAAAGCACTACAGTGGTATAGAGGTTTGGTTCATGGTTCTATAATAGATTGGGATGGATTAGGAGTAGGACTATGTAAACACTTTGAGGACAAAAGTGACCATTTGTCACTTTTAGAACAATTGACTACTATAAAAAGAGCCCCCCATGAATGTATGACTGATTTCAACTATAGATTTCAAAAGACATGGTATAGAATACCTACTTTAGTAAAACCTACCCTTGGTAATGCCTTCTTGCATTACCTCAAAGCTCTTAACAGTGACATTGTCACTACAATCCAAACTATGGGAGGAGATACCTTGCCTAATGCTTATGATATAGTGTTAAAGTCAGAAAACATCCTAATACAGGGAGGCAAGCTAGCCCCAAGGCCTCTCATGCCTTTCTTTCTTGATGTTCCAAACCACCAACTAGAAATGGCCCCTCTTCCCACAACTTCCACATCACAATCCCTTTCTCTAGTCCCTCAAGCTTCCACATCTTCAAATGGAATAGATGAAATCAAGGAGATGATGCAATCTATGATGTTGAACATGGATAAAAGATTGCAAGGTCAAGAGAAGAAGCTGGAGGATAGCTTCTCTATTATGCAGAACATGAGTAATAAGGTGGTGACTTTGGAGAGACAGAAAGCTCAAGGTAGTAAAGCTCATTAATTACAACATTAAACTATGAACAGTGGTAGGCCTCCAAATCAAAATTATGGGAACAATTCCTTCAATCAGAATAGGCAGAATAACCATGATTCAACCTCAAATGTAAATCAAAGTAGGGCCATAATTCCTCAAAACAACATGGCCCAAGATTAGGATTTTTGTCCCTCCTATAACTACTCCTATGCTTGTTGCATGTGTCAGAAGGATGAATATTATTTGGCTTTGACCATCCAAGAGCCTGTAGCAGGAAAATCATACAAGGAGGACCAATTTAAGGAGGCCTCATATATGCAAGGACAAGGTGATTGCTTCTTCATGAATCATCAAGTAGAGGAACATTGTAATGTAAACTAGGATTTCGTTGCTCACAACACTAGGAGAAAAAGAAGAGCTATTGAAGATGCTACCTCTCCTCCTCCCAATCAGGCCTCAACTTCAAATGTAATACCTCATGATCAATCAGCAAATGATCAATCAAACACCTTTCAGTAGTAGAGGCAAGATAATGGCAGAAGGAATGTAAATGATCCTCAGGTTGTTCCATCTCAACCTCCTACAAATGCATCTCCTAAGGCTTCTACCAAAGCACCTACTATGCCATTTAGTGTGGTAGAACAAATGAAGAAGAAAAATGTGAATATTTCCATGTGGGATGCTATTGCTACTATACCCATGCAAAAGAGGTTGCTACAACAAGAATTGGAAAGTATTGAACCAAAGGATCAGCCACCCAGCATGGAAAGTGCTACCAACCTAGTACAACCATCAAGGGAGGAAGGAAAAAATAAAAAGGTTAAACCCCCTCCATTTTATGTTTCTCTAATTATATGTGATAAACTAGTCCACAATTGCATGATTGATTTAGGGGCTAGTAGTTTAGTGGTGCCTAGCTATGTTGCTGATACTTTGCGAATGAAATATGAGCCCATTGTTAGGGATGTGTTACAATTCGATGGTAGTATTGTCAAGACTATAGGGATCCTTAGGAATTTTGAAATGGCCCTACATGCATGCCCTAGTTTTAATGTAACTCAAGATATATCCGTTGCTGAAGTCAAGCCACATTTTGCCATTTTCTTGTCAAGAGACTTCACTACCCAAATAGATGGTTACATATCTTCTGATTGGTCATATATGTTTTTTAGAACAAGATATGGAACCAAAGCTTCAATCAAAGCAGAGCCTCTAGCCCTCCATCATATTGAGCCCTACACCCCTAATCTCATCAACGTGAACTGTACTATCCTAGAAATGGATGAGAATGACATAATGAATGAGCCTACCACTTCCCTAGCAGAGATATCTCATTTTCTCTTAGATGAATGGGCTAATGTATATCAATTTGATCCTATGCCAGAAACCCTTGAAATAGGTCTTAGTACATATTGTATATTAGAGAAAGGTGCTCTAGTTCCCAATCTTGTGAAGACTAAAGAAGATATAAGTGGGGTATGGAGCATGTACTTTGATGGTTCAAGGAATAAGAATGGATCAGGGGCTGGCGTGATGATGATTTCTCCTACACTAGTAAGATACTACTTCTCCTTTAGGTTCTAATTCAGGTGCACTAACAATGTGGCTGAGTAAGAATCTTTGATTCAGGGTCTCCTACTTGCTCAAAAAAGAGGAATTCAAGCTTTAAGTGTATATGGAGATAGTGAGTTTGTGGTTAACCAAGTGAGAAATTAGAATATCACCAAGAACAATTTTCTCAAGTCTTATAAACATAGGGTATGGGATCTGCTTGAAGGTTTCAATGCATTTAATATTCAAAGCATCCCAAGAAGAGAAAATAGACATGCTGATAGACTTGCAGCAATAGGTGCATCTTATGATGTGCCAGGGGATCTTGAACAAAAGAAGAAGCAACAAATTAGGATGGTCATAAGGCCTACCATCCCTGATAGCAACATCCATTAGCAAGTGTTTGAATCTAATGAAAAAATTGTAAGCTTCTTGTAGAATGAAGTAGAATTTTCAGATAGAAACTAGTCAAGATTGCAAGATTAGTATGGTGATCAAATCATTAATCTCAGTTCCAAAAAATTGCCTAAGGGTCTCATTGCCTTAGAAAGTGCTTTCAATCCTGATGACCAAGCAAGAGGTAGAGTCATGAACCTAGCTGCTGATGAAGATGATCACACCCCAATCATGATTGCTGATGGAAAATCCTTAAACATGGGGAAGGTATGTTCTGAGACTGAGCAAGAAAGTTTTATTCATCTATGTCAAGAATTTAATGATATATTTGCCTAGACGTATGATGATTTAGAGGGTTTTGACCCAAGGTTTTTTCAACATACCATAGATTTAATTGATAATGTCAAAGTAGTGAGACAAAAGCAAAGGCTAGTGAATCCCAAAATTGAACCCTTAATGAGAAAAGAGCTATCCAAATTGATTGAGGCCAATATAATTTTCCCCATCAAGAACTCATCATGGGTAGCAAATCTTGTCCCTGTTAGGAAGAAGAATGGAGAAATTAGATTGTGTGTGGACTTTAGGGACCTTAACCAAGCTTCCCTTAAAGATCAACATCCTCTCCCTTCCATGGAGCAGATTTTGTCCAAGGTCAGTGGTTCAAGGAGGTTTTCATTTCTTGATGGATTTTTTGGCTACAATCTTGTATTGGTCGAGTCTGATAGGTACAAGACTACATTTACCACCAAATGGGGTACCTATGCTTATTTTAAGATTCCATTGGGCTAACTAATGTAGGTGCTACATTTCAAAAGGCAATGGAGATGGCCTTCAAAAAAATGATTGAAATTTTTTTATTAGTTTACCTTGATGATATCACACTGTATTCAAAGAATGTGGAAGATCATTTTGATCATTTAAGACAGGTATTCTTAAGGTGTAGAGTGTTTGGGGTATCCCTTAACCCAAGCAAGTGTGTCTTTTCCACCAATCAAGGAAAATTATTAGGACACATTGTATCTAAGGATGGTTTAACCATTGATCCAGATAGAACAAAAACAATAATTTCTCTTCCCCTTCCTAAACATAAGAAAGGGCTGCAACGTTTCCTTGGTAGGATAAATTTTGTGAGAAGATTTTAGGCCTAATCTTGCTACCATGGTAAAACCCCTTATAGCTATGCTAAAGAAAAGTATGGTCTTTGCATGGACCAAGGAAGGGAAATAAATTTTTGAAGAGATCAAGATAGCCATAACCTTAGCCCCTACTCTCATGAATCCAAACTTTGAAAATGATTTCATCCTTTATGCCCTAGGTGGTGAGTCAAGTATTTTTGATGTCCTGACTCAAACAAATGATAAAGATAAAGATCAGCCCATAGCCTTCTTTAGTGAAGGGCTTAAAGAGTATGAGGACAAATAAAACTATGTAGAGAAGCAAACCCTTGCAATCATCAGAGCTTTAAAGAAATTTAGACACCTCTTGTCTCATAATAAAGTTCATTTGTTAGTACCCCATGCCAGTGTGAAGGATTTCCTTTTAAGTAAAGATATTAGTGAGAAAAGAGCTGGCTAGATTACTAAAGTAATGGAATATTATGTTGACATCCAGATCATCAAGCTGGTAAGAGGGAAAGGGTTATGTAAAAAAATGATATCATCTCAAGAATCTGATGAGGAAGTTGCCATTATACTAATAGAGCAACAAGAAGAGAGAGATGATAACCCAAGGAGCTGGAAGGATGATATGATGAATTTCTTATTAGGCAATGGATATCCTCAAGGATTAGATAGAACTAAAAGGAGATAGTATAGATTATAGTCAATTCCTTATGTCATAGTTGATGGTATCATTTTTGGGAAAGATTTTAATGGAGCCCTATTAAGGTGCATTGGCAAGGACCAGGCTGAAAGAATGATCTGAGAAATTCATGATGGACTTGATGGTGGTCACTTCTCAGCAAGGACAACTGCAATGATGATCATGAGAGTTGGTTACTACTAGCCATCCCTATTCCATGATTGTCATAAGTATGTGAGGAAGTGTGAAAAATGTGCCTTCTTCCCTGGCAAGAAAAGGCTTGCAACTCTTCCTCTTCATCCCATTTAGGTGGACTAGCCTTTTGCTCAATGAGGATTTGATTTCATAGGCCCTATCAATCCTCCTTCTAGTTCTAGCCACAAATGGATTTTAGCTACTACAGATTTCTTCACCAGATGGATAGAGGTAGTTGCATTGAAGGATGCCACAAAACCTTTAGTTATTGAGTTCCTTGATGGAATTGTGACTAGGTTTGGTGCCCCTTCAACTATTATTTTAGATAATGCAAAATCTTTTGGTGGAGCTTAGATTTGTGCATGGGTAGTTGATCATAATATCTACTTAAGCACATCCTCAAACTACTATCCTCGGGGTAATGGTTTAGTTGAGTCATCCAAAAAAAACCTTATTAGGATCATAAAAAGAACTATAGAGGATAACCAGAGGTGTTGGCATCAAAAGTTGAGGACTACATTGTGGGCTGACAGAATAACACCTAAGAGGTCAATTGGGAATTCACCATTTATGTTGTTATATGGGAGAGAAACAAGGCTTCCAATTTCATTAGAATTCCCATCTCTAAAACTAGCTCATTAGATGGAGCTAATCGAAAATGATTCCATGGCAATAAGAATGGTAGAGCTGATGGAGCTAGAAGAGAAAAGAAGTCAGGCCATGCAAACCCTAGAAACACATTAGTAGCAGGTGAAAAGGAGCTTTGATAAGAAGGCTAGGGTCAGAACCTTTAGAGAGGGTGATTTAGTTTTGAAATGGGATGCAGATAGGGAAAAACCAAGGAGACACTCAAAGTTTGATGCACTATGGAGTGGTCCCTATCTGATTGTCAGTTGTAAGCAGGCCAATGCTTTTCAGCTAAGCAAGCTTGATGGTGAAATTTTGCCTATCTCAGTCAATGGGATCTATCTCAAACCATATTTATAATAGGGCTTGAGGTTTCATGTACATATGTAGCATAGTTTTATTTCTATTATTTTCCATCTTTCCAAGAAGTTCTTGAGCACAAGTTTCTCCTTGTGAGATAGCCAATTTTTGGAGTTTTGAAGGTTGCAGAGTTGCAGAGACAGAGTTTTTCAATGTTTTCTCTTGCAGAGGTAGGGTTAGGGTTTTGTAGTGCACTAATCCAAATCTTTTGTGACTCTACAGCCCAATGGATACATAAGGACATTGGTCACATGCATAGCTAGCTTGCATCCCCTCTGAGTTGCCAGAAATGTTACTCATTTTTTCCCCCCACCAAATATTCAAAGTTTAAATGCAGGCCTACCCCAATAGCTACTTCCCATCTTCTATGTTATTTTAATGCCCCCGAGAAATATAAAACAAAATAAAATAAATGATTTAATCTTTATTTTATTTCCTTATTTTCTAAATTTGTTTCCGCGAGCTCGCATTCTTTCCACATCGTTGGATCTTGCTAAGATCTATGTTTGTCGCTATCTCGCTATGGAAAGTTGCACGGGGTTACTCATAGTGACATAACAACATGGGACTAAGTTGAAAGTAGTCAATATGGTGATGACAATTTATCTTGTTCTTTCTTTGATGTCGAGTTTTGATAAGCCCCTGACGCTCGCTATCTCGCTATTAGAAAACTTAGGCATCTTGTCATTAGCGACATAGCGAGGTGCCATGAAGTGAACATGGTGGGGCCATAAGCTATGTGGAAGGATGACTGTGATTGAAATAAGGTTTTGTTCCACCAGTTGTGCAGATTTTTTGATGTCATTGGTACCCCAAACCCACGCCCCTTTCGTACGCACACGAGGATTTTTTATCGTCAGATCAGTCTTGATCTACGATCATCACTATCTTGCTATGGGGAGTTGCTCGAAGGTTATGCATAGTGAGATAGTGACTTAGAAACATGTGTTATTTGAGGGCTAGGCTTATTCCATAAGCCATCGAGTGATGCAAAGGTGGGCCATGTTCTTATTGGTTGGTGCACTAACAGATTGGGTGTACCTTTAGGGCCATCAGATGGTGGCAAATTGACATTTATCATTATGTTGCTATGAGGAAATGATCGACCTTTAATTATAGCGACATAGAAAATATGGGACCCACCACTTCTTTAGGGTACTCTGTGTAGTGTCTCATCTTTGATTTGGTCTCAGATTGACAGTCATCACTATCTTGCCATGAAGAGTTGCTAAGAGGATATGTATAATGAGATAGCGACTCAGTGCCACATGTCCTTAGAATTTTGTGGGGTATAGTTCAAAATGCCAATAGTGAAGGAAAGGATCAAAGGAAAATTGATGGTTGTCGCTATCTCGCCATGAAGAGTTGCTTAGAGGATATGTATAGTGAGATAGCAACTCAGTGCCATGTGTCCTTAGAATTTTGTGGGGTCCAGTTCAAAATGCCAACAATGAAGGAAAGGATCAAAGAAAAATCAATGGCCATCACTATCTCGTTATGGAAAGGAGCTTGAGAGTTATATATAGCGAGATAGTGATTTAGTAACATGTGTCCCAGTGGGCCCGACCAAGGTATTAATAGAAAGGTTGGCAATTAAGGCCACAATTTCTTGAGGCAGTCAAGGTTAGGTTGGAGGTAGCACAGTTGGTAAAGAAGATATAGTCAAATGCATGAAGACTCCACGGGGTGGAAAAATAGAATGAAATCATTGGTCCATGTGGCTCATCCTAGTGCCAGAATCCAGTTGACTATTTGACCTTGCTGATTCATGAGCTAGAAATAGAGGATATCGGGTTTACTTGCATGATCCGATCTTCATGATTGATTTCAACCACTTCTGAGTGAATTTTGTGCTTGGTAAATGAAGGAGAACACTCCACCACCTCTAATCCTATCCATCTACTTGGTCAAAACTATTTAATGGTGTCATTTCTATCTTTTCAAGACCCTGTTCCATCAAAGATCAAATATCTTAGGTCTGTGCCAAGGTTGGATTTTCCCTAGATCTGCATGATTATTCTCTATAAGACTTAATGGCAGTGGTTGTAGAGTAACTTCAATGGGGAAATATCCTAGCTATTCTTGAGCTAGAAAGGCAATTTTTGTAGATTTTGTAAAGGTCAACTCTTCTCTGACTTCTCTATTATTGCTCTATAATTTCATTGTAAATTCCCTTTGCCTCTAAACTGTATGACATTCTGCCTTATCTCTTTTAGCCACTAATGTGAAAGTGCAAGAACTATTTGCCTCTCATTGGTGTTTTGTAGAGATCTTTGATCTACATGATTGTATCTCTTTTGGCCTGTGAATGATATATAAGTAAATCTTCTCTTCCTTATGTCATTCATTTGGGTTTTCTGATCTACATGTGGTTGCTAGGTTAAAACAAGTCTGAATGTGTATATCCTTTGGTGTCATGAAGGTTCAATAGTGCATATATGGGCAGGGATTGGTTGAACACTCTATTTTGGTGCATCACCCCCTTAGGTTAGAATAGGTAGATTTTCTTTTCATGCATTTCTTCTCCCTTTTCCTCTCCAAGAGTAGTTAGGTACACCCTGATATTAAAGGAAGCCGACCTTCTCCGAAGACTCAACCTTATAGTTCAAGTCCCATAACTTGGAGGTTGTTTCCATGTTTCACAAGGTTGTCCTTAGGTAAAAACTTTGGACAAGGGTGCAAACCTCTGTTACAACAGGCATCGCTCTTGAAACTATTTAGAATCCTTTATAAAAATAACACATCTACATTTTATTTAATGACATAAATAAAAGAGTATTCCATAAAAATAGTTATCGAACTTTTATTATAATTAAAACATAAATTAATACTTACTATATATGTCTCAACTAGGTGCATCAACTCATCCCCACTCTTTTGTATTTTAGGAATCTGAGGTCAAATTGATACCAATTTCTTTAACCTTTTTAATAAATCATGAAGCACCTTTTGCACTGCAACCATAGGATTAGTGACTAAGGAAAAATCAATCATGAATTCATCATGCTCCTCATGGACTACTTTCTACTCTCCCTTTTCATGATCAAAACTCATTTGTGAGAACAATATTATTAGCACTATATTTAAAATCACTACAAAATAGTAGTGAAGAATAAACCATAATAAAAAATGCGCATTGACATATTTCTTGTATCTAATTGGTACAACAACAATGAGTTTTACCTATTAGGAAGAAGAAGCCCGGTGAGAACCATTGTCTTTGTGCATATCCTATGGTTGTTGATCCATACTATAGCTCTATATTTCAGAAATAAATCATTGAGACATGTTAAAACATGTATGTTATTATTCTAAGTGAGCAAAAAAGTAAAATAACATAAATTATATATTGGATTCACTAATTGGAGTTGATTTTAAATGTGTATAGTACATACCACCTCACCCATGATAGTGGCTTTATTTGTATCTATGTGATTCAAATTACAATCAATAAGAAGCTCTTCACCTCTCAACATATTGATTTTATCATATATACAAATACGTGATTTCCCTCATGCACCTTAAATATGCAATTGGGTCACTTCTTAGTTGACATAGGTCATGTACTATTATTAAAACCTAGAATATTTCCTGATGCTTTTGGCTTTCATTAATGTATATAGCTATTGTTTTACTTTATTCACTAACTTATTGTTTAATGTAATTTTTTGCAAGTGCATACCTACACATACATTTTACATATCTAACAATCTTCGTCCAACTAGTATAATCATAGCAAGGTCTAATATGCTCCATCAATTCAACAACCTTCCTATAAGGGACCTTCATGTGATCCATAAAATATAGGCCCAAACCATGCAATGAGGATGGTGCTATGCAAAATATTCTCTCTCCAACACAAAAATTAGTGTTTATTGGAGGAAGTTCATCAAGGACCCATTGTTTCTGTTGATGTTTGTACCTAAAGGGCACATGAGAGTTTCTTTAAATCTTATCATCATTATAAATGACCCTACTTGAGAAAGAAAAAAATTAATGCTCTTATTGAATGTCTTTCTAATATTTTGACCTCAAGTCAATCTTTTGATTTAGACATACTAAATGTCTCACTTTCTTCTTCCATTCCTACATTTTCCTCACTCGAGGAAGAAAAATCTGACAAATACCTATTCACTGGTACCTACACTCTACAAAATAAGAGAGATAGGTGGCAATGAGAGAGATATTTTATAAATGGTCCATGAGACTGTGTGGGATGCTCATGAAAGGCTTTGGATTTTTGCATATGTAAATAACTTGTCTTATGCTAGCTAAAAAATTCATGATACATATACATATGAATTATAAATAGTAAAAGGTACATGCAAAGTTAATTAAATTAATCATTGATCTATCAAGAACTCAATATTGAATAGCATATGCATTAATCACATAACTACACATTTCATTCCTATCATTGATAATCAAATCCCCCCTTCAATTTTATCTAAGCAAACCCCCCATCATTGATATTATTATTCATCCATCTCATCATCAAGATCATCATTATCATCGAAATCATCACCACCACTATCATGGTGGTGGTGGTGATGATGATGATGATGATTATCCTCCTCCTCCTCCTCCTCATCATCATCATTAGTAGAAGCATCATCATTGTGATCATTAGCAACATCATTTGGATCAAGAGCATCATCGACTAACTCTCGATCATGATCTACTTCTTCCTCTTCCTCAATATCTTCTTCTTCCATCACATTATAGTTTATTGGCCTTCCTCTTGGATCATGTATAAGAAAAATGACCAAACTAGTTTATGTGGAACATTTGAGTAAAATACCTACACACATTGCCTTGGAAGAACATAGGAATCATCCCCAATTGGCTCAAAAAACCTTGTATTAATCATTGCAAATCCATTCTCATGCTCAATAATAGTTCTATTTGGATCATTTTGATTGAGTTTTAATCTGTAATATCTAATGATGAAGATAACTAATTTGAAGGAATTAAAGTCATAATCAAGTATATCAACCAAAATTCCATAGGATTGATTTTGAGATTCTCGAGGATGTAAGTCATTTCTAGATCAAATATTGGTCACCTGGAAGACTACACTTATCCCAAAATCACATGTTCTCTTCATGTCATAAAAATATTTGATGTGAAATTTATAACCATTACATAACATATCCTTGTGGTGTTTCACCTTCAATAATGTAAAACATGTATAAATTATTGTATCACGAGTTCAAAAACATATTGTTGATTAACAAACTTATAAATACCTAGAGATCTCTTAAACCAAATGCTAAATATAATTTTATTTTGTGTAACATTGAGATCTCTAGTACAATGAGTTTTTTTAACCAATGAAGACATGATTTCCTATTTTTATCTATGATCATAATGTTGACATCATTCAATCCATACCATCATCAAATCTTTGATTGTTTGCAATAAACAAATATATTGCATCCCACTCTTTAGCAACTATGCAAAAGTACATAGATGACTTACACCAAATTTATTTTGAAGATTAAGAATTAATTAAGTACAATAACATCTCATAATTTATTACCTTTCACTTTCATAAATCTACTATTCCCTACCAAGTACTCCCCTCTAATTTTTTGAATGAAGTTAAGATCCCAAATGCAATCTATATGGGTCTTTGCTGCAAGATTAGGAAGATATTGAGTAAGGTACACCGCTATCTAGTATATCATTTATCCCTCAACCATAGAACTCTTGAGACATGCTCTTTGTCTAACCAAACCCTTCAAAAATTTCAAGTGTCTTTCAATAATTTACATTGACCTAGGCTGTACAGGTCTGCACTATTCAATTTTCTCAACTTGGTGACTGAGGTAGTGTTCTTGTGCATTAAAAAAAGTTGAAGGTAAACACTTTTGCATTTCACACATTAGTCAATGAATTCTTTTCTTCCAATTGTATCTTCTTTATGGATTTTTTTAGATGATAACAACCTACAATGGATTCAAGACACAAAAACATATAAACACAAGATATTACTTATTTGATATATTGAATAAATATAACTTCTTACCTCATGTATTTTCCAAGATCATATATCACTTGTTTGATATTATTGTTGAAGTTTTCTGGGAGCAATAGGGATAGCATAGACTGCAATAATTGTCAACTACTCATTTCATTATGTTCTAATGTAATAAAATGAAATTTTTTAATGTAGTTTCACAAATATATTGTAAATATAAAAGACCGCAACTTATCTTGATGAAGATATGCCAATCATGCATTTTTAGCCCTAGATCAAATTCACTTTTCTTTGATATGAGATTTCTTATATTCATAGAAAATCCTATAGGAAATTAAATTTTTTGTATGACTTCTTTTATTGGCACTTGTGTTAATTTGGTCTACACTACTATTTGATTCAATGATATTTTTCATTGCATGATTGGAATCATGAACCTCACTACAAAGTTTGGAAAGTTTTTAAATGTCACACCTTCCATCCAATATTTTCCACGATGTCTCTATTACATTATTTCCAATATGCATAGTATCAAATAAATTCACAATTTGTAGCTACTCATAGTAGGGTAGCCTACTAAATTCTCTGAGATAACATTTTAGTCCATTTGGAAGGTGGTCACCAATGCCTTGACAACCTTCATGATCATCAATTATATTATTAGCCAACAAAACACAAACAAAATATATAATTTCTAAACATAAACCATTAGGTGGAGTGATAGTACCTCAAATTCTATTATATTCCAACTTCCATAGGCGAGGTGTCATTCTTTGTGTCTTTGATGTAGTCTCTTCTTTCCCATTGAGAAGATGTTTTTTGGCACTTCGATACTTATGATTTTTATTAAGGAAGTGCCTGTACTCATCAAACACCTTCTTTCTTAAACTTTTGAAATGATGAGATTTCATCTTTGGACCACACATTGGACATGCAAATTTTTCGTTTGTTTGGAGACCTACAAGATAACGATACAATTGGATTAAATATGGCCATATTTGGAATTAGCATTATCATTGCATGGAATTCAATTTTTTTTTCTCCAATTGGTCTAGAGATATCATACATAGTGAAACCATTCCATAACACCAACAACTCATTGATAAGAGGCACAATATATACATTGATATATTTCACTTGGTACTTACCTAGTTGAATGAACAATATCAAATAATTATTGTGGTCATTTCACTCTAAGACATATAGGTACATGTAGATAACAATAAAACAATAAAACAACTATAACAATCATTGCCAACATAATGTGCTCTCTCTTTATTGATTTACATGGAGGGAGGTTATTGTTGATAACTAAAATAGGCCACATCAAGTAAACATATCTCATCTCTCCAAATGGATTGACCCCATTAGTTGCCAGAGAAAGCCTAATATTGAGGTTCTCCTTTAAAATGTGTCCACTTTTCCCCTATTTCCATAAATGATGAACCATCCATAGGCATTCAAATAATGTCATCTCAATTTCTATTGCATGCATGGTAATCCATAAATTGTGCCAAGCTACTACACCTGAATAATTGTTTAAGATGTGGAATAATGGGGATGTGATGAAGAACCTTGCAACACCTTTTTTGTCACTTGATCATCTTGATATCTTCTCCTATGGCATTTAGGGCATTTTGTTGCATTTTTATGTTCTTTTTAATGATTAACACAATCTTTAGTCCACAACCATCTATTGGTTGATACTTTGTTCCAATATGTTTCATACAGGCACATAATTCTTGGTACAAGTAAGGGATAGCATTTGATGGTGGTAACAAATAGTCATCTATCAATCTACAAAAAAAAATATAAGTCATTAGTATGAAAAATATTAATGGCATATGTTTCACCTTTTATAGAATATAATAATGTATATGACAAACCTTAGCATACGTGACATGTTATGTTGGATAAATCATGCATAACCTTCAAATTCACCAACAATAATACAACAAAGAGAAGAGTTGACTGGGATCCTTTTTAAAGGGTTGTGTTTTCCTTCTCAAGTAGAGATATATCATGGACAAACTCAATCTCATCCTCATCATAATCATCATCATTAGCAACAACAACAACAACACTAGTACCATCATCTTCAAATGTATTTTATGGCACATGATCATCATCTTCCATGGGATCATTATCTTCTCCTTCAATACTCATACCTCCATGTTCCTACATATTCACACCTCCATGTTTCCTTGAGATGTGGTGGTCCATATCATGTACTACCTTGGGGAGATCAAACTATGTAAAAATGATGATAATCAAATACCCATTTCGTGGTTCATATGTTTATTAATTGAGAAATCAATATAACAAACATCTTACCAATGGATGATAATCAAATCCTCCATTAATGTGACCATTCTCCCTACAATGTCTGTTAGCTATTTTGATTTTGATTCTTCTTGTCTTTAAGTCGTTACAACTTTTTCAAGGACAATAACATTTGTCATCACCTTCTCTTTGAAAGTTAGACAAAAATCTAGTGATTGTCTCCCTATTTTGATCAAATGCCCTTGTATTATCTGACATGATCCTTCTTCACAAGAATAACTTATTCTTGTAACCTTATTGAGTTGGTTTTGAAAGAAAAAAATTGGTGTACTTAATGTGTATATTTTTTTAAAAAATTGGAGATATTGTACTTAATGTTTATATTTGCACATATGGTTTTGAAAGAAAAAAATGGTGTAATTAATGTGTATATCTGCAAAAATATTGGACATGTTGTGCTTAATGTTTATATTTGCAAATATGGTTCTAAATGAAAAAATTGGTGTAATTAATTGTTGAGAATTGGCTAATAGTGATATGTAATTATTGTCATTTATCACAATACATGATGTACATGTTCACAAGAAACCTCAAAAATAAAGATACTTAGTGTTTGGTAATCAGAAAATTGTTTAAGTATAGAATTTGGTTTATAGTAGTGTATTGTTTTGTGTATAACATGTTGCAGATGTCATATTATGACTAGTGAAGTTACATGGAGATAGTATACATGTTTTTGATGATATTTATAACCTCAAAAGTGTGTACAAACTATATAGAATGGAGATAATCATGTTTTGATTAAGTAGAACATTGGAATTGAAGGAAAGAAATGTTTTGTTTACAAAATAATTACTTGTCCAATTAGGGCCAACATCCTAGATGTTTACTCTAAATTGAAAAAGTGAATTGTGGTTTTAACTAACCCAACAATAATTTTTGTAAAGGCATGGTATTTATGCAAAGCACTTTTTGTGATAAGATTGTGAAGTTGTGAAGTGCTTGCAAGTGCTATCTTGTAAGATTGTGAAGTGACCAAAATTTTGTGAAAGAGATATATGTGAAGTTTTATACGAGCTATCTAGTGATTTGAGATCAAGATAAAGATTAGAGATCAAACAAGCAAGGAAAATAATAGTAAATTACTTGTTTAAGTAGTGAGCACTTCTTGTAGTTGAAATTGAATGTTTGGGTAGTGGGCTCTTATTGCATACATTATACCACAACTCCTAATAGGGTTGGAATCTCCTAATAGGGACTGGTTATACTAAATTTTCTCATTGACTCCTAATAGGGTCCATCCTCTAAAAAGGAACTTATATATCAGTATATTATCTAGTTGATATCATCCCTGTTTTTGTTTTTCCTAGTTAACAAAATATGGTGTTATGAGTTATCTTTGTGCATTTTTATTGTTACTGTTCAACATTACTTTATTGCTTTGTTATGCATGGTTTAAAGTAAGTAATAATATCTAGTAGGTGACCTAACTTCTTAGATTACTAATCATTCACTCTCCCCTCTTAGTAATCCCTATTCCTAACAATTGGTATCAGAGCACAATTACTTCTAAGAGGCTTTAAAAATTAAGTAAGATCCCTATGGATATGGAGTAGTTGATGAAGAACCTTGAAGAAGCTCTTGAACAAATTGATCTTCTTATTGAAGAAAGAGATAAGCTGAAGGATACATATGAAGACTCCAAAGTATACATTGGTCAATTGAAGGAAAAGATTGATAATTTGAAATCAAAGCCTAAATCTACTGAATCTAGAACTAGTGATTATGAGTATTTAAAGTTGAAAATAAAATACAAGATCTTGAAGCATGAATTAAAGATTACAAATCTGAAGTTGACTTTGAGAAATGATCTAGGAGCAAAGTTGAATTTGATTTGAAGACTGAAAATGTAGATCTGAGAGCAAGTCTACCCAAAAAAATTTTTGAGTTTGAGACATTAAAAGAGTATCATGAAGAACTCCATAAGTACAATGCTATTGTGAAAGGTGAATTGACACAGTGCAAACAACATCTCAAGAAACTTTATCCTAGCAAAGAAAAGCTTGATGATTCAATGTCAATACAAAGACCTACTTAAGATAAGAATGGTCTTGGTTACCTAATTAATATGTCCACAAAGAAACCTAAGATTAGATCAGATCGAAAAGAAAAAGACAAATTTGATGATAAGATTAAATCTAGTCAATCTTTTGAGAAACCTAAAGAAGTTGAGCAAAACAAGAAGTTGAAATCTTGGATGAACCAAAGCAAGTGGAAGCTCCTAAGGCAACTAGGTATGAATTTAGAGGTAAGTGACTTTTATGTAATGAAATAGGTCATATAAAAAGAGATTGTACAAATAAGTCATTTAATGATGTTAAGGATTTTTATTGTCATATTTGTCATGGTATGAATCATAATGCAATTGATTGTAGGAAACCTAAGTATGATAATGATAGAAGAAATAGTAAAATGTCTAGAAATACTAAGCTTGAAAATATAAGAAGATCTAATGAAAGAACATCAAGAGAAGGAAGATCTTATGAAGACAAAAGATAGATCATGTGTTATAAGTGTAACAAATTAGGACACACTACTTAAGTTTTCATGCACTTGATGATCAGTACAATCCTAGAAGAAGAGAACCTATATGTCAGTTATGCAATAAATTTTGACACACAATGAGGTGCTTCAAAATGGATAGAAACTTCAGAGACAAAAGGAACAATTGAAGAAACTTTGGGAACAAAAGGAATGATAGAAGGAACCATGAAAAGATCTCCAAAACTAGTAGAGACAATAAAGAACAAAGAAACAATGTAAGTGAACTTTGAGAAAAACTTAATGAATCATTTGTGAAAGAAATTGATATCTCAAAATAAAAGTTATATGATGATGAGATAGGAAGATTGAAGGCAATTGTTGAAGTTTGATTCAATCAAGTTGAATTAAGCTTGTTCATAGGATCAGAATTTGAGAACTTCATTTAGAAGCTAAATTAGAGATAGAAAAGTTGGAAAATGTGTATCCAATTATGTTTAGATGGTACCTAATCTCACTTGTAATTTGGAGCTCATATAAACAAGTTATGATGAAATTCAAAGTTACTAGTATTACAATAAAAGTTAATTCTATAAAAAAAAGATGAAAAGTATGATTTTGCAGAGAATTTTGTGATGTGAAGTCTTGAGGATGTTTGTCATGATGGAATAAGGCTATAGTAAACCTTGGGTGACATTTGAAGATCAAATAGATGAGTTTAAGCAATTATCTAATTGTAGAATGCAAGTAACAACTTTTTCACATTTCTAAAGTATGCAATTAATGCAAGTTCAATTTGATGAATAAATGGAGTAAAATTTTGATTTTTCACTTCATTGTGAACACATCAAAAGTGAAGAGCATTCAGAAGTGACTTGTTAGAGAAAATTTGAAGCAAACCCTATTTTTGGAAAGAGGTATTTTATCATTTTTCTATAAAAATTTTCAGTAAAAGATATTGTTTGATAAGATCATGGATATGTTAGTAGTACACAATGTTGAGAACAAAGATAGACCTAAGTTTAAGATTGTTTCCATTAAACCTAATGAAGGAAACCCTAACTCAGCATTGCCTATCACTCCAAACAACATAGTTTATCTTAAAGATATAGAAAGTTATTTGAATTGCAAGTTTGAGTCAATTGGTAGTGAATTCATGAACAAAGATATGGAACTAGTTTTCAATCATGACGTGATAGATAAGCTTGAATTTGAATATCTAAGGGAATTAGATTTTTTTAAGTATCATTTCTACCATGAGTTAGATACATATGAGTGGACTCAAATTATTCTAAGTAGGATACATGATGGAAAATTATGGATGTAAGGTAATGTAGTTGACATTTCTACCAACCTTATTCATGAGGTAACTATTCTTAGAAAACAAGGAAGTGTACCTATAGGTGAGAAGTTGGTCAAAAAGAAAGTTGAAAGTTACACTAAAGAAGTATACAATGGTAAGGCTATGGTGATCAAGACCATCAAGAAAGATGATGTGAGATTTATTAGTAGAATATTTTCTTATTTAGTTTGTGCAAATTCTAAGATAGATGAACTCTTAGCAGGATTCATATATGCAACATATAAGATATGTATAGAGAAAGAACAAGTGAATTTGTGTGAAATACTAAGAATGTAACTCTTAGAAAACTTGGAAAAGATTAAGAGAAAAAAGAATGGCGTGTATAGATTCTAGTCATTGGTAAATCAAATATTCTTTCATGTACTTAAGAAATTTCCCTACGTATTAGTAATAGGTATAATGAGTAGTGATAGATGCACCATGGAGAATATTTCAAAGGTATGCAGCAGGCACCCTAAAGAAAAGATACTAGATAGTGGAAACTTAATAATGAGGACACTTTAGAATGAGATGAAACAAAGATTTAGAATTGCACCTACAATTGTGGATAGATTCAAGGAAGAGATTTGTATATTAGTTGATACAGATCATATATATATTCAAGCAGTGGAACCTCGGGAGACATTTCTTGATCCCTTGAGCTATGAATTGAATGATGATGTAGCAGTTGGATAAATTGATTTGTTGCTAGGTTTAGATAGAGAAAAAGAAAAATATAGATTTGGCATGAATGATGAGATCACTTAGCAAGCTCAACAAGAAACCTTGGAAAAGGCATCACATGAGAAGATTGAATCAATAACGAAGAAGGCACTATCAGAGGCTAGAATGATAGAGAGTGAATCTAAGGTTGTGAGATAGACAATAAAGCAAGGTGTACTAAACATACAAACCTTATTAGTATCAGTTGCTGAGACATCTTTGAAATGAAGCATTCCATATGTAGTAGTGTCTGATGTTCATCCTATGAACAAAAAAGAAAGTTTGATAGATTAGTTGAAGCAATGTCTACAAAGACAACGATAGTCAAATAGATGGCCACAAGAATGAGAAAGAGATAAAAAAAAAATTTACAATTAAGTTAAGTGATGAAGAATATGAGGAGTAGGAAACCAAACATGCAAAAAAGGTGACTCTACCTAAGCAAGTAGTAGGCAAAGCTCGACAACCCTAGAAGCCAAAGATTGAGAAGATTAAAATAGCTATTGAAAATGAGGGAAACTTTGTTTAGATGAACAAGTTTTATGATTTATATAATAATTTTGAGAAGGATCAGATAGATATATCTACTATAAGATATATCATATAAAAAGATCTAAGTTTGAAGGATATTGAAGGAGTAGTGAACTAGAAACTCTATGAGAGACTTATAAATAAGAAGACTCCTACAAGAGAAGAAGACCTTGAACTGTGGAAGTCTATGCTAAGAACTATCTACAAGACTGATGATGAAGGTGAAATAAAAGGATTGTTCAATAACCTCACACCATACTTGAGAAATAAGTTGAGGCCATTCTTATTCGTGGTTGATGAAAAGGATAAGTTGAGAAAAGAGACTATAGTAGCTAGTAGTAAGATGTTGACATAGTCACATGCAACATCTCCTCATGCTCCTAAAACCTTAGAAGTGTTAGTAAGTAGTGACACCATGAAGATTAATCAAACCAATGTTACTCTTAACATTGATATTACCAATCCATTTGGTGGTTCCAAACCAAATGAACCAAATACTGAAGATATTGAAGATAAGTTGAAACAAATTGAGGAATAAAAGAGGCTACTAGAAGAAGAAAAGAAGAAAATAGAAGAAGACAAGAAGCAATTTCTTGAGGAAGATAGAAAAATAAAGGAAGATGAAGACAAGAGAAGGATTGCAGAAGAAGAGAGGATAAAGAAAATTGTGGAAGAAGAGAAGAAAAGATTAGAAGAGAAGAGGGAAAGAGAGGAAAGAGTAAAGAAAGAAGAGGAAGAGAGAATAACTAAAGAAGTAGCAAAGAAACTGAGGGAGGATGAGACTAAACCATCTAGTTCATCTACTCCACTCTCTTTTTCTAGTCTAGCTACTGATGATGATGATCAAACTGATCTAATTTCATCCTTATCTAAACTTATATAGATGAATAAAATAGTGAAGAGTTTATATATATTATTAATGCAAGTGACTGATTGACTACACAGTACTTTGATAGTACACAATTCTAAGTTAGATCCTGAATAGAGAGCACAGGCAATACTAAAATATTTTGATGAAGAGTTTACAAATTTTTTGAATGTTGTAGAGGAAAGGGCTCAAATTTCCCATAATAATAACTTGTTTAGCACCATTTGTCAAAATATCAAGAATGACTTAGTCAATCTTGATACTTGTATAAAATAACTTTGGAAATGTCAACAAGAAGGGAAAACTTTGTATGTTAAACCTACCTTATTATAAAAACTAACTAAATACATGGACTATTAGATAGAGATAAAGATGAGTGAGCTAGAGTTTTTATCTAGCTAGATCTAGCATCCATCTAGTAAAGTAGATGATTTTGAGAGTCAAGTTGCTAGTGTTCACAGTGACATCAAGAAACTAAAACTTCAGAAAGAATAGATCTTGAAGAGAACATCTGATTTTAGAAAATCCATTGCTCTGAAATTATTTTTTGTTGAGAAGTAGTTAGAGGAATGTGTCAAGTCTAAGGACACATATTCAAACTTTTTCTATTCAGACATTAATGCACTTGACATTGCATCACATACTTTATGTGCAATTCTCACATTAGTTGAGTCTACTAAAGAGACATGGACCAAAGGTATGGATAGTCTAAAGTTTATTTTTGATGAATGTATGAAGATAATATTAGCATAAGAAAGGACAACAATTTTGATAGTTTTTGGATAGAATCTTGACATTTTTACCTTTTCCATTGATGTTAAAGGGGGAGAGATACATGTGAAAATTTGTATACATATCAAAAGGAGAGATTATTGGGAGAGATACAATGGGGAGAATACATGTGAAGATTTTAAAAGTGTAAAGTATATTGTAAGGGGGAGCATATATGTAAAGTTGAACAAGTTGTAATAGATGTAATGTTTATATGTTGTTTATTTTAAGTTTGTGTCACTTACCTAATTTTCCCTATTTTGTTACCATCAATGGCAAAGGGGGAGATTGTTAACAATTGGTTAATAGTGGTATGTAATTGTTGTCATTTATGGAAACACATGATTTAAATGTTCATAGGAAACCTTGAAAATAAAGATACTTAATGTTTGGTAATCATAAAATTATCTAAGTATAGAATTTGGTTTACGATAATGTATTGTTTTATGTATAACATGTTGTAGATGTCATATTATGACTAGCGAAGTTACATGGAGATATTATACATGTTGAATATGAAATATATAACCTTAGAAGTGTGTAAAAACTATATGAAAAAGACATAATCATGTTTTGATGAAGCAAGTGCATGAAATTGAAGGAAAGAATTGTTTTGTTTACAAAACAATAACTTGTCCAATTAGGGCTAACATAGATGTTTACTCTAACTTGGAAAAGTGAATTGTGGTCTTAGTTGACCCAGTGATAATTTGTGTAAAGGCATGGTATTGATGCAAAGAAATTTTTGCAATAAGATTGTGAAGTTGTGAATTGCTTGCAAGTGCTATCTTATAAGATTGTGAAGTGAGAAAATTTTTGTGGAAGTGATATATGTGAAGTTTTATATGAGCTATCTGGTGATCAAAGATCAAGCTAAAGATTAGAGATTAGACAAGGAAGGAAGATAATAGTAAATTACTTGTTTGAACAATGAGTTCTTCTTATAGTTAAAATTGCATCTTTGGGGAGTGGGCTCTTCTTGCATACATTATACCACAACTTCTAACAGGGTTGGAATCTCTTAATAGGGATTAAAAGTCTCCTAATAGGGACAACTTATACTAAATTTTCTCATTGACTCCTAATAGGGTCCATCCTCTAACAAGGAACTTATATATCAGTATATTATCTAGTGGGTATCATCCCCACTGAGGTTTTCCCTTGGCCAAGGTTTCACTAGTTAACAAAATATGGTGTTATGAGTTATCTTTGTGCATTGTTACTATTACTGTTCAACATTATTGTATTGCTTTTTTATGCATGGTTTAAAGTAAGTAATAATATCCAGTTGGAAACTAAAGTTTGTAGATTACTGATTCACCAACTCTTAGTAATCCCTATTTCTAACATTAATGTGTATATCTAAAAAAATATTGGACTTGTTATACTTAGTGTTTATATCTACACATATGGTTTTCAAAGGAAAAATTGATATAGCTAATGTGTATATCTATAAAAATATTTTACATGTTGTACTTAATCTTTATATTTGTACATATGGTTTTGAAGATGGTACAATTATTGAACAAGGTATTTCTTCACTGAACTACATTAAAATAAACATATATTTCTTCAGTGAGTTCTACATTAAAATGTGCCTACAAGTTGCTAGGAACTTGACATATATAGTAGAGCTAGATGAGAATTTTGTCAATATCATGGACAATTACTTTGATTCATTCAAGGAAAATATGAATAGCAGATATAGAATTCCAATGAAACTTGTAGTATTACAAGGACAAATTTTTTTTTTTATGGTAGATTATGACAAAGTGTATATTCAAGAAGTCAAACCTAGAGTGGTGTGGGTTAAGCCTCTAAGCTATGAGGTTAACATTGATGACAGCAAGGATACCATTGAGCACTTTTGAATGAACCTATGGATCCCAAGGCCACATAATTTGGTGCTTTTGATGAAATCAAAGCTAGAATAGAACATGAAATTAAGCTTCCCCAAGTCGCTAGTAAAGGAAAGAAGAGGATAAAAAATTTGAGGAAAGAAAGTTCTACTATCCTATTGACAAGAAGGAAAAGGAGATGATGTGGAAGAAGATGAAATAGAAGAAACAAAATATGAAGAAAAAGAGTTAATCAAGAAGGGTAAGGTCATCATAACCAGACCCACCAAGTCATCTACTATAGTATTCATAAGAAGAGCATCCAGATCAAGAAAAAAATTGAAATTAGGTGAGGAAGATGCTGATGGAATTATTTTCAAAAGATCTCCACCTATATTTCAAGAAAAGTTAAAGGAAATTGATGTAGGAGTTGGCATGGAAAACTCCAAATCTCTTAGATATTAGACTTGGAATGCAGATGAGAAGAAGCAAGTTGAAGACATGATAATGTCAAAATTAGGTAAATGGAAATATTCACCTGATCAACTTGCACAATAAATTCCTAATGAGCTTATGCAAGAGACCAAGCCAAGATGGGAAAATGCAAAGAAAACTGCAAAAACAAAATTGAATAGACTTTGAGGCAACTTGTGCCGAGTCTTGGTTATAAAGAAGTGAAAGAATCCATGAAGAAAAATGAAGAAAAAATCCTTTTGAAATTCAACACATGTATGATATTGGTTAATGACATTGAACATGTGGTGAAGACAGCTACAACTACATGGAAGAATATTTACAAACTTCATCAACTAGGTGATTTTGTTGTTCATGTTAGTGACATAGATGATGAAGGTGATAAGGAAGAAAATGAAAATAATGATAAAGAAGATATAAAAATAGATGATGTAAATATGGATGATGAGGAGCAAGAATATGAAGCTACAAAGGAGAATCTCCCTAAGATTCAGAGTATTGAGGAAACTAACCCAGAGAAGATTGCATCAACAGTTATGGATTCATTTCCTCACTCTTTGAGAAAAGCTTTAATGCCATCAAGCTCAAAGAAAGCTTCTACCAAGTTGGTTGTGGAAACCACTACAACACAATGCACCCAACCAATCTCTACACCTATTCAACTGAGTACCATATTGACTAAAGTGATCAACACTTCATCTACCAAGCAGCTAGTGCTTCCTCCATTATTAGATTTGGCTACATAGAAACTAGGTATTTCTACTATCAGTGCAATAGCTACTTTTTTTGATAGCCCTTCTATTTATACTATTATTAAAATTCCAAGTATGGAAATAGTTTGTACAAAGATAGTTGAGAGAAAGCCTCAACCGAGTACTAAAGTTTCAAGTAAGGATAAGAGTAAAGAAGAAGACACTGATCTTAATGAGGATATATTTATCCTCAATTGGGATATTTCTACTCTAAATACTAATCAAATGAACATCATAGGTGAACTATTTCAAAAGAAAGCTAAGCAACAGAAGCTTAAAGAAGAGAAAAGTGGAGAAAACCAAGTGCTTAAAGATGTAAAGGACATACTTGTAGATACACTGAGTACTAAGGTTGATTGTACACAAGCTATTTTGGTTTAGCTAGTAGAAGTTGTCCAAAAATTCAATGAAGATCTGAATGGACAAGAAAAGTTGCTATAAAGAGTAGAGAGAAAATTTGAGAACAAAGCATTGGAGCAAGTGACACTAAAAATTGCAATAAAACAAGAAGAACTATCTACTATTCTTAGCTCATCAAAAACCTCTACAAATAATGTTACTCCATTATTTATCAATTTATGTGATACATTTATCATCTCCTAGGGAATCAAAGATAAACTATCTAAGATAGATGAAGACTTGAAGGCAAGTGTGCAATAGTTGTCACTTGACTCAAGGTATAGTTCTACTCACTACTCAAAGATTAGATTTATGACTAATATGCAAGAAAAATTATTAAGGAAAGAATCTAGAATTAGGGACACGCTCGTAGACATCCAAGAAATCTTTCTCCAAAATATGGATGCATTATAGAAACACATTGCACATGCCAAAACTCTCATCCATGACAATAACTTCTCTAGAGCTGATCATATGATGTAGTTATCAACAAAAGTATAGATTGCACTTAATGCAAGTAAGGTATTACAGAAAAATTGGGACAAGACAATAGCATTGATTTTGAAGGTACATTCTAACTTCTTGCAAAATTTTGGCATTACCATGTAGCATACACCTTTGGCATTTATGTCAAAAAGGGGGAGAAGATGTGATATATAAAAATATAAAAGGGAGAAAATAAGATATGAGATAAATGTATATATTGAGAAAAGTATAATATGTGATATATGTATGGGGGAGCAACATAATATTATACAAATACATGTACAATTATTCAAAAAACATCTCTTATAAAAGAAATTTTAAAAAATCTCAAAAACAAAGTATGTTACCGAGTTGAAGACATGGGATGGAGACAAAAAGAATGTTTTGGACTTGAAATTTTGAGAGTTTGGTTTTGATTGATAAGTGTTTTTGTCACTAATTCCAATAGGGGAGATTGTTGACATTATGGTCATGTATTTTTATTAGTGACTCATACTTAGTCAAATGGTTAGCAATTACCAAGCTTATCTTGCAGTTTATAGTGTTTACCAAGCAATCTAGGTGCTACCAAGTTCAGACTACTTGGAAGTGATTAGTATGAACCGAGCTTCTATGTATACTAAGAGCATGATGATGCCAAGTGTTGACAATGGCTGCTGAGTATTAGAACCTCACTAAGTTTGTCTTCAAAACCTAAGTGCCAACAATTGAGCCAACCTTGTGCAGTTTGGTGAAACCTTTATTTTAGTTGACTTTCATGAATTGTAATTTGGATTGGTATATATGAAATGTATTGTATCACATCCAAAGGACAAGAAGATATATGTAAGATATAATAAGAGTAGAAGTGTGAATTAAGAAAGCTACAAGTAGTATAAGGAGCATAATCTATGATAGCAAAGTGATTGTTACACTTGAAAGGAATCTCAACTAGAAAATTAAAATTGCAGATTAGAGATCAGCCACTAGTTCATCCTAACAAGTGAAATAGTTAAATCATTTCACAAGGTATACTTAACAGTCTTTTGAAAATCTCTTTACTGAGTCCATACTTCATTGTATGTTTTGTAAATCCTTTAACAAGGTGGACCTAGTAGTCCTTATTGCTCCTAATAGGGTAGATCATCAGAAGTGATCAATTGTAAGCCTTAACCAACCAAATTTATACTACAGTACTAAAGCTTGTGGGTATCATCCCCACCCCAATTTTACTTTCTATTTGGAAGATTTTTGGGTCACCATATCTTGTGTCAATCTATTATAAATATTTTAATGCTTTTAGTCTTTTATGCATGCAATCAAATCAGTATATTAATGAAGGATTATTTGGTGTAATAAGATTAAGTTTTATTGGTTCCTGATTTACCCCTCCCCTCTTAGTAACCTAGTCTATCCTATATTTCCAACAATAATAATATATATATTCCTTGTTAGAGGATGGACCCTATTAGGAGTCTATAAACACATTCCATACATAAGAGTCCTTGTTAGGAGACTCTGAATCCCTCTTAGGAGATTCCAAACTTGTTAGGAGTTATGCCAACCATGTTAGTAGCTGTAGAAGGTAGAAGGATGCACTGTCCAAACAACTTCTGGGACAAGACACTGAACTTTATTTTCCAACTAATCTCCCAAATATTCCTTGTAGAATAATTGTTCATACTATGCTTTAGCCTCTTTCCTCTATCCTATCAACTAGACCAATCACTATCAGACCTTTTAGACTAGGTCAAAAACCTTAGATCTAAATATCAAACCTCAGATCTTAGAATAAAAACTTGGCAATGAGTTTCTTTTTATCTTCTCTCTTTTCTTCTTATCCTTGCATATCAACTTGTTTCTCTTCTATTCCACTCTTCATGCTTCTTGCAATCATTCATATATAACAAAGGAAAATTACCTTGCTTTATACCAAATCCATAAAACAATTCCCTAAGATGACTATTATATCTTCTTAGTTAATTATTATAGGACCTCATTAAGAGCACATTATACTTAGCAATAACATCAATCAGTTGCTATTGTAACTTGAATAGCCTTCCACATGTGTAATATTATGATAAGTGCATTTAGCCATTTCATCATTAGCATGTCTTCTACACATTTTTAACCTTGCTTCTTGGAATAACACCTTTTCTAAGAGATATAACAAGTTTACCAGAACATGCTTCTATAAACTCTATCTTAGAAAAATCTTCACCAAAACTTACATAACTTATTCTAGACTTAATATCTTTTGCTCCCAAGGTTGGCTACATATACTAGAAACTTAGTAGTATCTCCCATTACCCTCACTAGTGAGAATAATTAATGATCTATCAATACCAACTTGATCTTTACTATTGTTCTTCTATCAGATACCACAAAAAAATGCTACGTTGACAACAATGCCAAACATAATCATGAATGTCACATATCATCATGATAATGATCTAATCATGTTTCTAAAATATTCCCTCATAGAAGTATCATTAGCATTCATGCTTCCAACAATTTCCTCATTTGGCATTGATGGTAACATAGATGAAAAGCATCTAATTCCAAGACTACCAATAGTTAAAGACTATTTAACTTTTCTTTTCAAATCCTCTTCATAAATCATCCTCCCCCATTGATATATCTCAATGTGCTCTATATCAAATGTTTTTTCATGTTGTAATCTCTCTACCATTGACATCCATGTAAAAGGTTTTAACAACCATCTATCTCTACAAGAATTGTGTCTAACTTGCTCAAGTGTTCAAACACATTGTTCAAAACAACATTTATCAAGACTCCTAGATAGCTCTATCCATCATAGATACTCCCCCATATAGGAAGCATCAACATTCAGTCTAAAAAAATAATAGTTCTCTGTATCACTAGATTGATGCACTCTTGCATCATTTATTATGATGTAGGTAGGGGAATAACCCCTAGCATACCTCGCAAATACTCAAAAGTCTCTTTGAGAAGAGGCTTGGTGAAAATATATGTAATCTTCTTTTTGGTTTTTACATAATCTAATTTGATTTCCTTTTCTACAACACTAGATTCTTAAAAATATTCATTATGCTTGTGTTATCAAAATTTATGACAATAGGTTCACTAAATTTTATCCTTATATCCTTCAGAATCTACTTCATCCAAAAAACTTGATTTTAGTTGTCTGCTTCTGCAACATATTCTACCTATGTTGTACTCTATGAGATATAGTCCTTCTTGCTTAACCAAGAAACCAATCTTCCTCCAAGAAAGAATGCTCCACCACTGGTGCTCTTTTTGTCATCTATATTTTGTACCCAATCAACATCAGTATAAGCATATAAAGTAAAATCATTAGATCTATCATACCATAATCTAAACTCTGGTGTTCCCTTCAAATATCTAAATATCCTTTTAACTACTACAAATGTGCTTCTCTAGGATCAGCTTGAAATCTTTCAACAATTCCAATTGTATTTGTTATATCCAGCCTTGTGTGAGTTAGACATTGTAATCCTCCAATCATAGATTTTTACTTCTTCTTCTCAATAGTAGGTGTCTAATCCTCTATAGATAACTTGTGTCCAGTTGCCATAGGTGTTCCAGCTGGTATACATGTTTCCAAATCAAACCTTTTCAATAGATCTTTCAAATACTTAGTCTAAGAAATAAAGATACCTTCTTTATCCTACATAATTTGTAATCCTAGAAAGTATTTAATTTCTCCTATTCTACTCATTTCAAAATCCTTCTTCATTTCTTTTGAAAACTTTTCACTTTCATCATCATCTCCTCAAAATATGAAATCATCAACAAATATTACCAAAATCATCAATCAATCATTAATTTCTTTCCAATATAGATTACTATATGTCATAGCTTTGCTAAATCTATTTTTTGTAAAATGCTTGTCCAACCTTGTGTACTAGGTTCTAGGTGCTTTCTTTAAGCCATACAATGCTTTTCAATCTACATACCATGTCCTTGTTACCTATTAAAGGAAAACCTTCAAGGTATTTTATAAATACCTCTTCTTCAAGTTCTCCATTCAAAAATGCTAACTTGACATCCATTTGATACACTTTGAATTTCTTATGTGCTGCATAGGCTAAGAATAACCTTACTTCTTCAATTCTTTCCACAGGAGCATAGGTTTCATCATATTCTATTCTTTCTTACTATGAGTAACCTTTACATGCCAATCTTTCTTTGTTCCTTACAACTTCACCTTGTTCATTCATCTTGTTCCTAAATACCCATTTGGTTCTTATCACATTCTTGTTTGATGGTCTAGGGACCAATTCCCATGTCACATTATTCACTATCTGATCCAATTCTTCTTGCATAGCTTTCTTCTAGTAGTCATCTTTACATGACTCATCTACATTCTTTGGTTCTACTTGAGATGTTAGACATAGTTCTACATTGATTATGCTTCTTGTCATCACACCTTTATCTTTGCTACCAATGATCTACTCTAGTGGATGATTTTTTGTCATATTCTTACCAGAAGTAGGACTTGTTATCTCAATTCTTATCTTTGTTATAGGTTCAGAACTTTGTTCTTACCTTAGCTCTCCTTCATTCTGCAAATAATTTTTAGTCTCAAAGAATACTTCATCATTCAATCTAATAATTCTAGAATTATCCTCTTCTTCACAATCATCAATAGTAGTTACCAAAGTTGTCTCTTCTACTACCTCCTTTTCCTTAACCAATTCAAGCTCATTATCTTTATCACAATCATTCAAGAATATTTCCATACTTTCTTTGAATTTTTCATCTTCATCAGAAAGTGAACTCTTTCTAGTTTTGTTTACTCTCTTAGGGAATGTAGATGAAAAATGAGAAAACTCATTACATGTCCAACAAGAAAAAATCATCATACCTTCTTGTTCTCTTTTCATAAGTAGATCACTGGCTTCCTTGATCTTCATGTCTTCTTCAAATCTAGATCTATCTTTACTTGTGCCTCTATCTAGAAACTCAATTCTCAATTCTGTACACAATTCTAATCTCTCACCAAGAAGCTCCATCTTTTGGGTGTCAAAATATCCTCCATCACATTTAGGACTATTTTTACTAATTTAACTCACCACTGATCTCCCAAATTTGTTAAGCTTATTCTTTAAGGACTAATGCTCTGATAACAATTGTTAGAAATAATAGTCCACCAAGATAACTGAGGGGCGAGGGGGGTGAATCTGTTATCCAATTAAAACCTTTATCAACCTTAATTAATCTTAACCATTCAATAAAAGTAAACAAAAACCATAACAAGATACACATACAAAATTACACAAAATTTGTTAACCAGGGAAATCCTTGATCAAAGGGAAAACCTTAGTGGGAATGATGCCCATAAAGATATACTAATATATATATTCCTTGTTAGAGGGTGGACCCTATTAGGAGTCTATAAACACATTTAGTACATAAGAGTCCTTGTTAGGAGACTTTGAATCCTTGATAGGAGAATCCAACCCTGTTAGAAGTTGTGCCAACCCTATTAGGAGTTGTAGAAGGTAGAAGGACCCATTGTCCAAATAGCTTCTAGGGTAAGACCATTGAACTTCACTATCCAACTGATCTCTCAACTATTCCTTGTAGAATAATTCTTTGTACCATGACTTAACCTCTTTCCTCTATCTTGTCAACCATACCAATCACTATCAGACCTTGTAGTCTAGGTCACGAACCTTGGATCCAAGTATCAGACCTCAGATCTTAGAATAAAACCTCAGCAATAAAGTTCTTTTCAATTTCACTTTGTTCTATTTATCCTCACATATCAACTTGTTTCTCTTCTATTCTTCTCTTTGTGCTTCATGCAATTGTTCATACATAACAAAGGAAAATGTCCGTCCTTTATACTAAATCCATTAAACAATTCCTTGGGTTGGCTATTACACCTTCTCAATTAATTATTATGGGACCTCATTAAGGATATGCTATACTTAACAATAACATCAATTAGTCACTTTGTAACTTGAATAACTTTCTACATGTGTAATATTATGATGAGTGAGCTTATCCATGTCATCATCAATATGTCTTGTACATTTTTTTCACCTTGCTTCTCATAATAACAATTCTACTAAGAGATATAAAAAGTTTACCAAAGCATGCTTTTGTAAACTCTATGTCAGAACAATCCTCACCAAAAGTTACATGATTTCTTCCAAACTTAATATCTTTTTCTCTTGAGGTTAGTTGCATATACTAGACACTTAGTAGTATCTCCCATTAACCTTTCTAATGAGAATACTCAATGATCTATCTGTACCAACTTGATGTTTATCATTGTTATTCTATCAAATACCATAGAAAACTGCTATGTTGACATTAATGACAAAAAATGTCATGAATTTAACATATCATCATGATAATGATCTAATCATGTTTCTAAAATACTCCCCCATAGAAGTATCATCAGCATTCATGCTTCCAACATGAACAATCTCCCATCATTGTCTTCCCTACTAGAATCTATGATCATTCACTTATTATTTGCATCCATGGCCTTTAAAGAACATCTTGGAAGGGGAAGGAGATCCAAGAAGTGTAGATTTTTTAAGTTAAATGTCACCCTATATTATAAGAGGAGGACACCATTAAAGCAATCCAAACTATCTCTTGTCCCTCCAAATTTTGTAACATGAGATTAAAGCCCATTCAAAAATGGGACATGTTTATGAAAGGATGAAAAAAGATGTTTCAAACCACTGGAACTGAAGAAGCCAAAGATAGAAACTACAGAGAGAAGTGTTCTAAAAGGAAACTAAATGAGGTGGAAAGAAAATATCAAAGTAAAGGAAATGATATTAGAATTGAAAAGGAACTTATTGTGACCAAGAGCTAGCTTAGATAGATACAACAATATAAAATCCAAGGTCTAAAAACCAAAGCCAAAGGGAAATGGTTAAGTGAGGGGGATAAAGGCTACAAATATTTCCTTAACATTATTAGAGCCAAGATAACTAGAGACAAGATTAGTGGCATTCGATTTGAAGGTGGCTTCACTAATGATAATTCTAGTGGCTTTTGTTAAATCTTATAAGGTGATATTCTCCTCTAAGTATAGAATTACAAATTGGGATGTGATGAGCATGTACATTAAGGTCATTCCAAAAAAATTAATGGTAAGAACACTAAAAATATTTGTCAAAATTTATCTATAGATTAAATTGATAGTATTATATGCTCTATGGCTAATGGAAATCTCTGGGGACAGATAGAATTCCTAGTAAACTCTATACGAAGAAAAAAAATAGATTTGTGTGGAGCTTCTTCAAGTTTATCAATGTACCTTTGAGAATGGATCTCTTGGGAGAAATTTCAATAAAGGGGTTATTAAGCATCTACCTAAAGAAGGTGACAAATCTAATGTAAAAAATTAGAGGCCAGTTACCCTTTTAAAAATTTCCTATAAGATCATTGCTAAACTACTAGCTAGAATATTGACAAACATTTTAAATGACATTATTTTATTAACACAAACTAAGTTTATTTGAGGGATGTGTTTTTGGCAGTGGATTAGAATTCCTCACAAGATTTGTGACATGGTTAAACTACCTCTTGTGATTCTATAAGACTATTGGTTGTATTGAGCATTGACAAGTTGATCTTTTTGTGCAACATCAACTCTGGTATTTCTACCAATTGGTATCAAATCTTGGTCATAGGTTTGAATCTCATAGGCCATGGTGAGTTATGCTAGGAGGGATATTTTTGATAGTGGGCCAACATCCCTCATAGGATTCACAACATGGCTTAACTACCTCCTATTGCTCTATAAGACTATTGGTTGTATCAAGCATTGAAATGTTGATCTTTTGGTGGAATGACAAATATGGACTTTCTAATAGGTATATCATAAAGAATCTTATCACTAGTTGGGAGGCTTTTGTAGTGGACTAAGATGGATTGAGAAAATATTGGTACAATTTTGTTACATTTTGAAAAGGGCTATGATATAATTGAATGAAAAATTGTGATCAAAATGTTAAATACCTTTAGGTTTCTTGAATATTTTTGCAAATAGGTGAATATCTTTCTTCAGAAACTCATCTACAGTGATTGAGGTGAATGGAGAGCTCTCATATCCTATTTTTCTAAGTAGATCTATTATGAAGGGGTGTCCTCTTTCTCCTATGCTATTTATTATTTTTGTTGATGCCCTATCTTACATACTAAAGGCCAATGACTTTGGACCTCATGTCAAGAGCATCAAAGTACCCAATAATGAGGAACTTAGTCTTGAGTAGTTTGTTGATGATACCTCACTATTGTGGAGTTATCTAAGAGAAACTTTGATAATTTTCTAAATAGACTTAAGATGTTTTTTGTGGCATCGGGTGCAAAGATTTCTCCTCACAAGTCCTCTATGCTAGGTTGGACATAATCCCCCTCTTATTGTCTTCAAGGCATAAATTGTAAATGATATGGCCCAAATTATGTTGTAAGATATCTACGTATACCCTTTGTCCTAGATCCCACTTTAACTAAGATGTGGGAGTGGATATTCAAAAATATTGAAAGGAACCATATCAAGTGACAATATCACATGTTATCCTTGGTAGCAAGGGTGCATCTTGTCCAAAAAGTTTTGGCATCTCATTCTTTATAACATGCTTTGACATGGTTATTTTCTAACTATGACACAAATAGGTTGGAAAATTATTAAGAGATATGTTGTGGTCCAATGTGTTAGGGTTTGACAGATCTAGAACAATATAAGAATAAACAGTTATATGCAAAAATAGAAGAAGAAAAACAAAGAATATAGATAACACATAGATTTAATATGGTTCACCCAAATTTTGGGCTATATCCACCTACACAACCTTCAACCTTTCTATTATCTAGCAAAAATCTACACCAACATTACAATGCATTATGTATCTTAGCCTCATATAACAACATTTTAGGGAAACCTCTAAAATCAACACAACATCAACACCCACTACATGATCAGTTACCACAATATCAACATGATGGGTTGGGAAATAGGAAATAACACCATGTTAAATGGGAATGGTATTGCTCCCTAGAAAGTTAGTAAGGCCTTAAGTTGAAAGATTTGAAAATTCAAGGGGTTTCTCTAGCAGCTAAGTGGATTCTCAAAACATTGAAGGGGGATGAACCATTGAATTTTTTTATTAGAAATAATATTTGCAAATCTCATATTAAAAAGGGTAAATAGTGGAAAGATAGCCCACTTTATGCTATTATTTTTGGTGACTTTGATATTGAGATATTTGGATCCAAGGAAGATGGCACACTTTGGAAGGCTTGGTGTCAAGTCAAACCCCTTATATTTTCTAGGAATGTGATTGATAAGAATCCTTCTTCTGTTGTTGTTGACAAATCAATTTGGTGGGGCATTTATATTATGGATAAAACATTAGCCCTAACTCAATGCTACTTTGCTAAATTTTGGAAAAATAAAGGTATTTTCCTTATTTAAGATATTGTGGCTGATAGTAAGATACTTTCCTAGGAAGATTTGAGCTCTAAGTTTAACATCCCTAACTCACAAAAGAAAACATACACTCTTATTTTAAAAGTTGTTGGTATTTGGTTTCTAGGAAATAATTTCATATCTTATGGTTCATATAAGCATATTAAATGGACAAATGGTAAGATGTTGAGTGATTTCTCTTTTGAGGAGATTTATGATATGCTAAAAGATGATGATAGTGAGTCAGTGCAAGAAGTTGGGTCTCACTTTTGGCCAAAATTTGGAAGTGTTTTTCCTATTTGTAGATTTTCTTGTCAAATGATGGAAGAATATGAGGCACTTATAGTTTGAATATCATAAAATTTTAGTAATAGAAATTGTAGTGGTTAGAATATACTTTTTGAATATGTAATTTATTTGAATACTTATATGACACTTTTTTTGGAATGGATCTTTAGAAACCACATTTTCAAAATGCTTGTTTTGGGACCATACCATGCTCATGTATGGACACCATAATTTGACACAACTAAATTACTTTTTAAGAATACTTTTACAAGAAGTTACCTAACACACCAAAGATTGATGAGAATAATTTTCTTTAATTCCTTAATGAATCTCTTTTTTTTTATTATTAATTTTCAATTGACAATTGAGCTGATTTTCTAAAATCTCTTGTGTACAGACACCATAATTTAATCAAATTTTTTTATTTTAAAAAAATTTCAACACAATTGTGTGCAAATTTATGACATGTAAATTGATTTTAAAAATATGAAAAATTAAAAAAATTATTAAAGTTTTAGTGAATCTTACTATTTTATGTTTAAGTGACATGTTTGATTAATAAATAATTAAAAAAATAGAAAATAACTCATAACACTATAAAATTTACATTTCTATAATCAAAACAATAAGATTTATAATGGGTTTTTGTTTTGTCAAAAAAATTTGATGAGGAAGACCCTATAAAAATTATGGCAATGCTTGAAATTGTTGAATAATTTCCTTAGTCAAAATTAGATACATAAAGGCATAGACTTGGTCCCACCAAGCCTATACCATGTCTTTCTCCAAGGAAGAATGTAATGCCAATGGGAAATTCCTGCCCATGGCTTTAGGATCGGGCACCTCATTCTTAATTCAAAAATTGGGTGCCTAATTCTAATTTAGCCATTATAAGAATTGGGCACTTGATTCTAAAATTTTGTACATGATTATCTATAAATTGGGCACTCAATTCATAGATACCATTGGGTCCTAAAAGATGATCCACAAAGCACTAAATAATCATTGCAGTCATTGTTTGATAGACCCAAGCTACAACAATAATTTCTATCATACTATTCTACTTTCTTGTCATCTTCTACATTTTCCAAGCTCTAATTGATTTTAATTCAAATTTGGTGCAAACATGGGATCAAAAAAATGAAGAGATTGCAATAAACAAATAGAAGGAAGCACAACATCAATGAGAGAGAAGATAAAGAATTAGAGAGTTGAGTAATGTTGGATCTTCAATTTCAAATATTGTTTCAAAAGAGAAATACATTGAGGATACCAGGATGGATAAAGAGGATAAAGAAGAGAATAAAATACAAGGAGATTTAGGTACACATTCTAATCAAACATTCAATATAGGTGTGTCTCCAAACCCTCAAGTTTATTCTCATGATGAAATTGGAGATTTTGTAGAAGCAGGTTATGATTTAGATAATTTAGGTTTTCTTCATGAGAATAGATTTTCAAATGATCATGCACAACAAACTCCAATGGAAATGCAATCCACAAAAGAAATACCAAGAAAAAACGAAAATGAGATTCAAATTCCAAATAACATTATGAATGTAGACATGAAAACACCAAGTAGTGAAGAAACATGTTTGAATGATACTGAAGTGGATGAACATAATTTTCATTTTTCTAATGATGTGATAGATAATATTCATGGATTGGTTTTTTGGAGATGGGTTAGGACACATGATAATATATTATAGACAAAACAAATTTATAATAAGAAATTTGGATTTCAATGTCAATTGATGTTGCAACTAATTAAAATGTGTAAAATGTGAAAAGTGATGAAAAGGTTAGGAATGTATGCAAACCCAAGAATAAAATTGAGTCTCTAAAAAAGGTTGTATACATTGGTTCTAGTGCTTTTAATGTTATTAGATAGAGAAGTCTTTCTAAAGATAAGAATGCAACACGATGAGCACTAACAACATCTTTAGTTAACAAATCAACTTCTGAAAAAAGATTCATTAGTAACATAAGTGGATATCTTAATGTGAGTTGTAAAAATTTAGAAAGAGTTGTAAAGAGAAGGGTTAACTTTGAATGTGATCCAACAAATAGTTTGTGGACTTGTAGTGGAAGAGTCTCGAGATTTGATATGAAACTTACTAGTGAAGTCAAAATTTTGGTTGAAATTTTTTGGCATGATTATACAAGAGTATCACCTAATTCAAGTGATGTTCTTAAATTGAGAGTTGGCTCAAAAATACATGATCCACATCCTAAACACCTTTTGGACATGATTCAAACTGAATTGTTCCAAAAAAAAAATTGATAAGGTGTTAACTATTACTATTAGTCAAAGATCTTTTGAAAATTGTAAACCATGGTATGTAAGGATTAACAAGGAAAGAGTCACATGTTATTGTAAAACTCATGTTCAATTTCATTACCATTATGATGTATTTTGATATATACATAGTACCATGCATAGTAAATAAATATTGTAGGAATGTGGTATAAAAATATCACTTCAAACTATAAAGGATTTCATATCAGGTTTATTTTATAAGCCACCTAATGACCAATATTTTCTTTTCAATGCATGTTTTTCTAGTACATGTGATATGTGTGGCAATTTTTTTTGTTAGATGAATGTTTGTCTGCAAATTCTTTGAGAACTTTTAGACAATAATTAGTTGATGTAGAAAGATTCAAAACTATTGAATATCCATTAAATATTTAATGATGATAAGATCTAGTTATAGATAAAGTTAGTTATCATGCATTTATGGATGACTTTAAGAGGGTGATCATACCAAAATATACTAAACACTCTCAATATGCTAGATGGCTTGATGGACAATTTCACATATGTAAGAATAATTTTATAATTGGTACTATACTTTTAGTTGTTGACTTTGCAATGAAATACACACTTTCACACCAAGATGAGGTATAAGCACAATATTACAATTCAGTGCAACTAGCAATTTTTGTTCATAGAGTTTATAGGCATGCACCTGATAGTAAAGAAGAGGATCAAAAAATATTGAGAGGCTACCATTTCTATATGAGTGATAATAAAATTCGTTCATTTGAGCTTGTCCAATATTGTTTCAAGGTATTTTATGATAATTTAAGAGAGAGATAAATTCAAATGACACAACATCTAATATGGTTAGATAAATTTACAGGACAATTCAAGAATTCTATAATGTTATATTGGTTGAGTAGGACACATAGGAAAGCTAATATCCAACATATGTGGAGTTTTTTGAGGTTGGACATGGTAAAGGAGAAGATGATGGGATTGGTGCATGCATGAAGAGAGCCCTTTATAGAGAGAAATTAAAATTTGAGGAAAAAGCCAAATTCTAAAATATACACAACATTGTGGAATGTTGTAACAAATATTTATACATAGGATCAAGTCAAAACTCTACAATCTAACATTTCTTCTTTCTAATTGAAGAGACAAATATCCTTTCAAGATATGTCTATAATACAATTAGAGGGTAAGCTAAATGACATTCATTTAGGAGTTCAAATTATAACACTTGGACTATATGGTCTAGGGAGATTTCTTAATTTTATTAGTTTTTTCTTGCAGGTGAATGGGAAGAATGCAAGAATACATAATGGGTTAAAGATTGGAAACAAAAATCATTAGCACCTACTAACACACATATTGAAGATGATATAATAAATGAAGGCCCAAATGTTACATTTGTATCAAAAGACTATGGTTGTATTTCAAACCTCATACAACTTGGTATGCACATTTTAATTAAATTTTTTTATGATCATGCTTCAATTTATATTATTTATTTATGTACATGTCATCAATATAATTCAAGTACATGTCATTATTTTATTATTTATTTATGTACATGTCATTATTATTTATGTACTTTATCTTATCTTGTAGGACATGTTTATATTGTTATTGCACGTGATGATACTGATGAACAAATTGAGTATTGGATAGCTATATGTGTGGAACCTAAAATAAATTATATGTCATCAAGTAGATGATGATGGTTTTGAGTATCCAATTGGGTATGTCATTGTAGCTAGCACCTGGCTATGTTCATAACTAATAAGAACAGATGGTTTAACAACATTTCAAGACTACCAATTAGAAAAGATTTTACACTATTCTCATTTGGTTGTGGCAATAAATATCAAAATAGAAAGATACAAAGGGAGATTGGCCAATAAGATATTATGAACAATTTCAATCGAAGACCATGAGGAAATCATAGATCCATTACAAAAGAGAAAAGATGTAGATGGTACAATAGGAAGACTGCAAAATACACACATGAAAGTTTTTTCTTTGTTGTGCTCTTTTTATATATGTGCTTTTATAATTTAAATGTATGTATGCATTTTCAATAGAAAATTTGAGAACTTATATACCTCTTATTTAGGGCTCAAGTACAAATTATGCAAATTTAAATGTTTTAGATGGATCCAACATCAACATCTTGTGCAATTGTACATAGTAAGTGTACATTAAACATATTTACATAATATGGATATGTCTTATAAATTTATACTTTTACTAATGTTTCAATTTGTGTATTTTTTTAATTTGTAGGACCTCATTTGAAGAAATGTGTTCAACCAACTTTTTATTTCAATCGAAACATGTTGTAAACATTTAAAAACATAAGTTAAATTTTATTTATGTCCTTCATATTGTGTTACATATATATGACTTCACCTTTTTTTGTAAGTATATGATTTTAGTTGTGTAAAATATAGGAGTTCACTTCTATTTGAATGTTATTGGTGTTGAAGTTGATGAAAGATCAACCCCATAGCTCCCAAGAATCACCTCCATGGAAACAAATATCACGGAAAGAGAGAAGTAAAAGCTATGGAGGCTGAAATTCTCAAATCCATAGATGAGACATTCTTGATGAGAAAAAATAGAAATTGCTATTATCAAAAGTGAATGAATGAATTACAAAAAGATTAATCTTTATAAAAGGAGATCAAAACCCTAACTGGTAAAACCTAGGTTGCATGATAATAACTAATAAAAGAATTAATTTTATTATATGCCCAAAGTTTAGCTTAAGTAAATTAGAGATAATAAGTGACTTAATAATTAAATTAACCCTACAGCTCCCAAGAATCACCTACATTCAAACACATGTCACAGAAAGAGAGAAACAAAACCTATGGAGGCTAGAATTCCTAGATCCATAGATGAGACATTATTGATGAGAAAAAAGAGAAATTGCTATTATCAAAAGTGAATGAATGAATTACAAAGAGATAAATCCTTATCAAAGGAGATCATAACCCTGACTGATAAAACCTAGTTGTATGATAATAGTTAATAATTAAGCCCAAATTTTAGCTTAAGTAAAATGGAGATAATAAGTGACTTAGTAATTAAATCAAAATGATTTAATTAATAAGGAAATGTCTTATTATTTTAACAACCCCACCCCCTCGTAAGATAAACTTAGTTGGAGTAGCTAAAAACCTAGAAACTACTACTGAAATAAATTTGGGTCCCAACAAACAAATATTGATGAGGTACCCAAGCACAACCAAATCTTTGAAAAGAGGAGAAATGGAGAAAAACACATGGGAAAAACCCTACTCCAAAAAGAGATGGAAATGATGTAGAAAGAGCTAGTGAAGAACTGAAGAGGCCTCCAAACTAGGGAATGTCTTAGAAGATAGGAATAAAAGATGATCATGAAGAGCACCACTAGAGCATAAAGCTACAAACACTACCAAATTGTTGATCTCAAGAACCTCCAATGTATAGAACATGACTAGGTAGAGAAGACTAAGTATGAAGAGCTGACCAATCAAATATGGAAGGTGTTGGAAATATAAGAGGAGTAACTAAGAGGGGAGGGGTAAATTAGTTACTAGTAAAATAAATCCCAGATCCCTTAGATGTTAGTACAAAACAACTCAGTAAAAACTTAATTCTGTTGATATCGATAAACACAATAAACACATAGAAAATGTTGTAACTCAGTAAACATTGAAAATGCTCAAAAAATACTTAACATGAAAAACTTAAGATGTTATTTGTGATTACTTACTACTTTAACTTAGTTGGAAACACATAAGAGAAATAGCATGAACACATTTGACACCAAGATTTAATGTGGAAATCCAATTTGGAAAAACCCACCAATTGCAGCTAGTTACTGATTTTGACTCTTCTAAAGTGAGCCCTATTAGGAGCCAACCCTATTAATGGTTACAAAATACACTGTTAGGTGTTATTCTATTAGAGGATTTAATCACCCTGTTATGAGTGGCCTTATTAGAGGTCTTTGGACAATTCAATAGCAATGCCACCTTGTTAGAGGATTTACAAATAGATGTTAAGCCAACTTTGCTAAGAGATTTAGATCACGACTACAATGGTTAGAGAGTAATAATAACATGACTTAATTTAGATGCAACTAAATTTCTGATTATAGATCTCAATTCTAGCTTATACTTTATCCTTCTTGATCAAATACATATTTTTAGCTCCACAAGGATATTCTACTTATCCTTCTAATTCACTTCCTCTTAGCATCATCAAATCTTCAATTCTCTTTCATGCATTATGCTTTCTAATCCTCAACTTGACCTTATATTTATATCTTTCATATTGTCAAGTTGGCTAGAATATAAATTAGAATAACTAATATTCATTTACTCAATTGGATAGAACTAACAAATAATTCAATTGAACTTAATATGCAAAAACAAGAAAATCTTTTGTTAGCCAACCCTGCTCGGTAAATACTAACTCAAAAATGATTTTCTTGTGTTAACCAAGTGAAATCAATCAACACTAGATATACACAAAGTTCTTTTGGTAACTAAGTGAGCTTGGTTAACACTAGTTCCATCCAACATTTCCTTCATTAACTGAGTGAGCTTGGTTAACACTCAACTTTTGTAAACTTTCCTTCGGTACTCGAGTGAACTCAATAGATACTATATTTTGAACAAGGAAAGCTCTAGAATGCTTAGAAAATATAGAAAAATATCTTCAATGCCTGTGTGATCTTGGCATACACTGACTGGTAATGACATAACATTTTGTGTAACATCAAAGACAATACACAATTAATCAATTGTTCCAAAAATGTCCCTCTTTGGCATTCATAGCAACACAACATGTCATAATATAATAAAATTTTAGAGCAAGAATAAAGTAAAGAACATATCATTAGTTTCATTCTAATTCTCATCCATGAGAACTCCCTCTATTAGTGTGAACTCTTTCTGTCTTCAATTTCTCCCTCTATCAGAATACTTCTTTTGAAGCAAAATCTGCCATGTTCATTCTCCCTCATTGACATTTCTTTTATTAGTTTACAAAATTTCTATAAGATACGACATCAAAATTCTCCCTCTTTGACATCTCATGCCAAAGACAATAATCAGTAAATATAAATGTACCTCAAGTACTGATTCATTTGCAATATGCCCTTGTTAGTACTACACCAACTGATTGATCTTCAACATGTTCTGGTTGATGCATCACTAAACTTTATTTTTTGAGCTTCAGATAGGGGGATGACCCTTAGCTTACCTCTTATATACAAAAATACATCCTTAGGTAATGGCTTGGTACATATGTCTACAATTTGTTCTTTTGTATTTACATATTCCAATCTGACTTCTTTATCTTGAACCAATTCTCTCAAGAAATGATATTTTATATCAATGTGTTTTGTTTTGGTATCCATCACTAGATTCAAGTTGATATATTGATTTCACTACTAGATCCTTGATCTCTACCTTCATACCTACCAATAGTTGTTTGAACCAAACAATATTAGAACAATTGACTATTGCTACCACATATTCTGCCTCTGTTGTGGACTAAGAGATACAATTATGTTTCTTGCTTGTCAGAGATACTAGTCTTTTACCAAGAAAGAATGCTCCACCACTAGTGCTTTTTTTGTCATCAATCCTTGATGCCCAATCAGTGTTTGTGAATACTTTTAAGTCCAAATTGCCTCCTATTTTATACCACAAGCCATATTCTTTGGTACATTTCAGATATCTCATGATTCTTTTGACTTCCATCATGTGGTTTTCTTTGGGATTTCTTGAGAATCTTGCCACCATACTGATCGTTAATGCATTATCAGGCCTTGTATGCACTACATGCTGCAAGTTTCCAATCATTGATCTGTATGTGGTCTGATCTACCTCTTTGGAATCATCATTTTTGGAAAGTTTATGTTCAATAGACATAGGGGTTCCAACTAGTCTTGAATCCTCCATTCCAAATTTATTTAGTATCTCCTTGATATATTTAGATTGATTAATGTAGGTACCATCTTTCTTCTATTGATTTCACAATCCAAAAAGGAATTTTATCTCATCAAACATAGAAATCTCAAATTATTTACTCATTTCTTCTAAAAATGCCTTGCACAAGTGATCATTTCTTGTGAATAAAGTATCCTCAACAAATATTTCTACCAACACAATCCTTTTGTTTGGTCCTTCTTTGATATATAGACTACTATTATCATTTGTTCTTTGAAAATCAATCTATATCAAATAGTTGTGAAGTCTTTTATACCAAGCTCTAGGAGTTTTCTTGAGACCATACAATGTTGTAATTTGCAAACCATGTCCTTTTTGCTTGGATCTACAAAACCTTCAGGTTTTTCAATGTAGACTTTCTCATCAAGAATTCCATTCAAGAATGTAGATTTTACATCTATTTGATAAACTTTGAATCCTCTATGAGCTGTATATGCTAGTAAAGTTATAACACCTTCTAATCTTGCAATAGGAGCAAAAGTTTCACCATAATCAATACGTTCTTCTTGAGAATAGCCTTTACATATGAACCTTGCTTTATTTCTAGAAACTTTTCCATCTTCATTTAACTTATTTCTAAATACCCATTTTATACCAATTATATTTTTATTCTTCGGTCTAGGAACAAGAGTCCAAGTTTTGTTCTTATCCATCTGTTCTATTTCTTCATTCATTGCTTCAATGCAACTTTTATTATCTAAAGCATCTTTAACATTTCTAGGTTCAAATTTAGCAAGTAAACATGTACCTTTCAATTTGTTTCTTGTCATTATTCCATCCAATTTTTCTCCAATGATCTAATCAGGTGCATGATGCCTTCTAACATATCTTGCTAACACAAGTTCTTTGGATTTGGAGAGTTTTTCACTGATTTCATTATGAACTTTAGTATTAAGCTTGGGTCCTACTATCTCTGACTTGGGTCCATCAGACTCATTTTTCTCTTGTAGTAGCTTGGTAGCCTCTGGCTCTGACTTGAGTCATTCAGACTGTGACTAGGGTTCCATTGTCTACAACTTGGTAGCTTTTGAAGATTTTGGGGACACTAGAGGTGAAGCCTCCTATCTACTAGATAGATTTGGTAGGGTATCAAGTTCATAGTTAAAAAATCCTTTGTAATCCTCAGGCTATTTGTTTCTTGCTTCCTCACTCTTTTCTACAAACTCATCAATTCTCACATGTGCACTTTCTATGATTTTATGACTAAACAAATTCAAACACTTGTATGCTTTACTTTTGCAAGAGTATTATGCCTTCATCACCTTTGACATCAAATTTACCTTTCCTAGATTCTTTCAAGATATAATATTTGCTACAAAATACTTTCAAGTAACTTACATTAGGTTTGTAGCCATACCATAGTTCATAAGGAGTTTGATTTGAGTCTTTCTTTAGCTATATTCTATTGAAGGTATGAACTACAGTGCTGATTGCTTCCTTCTAGTATTTGATTACAACATTCTTTTCGATCATTAGTGTTCTTGCACAATCCATGATGGCTATGTTCCTTCTTTCACCTACACCATTCAACTATGGTCTACTAGGGGCTGATACTTGTCTTTTAATTCCTTTTTCAATGAAAAAATCATTGAATTCATTGGAGATGAATTCACCACCTTTGTCTGATATCAAACATTTCAACTTCATTCCAGTTTATTTTTCTACTCTTGCTAGATACCACTTGAATTTTTGAAAGGCTTCATATTTTTCTTTTAGATACATTATAGTCATCATTCTAGAATAATCATAAACAAAAAGAATGAAATACTTATCTCCATTGTAACTCTCTATTCTAATAGGTCCACATGAGTCTGTATGCAAAAGCTCTAAGACTTCTTTAGAATGATAGTTCTTACTTTTGAAAATAGTCTTTCCCATCTTACCAATTTGACAATTTTTGCATAGACCCATGTCATGTTTCCTTAAGCTAGGAATACCTCTTACTCTTCTATGATTTCTTATCTTAACCAGATTATCAAAGTTCACATGACATAATTTTTTGTTCCATAACTAGCTTTCTTCTACTTGAGTAATAAATCATGAACTTTCATTGAGATCAAGATAGAATAGATTACCTTTTGTTTCTTTTCCAGATCCAACTAGATTTCCTTTTCCATCCAATAGTTTCCAGGCCTTCCCATTCATAAATTCCACTGCATCCTTTTCCTTTTATGCAATAGGGTTCATTATTTCCAAATCTCACACTACCACCATCATAATATTCCATGTGCTCAAACTTTGTTTTGTCTCTAGTCATATGATGTGAGCAACCACTGTCAATAATTCATGTATCATTTTTGCTAACATGAGAGATAAGTACCATCTTATCTCCTTCATCATGATATTCATCTTTTACAGAAATACATACCATCTCATCTTCACTATTATCAAAATAGTACCATCTTATCTCCTTCATCATGATATTCATCTTTTACAGAAATACATACCATCTCATCTTCACTATTATCAAAATCATTAGCCATAAAACAAGATTTATTTCCTTTTTCCTTGTAGTCATTGTAGCTTTTGAATTCCTTCTTTCCTTTGTACTTTTTTCTTTTCTTTTCATCCCTATTTTTTTTGTTTGGTCATCTTGCAGTGATGTGACCAACTTCTTCACAAGAAAAATAGATTAGAGGAATCTTACCTTTATACTTTCCTTTGCCCTTGGAATATTTTTTTGCAAGTAGGGCTTCAACAACTTCAAGATCACTATCAAAACTTTCTTTTGTTTCTTCTTCACTTCCTGATTGATTGGCCTTTGATTTCTTACTCTTTTTCTTGAGTGAGAGTTTGGCTTCAAATGTAGACTCAATACCCTTGGAACTAGGAACATAGTTATCATAGTTATCCAACTCAAAAGATGTCAATCTTCCAACTAGAGCATCTAAAGTTATATTGATATTTGGATCACATCTCATCTCTTGAACAAAAGACACTCTAATTGCATAGATAGGAAGAAGGGTTCTAAATACCTTTCTTACAATTGTTTTGTCATCAATTTCTTCTCTAAATGCTTAAGCTCACACTTGCTTTGATTCTTTCTACATATTTTATAATGTTTTTATCTTCTCTCATTTTTAACTGATCAAATATTCCTCTAAGTCTTTTAGCTTTGGCCCTTCTTACATTTTTATCTCCTCCATTAATGTCTTTTAGTTTGATCCATATTGCATGAGCTATAGTACTATCTTTTACTTCATCAAATTCAACATAATTAAGAGAAAATGCAATGTCAATCATAATGATGTTATGATTTTCTTTTCAATAATGTCTTCAACTGATAATGTTCTACCAGGAGTCTTGTATTCAGTATCAAGATACTTACAAATTGAATCATTGATAGTTGCTAGATGTAACCTCATAAGTCATTTCCATGTTACAAAGTTGTCTCAGTTCAACTTGGAAATCTCTCTTCTATAAGATATCCTGATCTTTAGCTTAGGTCCTTGAAACCTTCTCTGCAAGCACCAAAAAATCTAATACCAATTGTTGAATATATAAGAGGAGTAACTAAGATGGTAAGGGTGAATTAGCTACCACTAAAATAAATCCCATATCCCTTAGATGTCAGTACAAAACAACTCTCTAGAAACTTAATTTTGTTGATGCTCGATAAACACATGGAAAATGTTGTAACTTGGTAAACGCTGAAAATGCTTGGCAAATACTTAACTTGAAAATCTTAAGATGTTATTTGTTATTACTTATTACTTTAACTTAGTTGCAAACAGATAAGAGAAATAGCATGAAAACATTTGACACCAAGATTTAACGTGGAAACCCAATTTGGGAAAAGCCACCAATTGCAACTAGTTACTAATTTTCACTCTTCTAAAGTGAGCCCTATTAGGAGCCAACCCTATTAAAGGTTACAAAAAACATTGTTGTGTGTGACCTTGTTAGAGGATTTAATCACCCTATTAAGAGTGGCCTTGTTAGAGGTCTTTGGAAAATTCAATAGAAATGCCACCTTGTTAGAGGATTTACAAATAACTATTAAGCCAACTCTATTAAGACATTTAAATCACTCCTACAATGGTTAGAGAGTAATAATGACATGACTTGATTTAGATGCAACTGAATTGCTGATTACAGATCTCAATTTTGGCTTATACTTGATCCTTCTTGATCAAATACATCTTTTTAGCTCCATAAGGATATTCTACTTATCCTTCTTACTTGCTTCCTCTTAGCATCATCAAACCTTCAATTCTCTTTCATGCATTGCACTTTCTAATCCTCAAATTGACCTTATATTTATATCTTTCATATTGTCAAGTTAGCTAGAATATAACTTAGAATAATTAATATTCCTTTCCTTAGTTAGCTAGAACTAATAGACAATTCAATTGAACTTAATATGCCAAAACAAGAAAATCTTCTGTTAGCTGGCCTTGCTCAGTAGATACCAACTCAAGAATGATTTTCCTGTGTTAACCAAGTGAACTTGGTCAACATTGCATATGTACACAAAGTTCCTTTGGTAATTGAATGAGCGCGATTAACACTAGTTCCATCCATCATTTCCTTCATTAACCGAGTGAGCTCAGTTAACACTCAACTTTTGCAAACTTTCCTTTGGTGCCTAAGTGAACTCGGTAGATACTATATTTTGAATTAGGCAAAATCTAGAATGCTTGACAGACACAAAAAATTATCTTCAATGCTTGAGTGAGCTTGGCATGCATACACTGATTGGTAATGGCATGACATTTTTTGTAACATCAAAGACAATACACAATTAACTATTTATTCCAATAGAAGGTATCTTCATAGCCACCAAAACTAGGAATGAAAGAATGTTTTTGTGGTAAATGATCCATCTTACCAAAATGCATAGGTATCTAGCCATTGCAATCACCTAGGACATAGGATCAAATAATAAATACATAGCTCACTCCATCGAACCAAGAAAGAAATAGAACCAACATAATCCCCTATAATTTTGAGAGATAAGACATGAACACTGAAAGTGAATGCAATATCTCTTATAGAAAAAAGAACCAGGAACATCGAGAGTGTAAAAGAAGTACAAACACCTATAGTGGCACATGTAATCAACACATCATGAGCCTAATATTATGGAAGGAACACTCACTTGACAAAGGAAGATGGTGAATATGGCCAACATGTTATGCCCCAGGACACTTTATAATGTAGTGCAAGTACAACAAAATACAAAGATGTGCAAGATCCTAAAATCCAATAGAGTGACACTTTATCTCAGTGTGTTTGCATAAATGTTACAAAAAGGTCTAAATAGGCTAGAAGAGACATGAGATTGATACAACATATAGTAAAACCCATGACTAATCATCTAAAGTAATGAAATTGATCCCTAGACCTGAAACAACTAAGATATCCACCAAAATGCAAAAATGCAAAAGACTAAATCGAATGTGCCTAGAGCAGAATCTAGAAAAACAACCATCATCACTAGAAATAGATCTCAAAGACCTTTCCAATGATATAAAAGAAATACCATATTAGAGATAAGATGCTCAAGATATGTCTCCTAGAGTACAAAATATAACTCTGCCTCAGGATCTATGCCAAAATGCGTTGAAAAGCATGGCCGCTTGTATAGAAATCACCTTAAAAAACATGCATATTTTGTAACCAAATTGTCTCGAGCAATGTGTAAGTCTGTACCAAAAATTGTCTCAATTTACATGCCAAAAAATCTTGATTTACGTGCCAAAAATCTTGATTTGCATACCAAAAATCTTGATTTGAGTGCCAAAATCTTGATTTGAGTACAAAAATCTTGAATTTCACCCCAAAAAATCTCTTTTTTTGTATAAAATATCAAAAAATCATTGCCTCAAAAAATCTATCCAATCTGGGAGTAAAATATTTTTCACTCAAATTCAAACTTTGTCCAAATTGGACAAGTTTTAGATGAAAATAGGGGTTTTTAGGTGCTCTGAGCTCAAAAATGATGTCCATTTGGGAAAACCCAATTTGGGAAAAACCACCAATTGCAACTAGTTACTGATTTTCACTCTTCTAAAGTGAGTCTTGTTAAGAGACAACCTTGTTAAATGTTACAAAATTCATTGTTATGTGTGACCCTAGTAGAGGATTTAATCATCATATTAGGAGTGGGCTTGTTAGAGGTCTTTGGACAATTCAATAGAAATGCCACCTTGTTAGAGGATTTACAAATAGCTATTAAGCCAACTCTATTAAGAAATTTAGATCATTGCTACAATGGTTAGAGAGTAATAATGACATGACCTAATTTGGATACAACTAAATTGCTAATTACAGATCTCAATTCTAGCTTATACTTGATCCTTCTTGATCGAATACATATTTTTAGCTCCACAAGGATATTCTACTTATGCTTCTGATTTGCTTCCTCTTAGCATCATCAAATCTTCAATTATCTTATATGCATTACACTTTCTAATCCTCAAATTGACCTTATATTTATATCATTCATATTGTCAAGTTAGCTAGAATATAACTTAGAACAATTAATATACATTTCCTTAGTCAGCTAGAACCAATAGACAATTCAATTGAACTTAATATGCCAAGATAAGAAAATCTTCTGTTAGACAACCCTTCTTAGTAGATACCAACTCAGAAATAATTTTTTTGTGTTAACCAAGTGAACTCGATCACCACTGCATATGTACACAAAGTTTTTTTAGTAATTGAGTGAGCTCGATTAATACTGGTTCCATCCAACATTTCCTTCATTACCCGAGTGAGCACCATTAACACTCAACTTTCACAAACTTTCCTTTGGCACCTGAGTAAACTTGATAGATACTATATTTTGAACTAGGAAAGCTCTAGATTGCTTGATAGACACAAAAAAGTATCTTCAATTCTAGAGTGAGGTTGGCATGCATGCACTGACTGGTAATGACACAAAATTTTGTGCAACATCAAAGACAATACACAATTAACCAATTGTTCCAACAAAAGGTATCTTCATGGCCTACAAAACTAAGAATGAAAGAATGTTTATATGGTAAATGATCCATCTCACCAAAATGCATAGGTATCTAGCCATTGCAATCACCTAGGACATAGGATCAAATACTAAATACATAGCTCACTCCATCAAACCAAGAAAGCAATACAACCAACATAATCCCCCTATAATGCTAAGAGGTAAGACATGAACACTAAAAGTGAATGTAATATCTCCTATAAAAAAAGAACTAGGAACATCGAGAGTGTAAAAGAAGTACAAACACCTATAATGGCACATGTAATCGACACATCATGAGCCTAATATTGTGGAAGGAACACTCACTTGAAAAAAGAATATGGTGAATATGGCCAACATGTTATGCCCCAAGGCACTTTATAATGTAGTGCAAGTACAACAAAATACAAAGATGTGCAAGATCCTGAAATCCAATAGAGTGACACTTTATCTTAGTGTGTTTGCATAAATGCTACAAAAATGTCTAAATAGGATAGAAGAGACATAAGGTTGATACAACATATAGTAAAAAATATGATGAATCATTTGAAGCAACAAAATTGATCCCTAGACCTAAAATAACTAAGATATCCACCAGAATCCAAAAATGCAAAAGACTAAATCGAATGTGCTTGGACTAGAATATAGAAAAAAAACCATCTTCACTGGAAACAAATCTCAAAGATCTTTCCAATGATATAAATAAATCCCAAATTGGAGATAGGATGCTCAAGATATGTCTCCTGGAGTACAAAATAGAACTCTACATTGAGATCTATGCAAAAATACATTGAAAAGCATGGCCTCTTGTATAGAAATCACCTTTGAAAACATGCATATTTTGTAACCAAATTTTCTTAGGAAATTTATAAGTCTATACCAAAAATTGTCTCAATTTTCATGCCAAAAAATCTCAATTTATGTGCCAAAAATCTTGATTTGTGTGCCAAAATCTTGAATTTCACCCCAAAAAATCTTGACTTTTGTATAAAATATCAAAAAATCATTACCTCGAGAAATATGTCCAATCTAGGAGCAAAATATTTTTAACTCAAATTCAAACTTTATCCAAATTGGACAAGTTTTATATGAAAATAGGGGTTTTTAGGTGCTCTGAGCTCAAAAATAATGTCCATTTGAGCTTAAAGTGAATAATCAATGAATCCACCCCCCCCCCAAATTCCAAAAATTATTTTGAAGAACTTAAACTCTTTGAAAAAAAGAAAAGAGAAGATCTTAAAGCCAAGAGAAACCTCCCATAAAAAGAATAGGGGCATGAAGATTTGGAGCTTTGATACCATGTTGAAGTTGATGAATGATCAACCCCACAACTCTCAAGAATCACCTACATGCAAACACATGTCACAAAAAGAGAGAAACAATTTTAGCTATGGAAGTTGGAATTCTCATATCCATAGATGAGACATTCTTGACGAGAAAATAGAGAAATTGCTATTATCAAAAGTGAATGAATGAATTACAAAGATATCAACCCTTATAAAAGGAGATCAAAACCCTAACTGGTAAAACCTAGGTTGCATGATAATAATTAATATAAGAATTAATTATTATATGCCTAAAGTTTAACTTAAGTAAACTAGAGATAATAAGTGACTTAATAATCAAATTAAAATGATTTAATTAATAAGGTAATATCTTATTACTCTAATAATTTTAATTTTTTTTGGCAAGAGTGGACGAGCCACTTGATATATATATATATATATATATATAGAAAATTTAAAACTAGTTCAAGAGCTCAAGTGGGAAAAAACCAAAAAGAAAGTCCAACATCGTTGCATTAAAATACAAGCATTGATATTGACAAATATATATCGATGGAAAAAACATAAATTCACCAAATTTCAAACTTTATCGAATTTTGCATTCTTTAGCGTATCAAAACGACAGGCATAAGGGATTCAAAACAACCAAAGTTTTCAATTATTTTACAAAACATGACTAAAGTTTTAGGAGAAAAGACCAAAAAATAGAAGAATGCCAATAAACTATTTTTCTTCCATGTCCTCAGCACCCTTTGCAAAAGTAAATGCAAAACCAAGTTGTACTGAGTGACCCCATCCAAAATATGAACATGGTAGTGGAGCCACCTCTATTAAATTCTTTGTCAATTTGTAATGATGTCCTATATTTTTTTGTTAAATTAATGTTCCTATTCTTAATTAAATTATTAAAATTATTTTACATACCATATACTAACAAAATGTGTCATAACATGAGTAAAATGTGTCACAATAAAAAAAAGGGGCTATACTTGCAACATGATCTAACATAAGAAGATAATGTACACTAGCATGATAACAAGTCATAAAAATATATAACATGGTCTAATATGTGGTAATGTTCATGATCTATGAAGTCAATAAAATTTAATACAAATAATTGTCCTAATACAAAGCATATCATACAAAATGTGTCATAAAAGCATAATGTAAAGGTTCCAAAAGGCCTAATCTATCTAATTTGTAGTCCTCTTTACTCCACTCAAAGAGGACTCAAATGGATCATCCTATGTAACATGGCATGTCTCATCATGTGAAGCATCGTGTGTCACATCTTGTGTGGCATCCTAAGAAGACAATAAGTACATGCTTAATTGAAATGGGTTTCAAAATCTAGTTTGCAAATAAAATTAAATATTTAGTACTTATTTAAAATTGTACCATGTGAGATGGGTATCCCTCTATAACAAGAAGAGGTGCAATGTCATAGCTACCAAATGTGGCAATGGTGAAGTCTTGTAATAGAATACATAAATTTTAAAGATTTGATAAAGATCATAATAAACTATGTATAAATAAAAATACTGACCTCAAAAGATGATGTATGTACCTCCATCTAGCTTAGTCCTATACTCCCACCAATATTCATGGTGACATCCTCCTAAAATCATGGATACATAAACCTTGAGTCAAAATTATATGTACATGAATTTTACAAAGTACATAATTTACACTCCAAGTTTTTGAAATAAAAGCATATATATCATACTTGACTACTAGCTAGTGCCACAAATGAGTCTAGAGATATCCTTGTACCATGATGATCGCATAGTCCAATGGCCTATAATTACACAATACAATGATGAATCAAAGTTGTAGATATAAGTTAGTAAGCATACATATGCAACAAAATAATCTTGAAAAAGTACATATAGTACATATTTTATGTTGAGCCTCACTACTAGAAGTACTGACATGTCTAAAATGACTAAAAGATGAAGGACTCAAAAAAAAACTATCCTGAGGCCTAGATGGAATAGTATGATCCATCCCCTATTCATAAAACCAACATACATTATTATACATGAATCAAAGTTGAAGATAAGTTAATAACAATGTGTACATAAAAAAAGTAAAAAATATTTTTCTTGAAAAGTTCATACCATAGGTATTTGCGGTTATGGCTCATTGGAGGATGGATCAAGACTTGTAGAAGCATCTAACTGTGTAACTGATGACAATCCCTACAAAATTAGACAAAAAGAACATATGAGTACATTTTATTACATTTGATTTCCAATGTATATTATTCTAAGTGAAATTCAAAGTGCATACCCTATGAGGAATGCCAATGCCTGAAGGACTCAAAAAAATAAATATATTGTCTCCTAGGAGGAACAATATCATCCATCTTCTATTAATTTTGAAAATCAACATACATTAATATGGTTAGTACAATTATGCATATATGTAGAAAGTAAATAATAATGTACTTTGTAAATTTTAATTATATTTTTATCTGTTTCTCTTGACTATCTCCTTCCCCATAAAGAGGGTCAAAAAATGACAACACATCAATATCATCGCTAGCACACCCTGAGTAGTATACACCTCATCACCAAAATTACCACCCTTGGCATCATGGGCATCCTATGTTGTATCTGCATCACTTTGGGGGCCTCTACATATACCCCCACAACTACTAAAAATGTGTCCAAGGGGATGATTATCCCTTCCTTACATCCTCTAGTCTACTAAATTGCCTAAAAGGGAACTCAATGAACTAAGAGAAGATGACATTGCTCGATGATGGAGAGGCACTAGAACATCTAGCGCAGGTAGAGGAACAAGAGGCTGAGGACGTCGACAATCCTCATATTATCCTTGAAATGATTTTATGTCAAAATAATTAGGTTTCAAACCCAATTCAAACTCTACCCATAATTTCCTAAGAAAGTACATGGGCACCTCATGATTAGCATGTGGTGGATGGTCAAATACCATCCACTAACGCTCCCAAAAATGCTCTAATATGTAGGGGTGTGTGCACCATCTAATAGATATACAAGTCTTCTTGTCACTTATCTCTTCACCTATTTTTAGGTTCTTAAAATATCTTCATAAATGTCCTTTATTTATTTTCAGTTCATGGATCTATCTATAACAAAAGTTGTCAGAATAGAAGGAATGCATGTTTTTCCTCCATGCTCTAAAGTTATCTGTGTCATAGTCTAAGTGCTCTATAGACCGTACAATTCCTTGCATGCTATCTACAAGGTGAAGTAGCTGGGGGGTGGGGGGGGTGGGTAGGTCTCATGCGTAATAGTCTATATGTCTCACATGAGGTCTAGAGGTTGTGCCTCATGCTCTCTTGCAACTCCTCTAGGGTATGTGGTGGAGGAGGACTATGTGGTCATGGAGGTGGGGTTGGAGATGGAGGGGGCAGGGGTAGGGGTGGGGGTGGGGGTGGGTCCTCATCAAATATGTTTTCCATGAAATATAATATGGCTATATGTATACAACATAAAAATTCAAAATTACTATTTAATTAAAAAAACCTAGAACATATAAATCTAATTACATGTTTTTAAAACTATTTAAACATCTTAAAATGCATGTCATAGTTAGGGTAAGGGTTTATAATTATGTAATGGAAACCTATTTTGTCATAGATAGGTTGGTACTAATGCTTTGTGTTAGGGTTAGGGTTTAGGTTATGACTAGGGTTTAACAACTTTAAGTTTATGATTCAAGTTAGCAGTATAGTCAGTGTTATGATTATGCTTAGACTTTTGGTTCTAAATTTTTAGGGTTTACATATATTATATTTTAATGAACTTATGTGTTTATTTTTATGTGTTTATATTACATTTTCACTTTATTTGCACCAAAAAAAAATCTTTATATAAATGTTTCATAAAGTATTGAATTTTGAAAAAAAATCAAGATGATTGGACTAGTGGTATAGAAGATTACTGGATTAATAAAATGAATTAACTGATATTTAAAAAAACATTAATAATTAGCATGTTAAAATTGCATTTACACAATTCTAATTATGATCAAGATTCTATCAACCTTATAAATTTTATATATTTAGTTAAACCTAATATTGTGGGTATATCATCCATAATGGATGAGAGATTCACCATAAATAGTACATATTATAACTTTTGATAGACTCATGGACCTTTTGACCATTGAGGTTTTGGATAATGCATGTCTATGGCTATAGAAACAAACTATGATGTGATATTTTAGTTAGTGTTATGTGTTTCCATTGATGTCAACCTTAAAGCTTATAATACATATTATAGCATTTGATGATGAAAATGACTAGGAATAGTTAACAATAGACACTATTTTCATATTAAGGTAAAAATAAGTTTTATAAGGAGATCCAAAACCCCAAAGAAACTAAAAACTTTGAATGATAACTCTAAATTAACAAAGTGAACACAAAATTATGTAACCCTAGAAATATAAATAACTCAAGCACATAACTTAAAACCCCTTTAAAATATTGTATTAAACCATTTTATCAAATTCAGTCTTAGTTCAAATAAATGCTTATGTTTAGTGCTAGGGTTAGGGTTTAGGTTATGGTTAGGATAACAGTTAAGTTTATGATTTGAGTTAGCAGTAGAGTTAGTGTTATGATTGTGCTTAGACTTGTGGTTCTAAAGTGTTAGGGTTTATATTGCATTTTGGGTTATGGTTACACTTGATATATGGATTAGGTATTTAGTTAGGATTTAAATGAGAAATGTCAATCCTAAATTTTGACTCCCAATTCGCTAACCAATAGTCCTAAATACTATTTAATCTAAATCTAAAATAGTAAACCTTAAATCCCATTAGGTAAAGATAATCCTAAATAATGGGTTCCCTAATTATAAATCTTAAACATTACCCTAATTATAAATGCTAAATCATAATTGTAACCTTAATGATAAATGTTAAACCCTAACCCTTTAATAATAATTGTTAAACTCTAATCTCAAATTCTTCTATCCTAATCCTAACCATATCCTTAAATCCTAAGCCTAGGTAAGTATAATCTAAAATTGAATAATCCATGATACTAAATGTTACACCTTAATCCTAAATGTTAAATGCTAAACCTTAATCCTAGATCATTAAATGATAATTAGGGTTAGTATTTAAGGTTGCAACTAAGATTATGAATTAATACTTAAGATTTTTTTTTCTAATTAGGATTATAATTAGGGCTTGGCATTTACGTTTAGGGTTAGGAATTAAAATTATGAAACTTAACAATTACAAAATTACATTTTACTAGATTGAGCATTAATATATGTTGGTTAAGATTTATGATTTAACATTTTTTATTAAAATTTTCCATTTAGAATTAAGGTTACAATTTAGCATTTAGGATAAGGGTTAGGCTTACATTTAATATTATGATCTAGCATCTAGAATTATAGTTATGATTTAACATTTAAAATACAATTTTAGCATTTGTAATTAGGGATCTAGTATTATGATTTGTTGTTGATGACTATGGTTTAGTATTTAGAGTTAGCACAAGTTGTTTACATTTACAATTACCATTTACTATTTTGGAATGTTATTCTATTTAGTTAGGGTTTAATTGGATTAGGATTAACTTTAGGGTATGGATTTACATCACCTTAAAGTATTTACTGTTTAAACTAATGCGAAGGAGCTCGAGGACAACATGATATAAATGCAATTTTTTTACAATTTTTTGGTTTTCTAAGTTTACAATTTTCAAATTTAGATTTCTTTTGTGTGATGAAGTTTATTTTGAATTTGTTTTCCTAATTTGTTAATTTGTGTTATATCTTTATTTTTAGATTAAGGTAAAAACAAGTTTTGAAGGGGTCCTGAAACCCTTTACAACAAATAGAAAGATAAACCATTAAGCACACCCAAGTTTTAAGAGGACATGAAACTAGCAAAATAGCTAAACCACGTTTTATAGGGACCTAAGACCACCAGATGTGACCAGAAAAATCAACCATAAGAACACTGGATTTATTACTTTATTACATTTTACCTAATGCTGATTTTCAAATGTTTTCTACTTAAATTTTATATTTTTAAATTGAAATTGAACCTATAGTTATGTTTTCAATATCAATTGAAACTATGATTTATGTTTTTGTTTATAGTTTACTTATTCTACATGCTATATATATACTAAATTTGTCAAAGAAAACACTGTTTAAAGTAAATACAATGCAAATCTAGAATTATAGATATAAAACTATTTTAATCATGAACAAAAAAATAATAAACTCACCAAATTTTAAAGAAAAAAACTAAAAAAATGAAAAAATTAATAATATAAAACAAATTAAAATACCTAGAAGAGAAGAGAAATTAACTGGGGGCAAAATCAAGCTCTTATCTCCAAAAGTCACTATTACCAACACAAAGGACAAAAAAATGCCCCAAAAAATGGGATTTAAGTTTTTACAAATCGGGCACTTGATTTGTTTAAAATCGAGCACCCAATTTTTAAAATATGGTTCAAGCTCCTGATCCATATTCAAAAATTGGGTGCACAATTTTTTAATACAAATCGGGCTCCCAAACCATAATGGGTACTTGATTCTTAAAAATTGGGTGTCTATTTCTAAAGAAGTCTCATTTCATGAAATTGACTTCCATGGAATTTAGACTCATCTTTGTGCATCTACCCTAGTATTATCAATAGAATCAATTTGGTTTGGGGCTTTAACTAGGATAGTAACAAGTGACACACTATCTTTGACTTACTTTGGCATTCTTGAGTTGAGCCTAAGAAATGTTGCTTTTGTTGGATTTTGATGTTGAAAAAGCTTGTTGTTGGGTTATTTCTTGTTCAAGGTGGTTAAAAAGTTTTTTTTTGTTCTATTTGTCACTATCTAGAAGTTTTTGAGTTTCTTTTTTTTGAATGTGCTTGGGCTTCCTATGTTTGGCCTTTGTTCTTTGGTCAAGACTTTGTGTGGAAGAGTACCCCCATTCTTTCTTTTATTAATGGCATTATTGGTTTTATGGATGCATTAGATTTGAAGCTTAACAAATTTTGGGTTTCTTTGTCTACTAGAATCTCATGGCTTATTTAGAATCAAAGGAATGAGGAGATTTTCTAATCTAGACCTTGGGTTCTTTCCAATTTTAATCATAAACTCATATATTTTTACAATCATGTCACGATTTTCAACATATATTGAGGTACCAAAGCAAAGATTCATGTCATTGATCCAAGAAGGTTCCACAGTCATTTTCCAAAAAATTGTTTGAAGCTTCAAATTCAATGATGTAGGATTAGGAATGTTCAATAGTGAGAACACAAAGTTTGATAAAGGGTTATCTAAGGAGATAACTCATAATATTGAACCTCCTATAGAGAACACAGAAAGTAGATCTAATAGTGGGCCAACACAAGAAGATATCTTAGGGAGAGATTCCAGTGTACAAGCTAGGACAAACCAAAGTATTAGGAATGTTGATAATCATACATCACTTGAGTTCAATGGAAAAAATGAGGGAGGGTGGAGATAGTTGTTTCCACTAAGACTACGATTATGCAAGTTTTGATTTGTACAAGATTGTTAAAGATTTTATCCTTCTTTATGCACAATGGTGCTAGTATAATAATGTATTAGAACTCACCCTTTAAGGGAATCAAATGATCAGGGTTAGGTGATAGCTAGCTTCTTATTTTCAGATAGTGAATAACAAAATTTTGCACTTAGTTGATTCTTTATACTTAATAGAAAAATAGATTTTTATAATAGTGTTAACACATAGAACATTCAGTAGAGTTCACAACCCTTTAGACAAATCCTTATGAAAATTTAATTTTGGTAATAAAAATGTTAAAGAAAAAGAAAATCTAGATAATATTATTTTTATTTAGAAATGTTGCGATGTGGAGCCTAATTAGACTCAAAGGTTTTTTTAGTGTGGTTTTCTCCCCATATTATTTCTATGGGGGTTTGGGGGTAGTGCCCCCAAGATAGGGTCAAGGGGCAGCGCTCTAGGTGTGCTCCCTATTGCAGTATAGGGTGGGATTAAGGGGCAACACCCTCATGAGGGTTTTCAATGGTAGTGCCCCCAAAGCCAAAAATGCCCTTATATTGTAAAAGGCGTCAACTATTATTTTTCCTATTGGATGACTTATTCTAGCCCTAATTTTGTAAACCAAAAAAGCTTGTATAAAAAAGGGTTAATGTTAGGGATTTAATAATGCAGTGGTGTTTGTAATTAGTGGATAATAATGCTATTGGACTTCTTGTTGGTGGATGTAGTCTAGGGATTGGTTGAACCATGTTAAATCTTTGTGTCTTTTGTTCTCTTTTATGTGATCTACTATTTTATGGTATTTTTTATATTTGCATGTAACTGTTGTTCCTATCTAAGGTTAATCCTAACAAGAAAGACTTCATTCAATTTGTGATACCAATTGGTGAGATATATAGCCGAAATGATTAAAATATAAAAATCAAAAAATTGTGATGTAGATGTTAAAAATCGCAAGTGATTCTTAAATCAACTACTTCATTATACTTAATACAACCATATGAGATGAATTGAAAATGATAATAAAAGGAACATAAAATGATTTTTTCCTACACACAAAACAATTCATAATATTTTTGTGAAACTTTATTTGGAAAAAAAAACAACAACAAGAGAGTTTAAGCATGTATTATCTTCAAATTATAATACATTTACTTCTATCACTGCTTTGTCATCTTTAATATAACCAAACTTGTGTATAAATATTTTCATTGAACATTCCATACTCTCCCAAGATCTTGATAATATTATTTTTATTATTATTGATTTTCTCCAATTACTACCACGTATGAACATAGAAAATAATTTTTTCATCCCCTAAATGAGAGTTGGTTTCACATCACAACCAACCTCCTAAAAAATATATAAGCTTTCTTAATATAGGCCAATGTAAGTTGCAATGGAATTACCAACATATACCATTTGGGCTCCTAATTTGTCATTAGTTCTATGGAAACCAAGGAAACCAAATAGCAATGCCAAAATCAATTTTGGGTATAAAAGAAACCACATGGCAAGCTAGGCATCTAAGACTACTCCAATGATGAAGATTGTTTACCACAACAAATAGTTGCTAGCTACTAGTAAATAATTTTTATGTCTTTCTAAAAGAGAAATAATAAATGGTTTCAAAAATCCTTATTGTAAAAAACTATTACCACTATTTATAATGAGACATTCACCCCTTATGGGTGATTGTCAAATAATAGTAACAATAATTAAATACATAATTTATTTAGAACTTAATCTGAACAATCAATATTAGCTATATAAATTTGTTAGGTTTTCCAATATTCACTCTCCTAGATGTCCCTATATGAGAGTGAATAAAAGATCTTCTTAGTTCATAAGGTTTTGAAACATCAACTAATTCAACCATTAGTGTCCAACCACTATTTCTTAAAGAGAACTTAGGCATAGCCCCACCATTAATAATAGTCCATCCTCCATTTTTATTAGAGTTATAACTATCAATACTTGGTTGAATGATTAGTTTGTTAAAATGAGTGACTAGAGGGAAATAAAAATATTTTACTGAAGAGGTTCACAATGATAATGTGCATTGGGTAGGTTCAAATATAGGACATGTTGAATGCATTAGATAAATTGTGTATCAACTATTTCCTTTGAATATTAGGAGAAGTCAATATCAACATATGTACTCTTCTAAAGTCTAAAAGAAATTGTTGATTTTGAGGAACTAGCATTTCATGGTGAAGATGCTATATTGGTCAATATATTCAAGCATAGGAAATGCAACTCAAAAGTACCCACCCAAATAGAAAAACAAAGATCCTTCTCATAAAAAATGATGAAGTTTGAATTCTAAGATACCAAAACTATTAAAGATGTTGAAAAAATTAAAGAACAATTTTGAGAATAGCCTTAGCAAAATGAAAAGATAAATTTTGTATATCATGATGATTGATCTTGGTTAGAATACAAGTCTTTTCCACTATTCATATAGCATACTTTGTGAGAACCCTCCCTACAAAATATCTATTGAATTATTTTTTTCCTAAACAATGACATAAAATAGCAAACTCTAAAATAGGAAAAACAACATTTAAAAGTATTTTAGTTAGTGTACATCATAAAACATCGTAGATATTAAATTCTTGAATCTTTGAGTAGAAGATATATTCTCATTTATTATCATCCATTCAACTTTAATAACAATTGTGAAGTTGAAAAAGCAAATTGAAAACATGATGGATATGAGATGAGCTTGCAAGCATGGCAAGCTAATTAGGATATCAAATATATAAAAATATTTTGACTCCTACTATAAATGAATTCCTAGTGAAGATAAGCCTTTTCTTTATAATTTGACAGCAATTAGATCCCAGTCATATAATATTTTACACATGATCTAGTGTTGAAAACTTCCGTATTATTTATTTATTCTGATATATCAATTTTTACATCACCTAGACGTAATTTAAAGGAAACATGACTTTTAATGTCATCTAGAAACAATACGAATTTCAGCTCATTTTGTTTCCTTTTCTTGTCAGTATCTTGCATATTTTCATCAATAGCAGACGCCGCAATAACAATAGAGATTTCAAATATAAAAACATATGTCAAACTCGGAAACTTCTTTTTGTGGAATGTAATACGTGGGAAATGCTTTGCATAAACTGCCACGTAGAATACGTTAGCATTTATGAGAGTTTTAATTGGAGAGCAGATATCAATCAAGCATATATATATATATATATATATATATATATATATATATATATATATATATATATATATATATATATATATATATATATAGATATATCAGTTGGACAGCAAAGGTTTTAGTGTTCAAGAATTTACATATCTGATTCAGACCTGAGTTGATCATGTTTCCAATATGCACATAACGCATTTTCATCCACCCATGGATTTCTTCTTCAACTTTATCAAATCTTACCTCATGTTGTGTTTTAAGAATTGCTTATTGTAAAGTTTATGAAGTTAGTATTATCAATTATATAGCAGGAGTTAATAAGTCTTATAATCAATAGTTAATACGGTATTATGTTTGTTTTTATAATGTGGGTTTAATTTTGAAAGAAAATCATTATTTATAATAGATCTTGTTTGTTCTTGGATTAATGAAATTTTTAATATAGATTTAGAGGAGTCGACTAGTATGTATATTGTCGTACAATAGTGCATATATTCTTGAACAAGTATATGTTGTAGAGATATATACAAAGAAAGATGTGAATATATGAAAAATATACTTGTTAGGGAGAATTCTCAACATTAATTTGGATGGAAGAGTAAATTTTATTGGAGAGAATAATAAATAATGAAAAATCCATCATTGATATGGAAATCATGTTGGTGGATTAGAAATTAAATAAATCAACAGAAAAAGTCAAAAAGAAATTATGTAGTTAAGAGAATCTTAAAAATAACGAGAAAAATTACAAGTGAAGAAAGCAGAAGAGGTTGCCACATAATTAAAAGGAGCACATCACATGTTAATATACAAAGATATTTAGGAATAAGGGACCTACCCAATTATCTAGAACAAATGGAAAAGACTTTAGAAAGGCATCAATGGCCTTAAGATAGAAGTCTTAGATGACATTGTACTACTAAATGACACAAAGACATAAATTATCCATAGACCCACCATTTCAATATGGAAAACAATGATAATATTGTTTAAAGGATACAAGGAACATAAAATTGTATATTTTTAAATAGTTGAAATGATGAAAGTGTTTGTCCATGTGTTCTATTCAAAAGACAGGCTTGTCTTATATGCACTTTATAAAAGAATATATAAAGAAAATAATAAATTTGTTTTGTTGTAGTTATTCATTATTTCAAGGTTTCATATATCAAATCTCTAGATCGTTTGGCAATGATATGAAAAAAATTCTTACCTTTTTCACTATTAAAATAATTTTAGAGGTTAATGAATACATTATTTAAATTATTACAATGTGACATAATTAAAGAGAACAACATGACATGGATAGACAATTACACTTACAATTATAATTACAATTTCTTAGTTTATTGTATGTTTTAATTTATTTACCTTTTAGCCAAGTAATTAGAAATATACAAACATTCACATAAAAATCACTATTTAACTATATTAAATCCATTCTAAAGATCAATGTTCATTTATCATAGTATAATTTTTTAAACAAAATTTATTTCATAGTATCCTTTGAACATTCATTTATGACTTCCTATTTAGAATTGAGTGTGATAGTGGTGAAATTGAAGTCTCATTAGGCATATAAATTTAAATAGGAGTATACAAATTTTCATTACAAATACCTACACATAAGATTATGTTGTAAAAAAAAGGTAATTTAATATGAATTGTGTAGTTGTAATATAGAATTTAATAAAAATTAACAATGGAATCATGGGCATTAAAATCATCTAAGATAATTTTACTATGTACATTGTGGATAATTATTTTTATTAAATCATTTATAATAATCTCTTTAAAAAGTCATCATATAATCTTATTATATCTGTCTTTTTTTTCCTTCTTTTTTAAAAATTTGGTAATTACAACTATGATCAATTTATCTCAGCTTAATTAAATATATTATAAACTCTTAGATAAGCATTGTTGTACCAAGTAAAACTAGAAGAAACTCTATAAATTCATTCTTATTATAGAGATTATAATACTCTGTGTCTCAATAGATCTAACTTACTATGAATTTTGTTCTTAAAATGTCATAAATTTAGATTTTGGGCTGAATGGTCTTCTACTTATATTAAACATAGATTCAAACTTAATGTATGATCATACTACATGTTTCAATTATTTAACTGATTGTTTGTTAAATTCTTTGTATTTATCCATCACTAAAGGATACTTATTTTGAGATCCAAGCTCCTCCAATATAACTACATCATCCATTCTTTTAGATTCAATCTTCACCAATAGAGAAAGTGATCTAAAGTGAACTAAGGTGACCAAAAAAATGTATAGATCGAGTTATGTACGATTCAATATTCACCTTTAAAAAGGGGGGTATATGATTACTCAAAAATAGTAGTTGGAGTTATGCAAGAGCCTACAACATAATGCTAAATTGTTAGCCTCTTAATCTGGGAGGTCTTGAATAATCTTATAATAGCTAAGTAATAATAAATTACAATGCACAATAGTAACTAATCTTGATGTCAGCCTCTTATCAATAAAAAAAAATAGTAGCTAGAGTTATGTATACTAAAATTATTAGCTTGAGACGAATATTGAAACCACTTAAATAGACAAAAAAAATAGAAAAGGCACTTTTTCTTGTTATTTTTTTTCTAATAGTTGATTCCTAGAAATAATGAAAAATTGATTATGAAAGTTTAAACTATTGGAGTTCAATGGATTAAAACCTTAATTATATCCAATGGATGAATATATTGATATTTATTTTTAAAAATGTACTAACCATTATATTTATTGGAATAATTATGTCTTATTTCAATAAAGTAGATATGACAATACTAGATGGAAGAATATATTGGTATTGGTATTCTCTAACTCTAAAAGTGAAATTTGGGTAGTGAATTGGTTAGATAATGGAAGCTTTTAATAAGAGGTCTATAATTTATGAATTATAATTATATTGATCTATTTTGTGAATAGTGTGAGTTCAACATTTCAGGGTACAACTTAAAGATGTAATATATTTTAACACTTCGTGATATTTTATTAGGAAACATATTTATGAGCACAACATCACATATTTCTAATAATCAAATATTGTCAAAGATTAATTTAAATTTAGAAATATAGTGATATTTTTAAATATAATTGAAAATATAGTGAAGCTACCGACCACTTGGGGTTACTTAAAACATGAAATTTAGAATTGGATGTATCTTATTTAATTAGAAGATTCATAGGAATTCTAGTTGAACTAATAAGAATGTCTTTCTTAGAGTTTTTTGAAATTCACTAACATAAGATTTCTAATATGAAAGATTAAAAAACAAACCACTAATACAATATAAAATTCTACCTATTTTAGACAAAACACTTACAATTCATATAATATTTACCTTTGTCAACTCTATGTAACTCATATGTTTCAAATGCCTTAAGGTTTAATATTAGCTAAAAATAATAATATCAAAAATTTCACTTGGTGGTTGCACAATTACCAAAGATTTGTGATCATCATTGTCATACAAGTTATTATTGATCATCTATATATCAATAATTTGATAGTGATATAAGAATAGTAAAGAATACGTAAAATTTACATTAGGACCAATCCATCATGGAGTGCTCCTCTTAAAAATACTTTCTTACTAGAACAATAAGAGTATCTATGAGATGAGAGTGATCTATTCTTATAATATTCTCTTCATAATGGATAAATTTACATTTTATTCTAGACGGAGCATCTTCATTCTATTCCTATTTTAAAGACCAAAAAAACATCTCTCCTACCATTTCCAGTAAATATTATTCGTAACAGCTAACAATCTTATAACTAACGCTTTACTACTCTAGTAACTTCTCTCTACGAATAATTTTCTTTAAAACCTTATATTCAACCCAATTAAAATATTATTGAAGTTTCAATAAAATTCTTCAGAACAACCAATTTCATTTTTTTAAAACACCAATGACCAGATTTATCAAATTGTTCTAAATATTTAGAAATAGCAACGTAATTGAGATATATACAAATATTTCATCATTGCTATATGAGTAACCATTTGTTTTGATCGCCGAAAAATAATTTCAAGAAATATGTCTACATAGAACATTATTCCCATTTGACCGCCAAAAATGATGTGAGTTTAATTTCTACAATCCTTAACAGTTTTCTGCGCCGCCATTTTCTGCGTACGTTCAGGATTTTTGTACGTAACTCATACCAACACAATCCGGGCTCAGCCTTGTGCTGCCAAAATACAGTCTTTCATATTTTGGATAGATCTATTTTTAGGATGACGAAGTTTGAAAAGGGAAGAAAAGAGAACATCACAACGAATAAACACAGAGAAAAACGTGAGGAACAGTATGATTTGTTTTCTAATTACCTTTCAATTGTCTTAGTTTATTTCATTCATGTTGATAATGGACTTTGGGTTGTATGAGAGATGTCGATAAAGAAGATCATTTACTTATCCAATTTGTGCCCACAGAATTGGATAAAAATGATACTATTTTATTGTAATTTCAGTTCAAATAAATTTGTATAATATTTGATAATAGTCTATTTTGTAATTTATTTTTCCATGGATATCTTTTATTGCGTATTATGATATATTATAATGATGATTAAATTAGGAAATGAGTCAAGTGGAATGATTGCAAGCTAAAACAACACAAAACTATTCTAATGAACAATGAGACGGATAAACAAAAAGGAAATATTTTTGGGTGATGCAAGGTTGCCAATGTCTCAAGAATGCTCCTACATCATTTATATGCCATGGGCCCCTTTCTAATAGACTTGTATAATAATTTTAATACAGAACATATACTGGAGTTCAGAACTCTTTAGACAAATCCTTATGTAAATTTAATTTTGGTAATAAAAATGCTGGAGAAAATGGAAATATAGATAATATTATTTTTGTTTAGAAAGATTTCATTGAAGCTGTGATATCAATTGGTCAGATCTATGGCCTAAAAAATTACACTATAAAAATCTAAAAATCGTATTCATATCTATAATTAGACAATAGCAATATTGAATTGTGATGTATATTTTAACTCTATTATGATACTTAAATGAACCACTTCATTACACTTATATAGCCATTTGAGATGAATTCAAAATGGTAATAAAAGGAACATAACATGAGTTCTTCCTACGAATTTACAACATTAGACTCTAAAAAACTTTAGAAGATCATCTAACTTCATAATAATTTTGTGAACCCTATTTGAAAAAAAAAAAATACCAAGTAGAGAGGTTAAGCGTGCATTATATTCAAATTATAACATATTTACCTCTATAAGTTCTTTGGCATCTTCTATCTAACCAAACTTGTGTATAAGTATTTTAATTAAACATACCCATGCTCCCTCAAGAGCTTGATAACATAATTTTATTATTATTGAGTAATGGTTTCATCCCCCAAAATGGGATGTTCGTGTTGGTTTCACATCACAACCAACCTCCTTAAAAACATGTGTGCTTACTTAATATAGGCCAATGCAATTTGCAATGGAACTACCAACCTATAACATCTAGCATCCAAATTTGTTGTAAGTTATAAGGAAACCAAGGAAATTAAATACTAATGCCAAAATCAATTTAGTTTGGGGTATACAAATAAACACATGGCAAGTTTGGAACCCAAAACCACTCCAATGACCAAGATTGTTTACCCCAACAAATTGTTGTTAGCCATTAGTAAATAATGTTTATGTCTTCCCAAAAGAAAAGAAAAAGTATTGTTTAGAAAATGATTGCAGTAAAAACTATTACCACTATTGATCATGAAACCTTCATCCTACATGGGTGATTGTCAAATACTAGTACTAGTAATTAAATACAAGAGATTTAGAACTTAATTTGAGAAAACAATATTAACTATATAATTTTGGTAAGTTTCTCCTTATTCACTTCCCTTGATGTCCCTCTATGAAAGTACATAAAAGATATTCTTAGTTCATAAGGTTATGAAACTTCAACTTCTTCAACTATTAGTGTCCAACCAATATTTCTTAAAGATAACTTAGGTGATCCTGATGCAGGAGCATCCTAGGTTGTACTTTTATCTTGCATGTTTTTAGTTTTCTTAGTTTCTGTCGAGTTACAATATCTTACATTGCCGAGTTCTCAGTTGTTGATGTCAAGCTTCCTGATTGATAGTGAGTTCACAGCGACTGTCAAGTTCCTTTGGTTGTCGAGTTCCCTTTGGTCATCGAGTTCTTTTGGTTTCTGAGTCCTTTGGTTGCCAAGTTCCTTTGGTTGTCAAGTTCCTTTGGTTGTCAAGTTCGTGTGGATGCTGACTTTGTGTGATTGCTAAGTTGTATGTGTGCAGTTTCCTATTGAGATCAACCTTTGCATTTAATTTTGTGCTAGATATCTATTGTAAGCTGATTTGTGGTTTAACTTAGCATTTAGTACATGAGAGTTTATTTTGGTTGCATTGCAACAGGTTGACTTGTGGTTGTGCATGTATTTAAGAGATCTTGGTTAGAGTCTTAGGAAAAATCTTAGAGAGGAGCAGAAAGATGCAAAGTTTGATCATTGAAGATTGTAATTGAATCGATACATATGTAGTCATAACCCAGAAGGCCTTACAACTGGGCCTGTAATTAATCATTGATGAATATATAAATGAAGACTTTTTCTTCCTCTATCTCCCAAGTTGTTTGTATTTCTTGTTGTTTCTGCTGTGTTGATTGATGAGCCTCTGAAAGGCCATTATTTTGAGATCCTTTTTATCTTGTTTTTAGACAATTATCTTTAAAAAAAAATTATGACTCTATGGTTTTAAGAAAAGGAACTTATGTTTTTATAAATATCTTATCTATATGATAAGACATGAAGTTGAAGAATAGATAGTTCAAATATGCTATGTTTGCTTTGATCTATGGACTTCTATGTTATAATAAAGAAATGTTACATGCTGATAAATATTTTCTTGTCCATGCTATGTTTGGGTAGATTCCTTCCTATAGCCATAGGATTTGCAAGGAGTGATAGTTTGATGTGATTCACATGCTTCACTATGGTGGAAGCATTTCTAATATGTTATCTCTGATTCTCCTTGAATCACATCATTTATGTTATCTTACTATCACTGTTATCTTACATGTTATGTCTGATATATTTTATCATCTCCTTGAATCACATGCTTCACTATGGTGGGAGCATTTGCAAACTGATAGACAAAGGAGAGGAAAGGAAAAGATCAAGACTTTGCTAAAGATGGCGAACAAGGTAAAGAACAAATTACTACATGTTGATTATCAAGTTAGTTTGTTGAGGAAGATGAAAAATTTGAGACAAAGAGACATGACTGTAAAGGAGTATACTAAGGAATTCTATAGATTGGACATCAGATCTAGACATGTGGATGATGATGTTGAGAAAAATACAAGGTACATACATGGATTGGGATCTGGGATTCAAGATGAGATAGATTTTGTGAAATTGGAAAGTGTGGAGGAAGCATATCAATATGCCTTGAAAGCTAAGGAGATCTTGACAAAGAAGAATGAGAAAAGACAAAGAGATAGAGGTGGTAGATTCTAGAGAGACAGAGGTAGATTTTATGGAGAAAGTGGTAGATCTGACAGTTTTTTGTAATATAAGAGAAAATTTGAATGGAAAAATGGTGATAAACGCAAGACCAAGTGGAAAGGTGGTGATTCTTACTGAGGAGGTACTGGTTCTTACCAAGAAAGAGGTAATTATTATTCTAGAAGTGGTTTTCATGGTAATTGTTTTAGATGTGGTAAAGAGGGACATAGATCTTTTGAGTATAGATCCTCTGAAAGAGGGTAAGATAATAGAAATGATGTGACTGAAGGAGATGATAATAGTTTACCTAGTGGACTTAAGGTTGGAGAGAATCTGATGGTGAGAAGAACCTTATGTAATAAGGGAAGTGACGAGGAACCTATTTTAAGGAGAAGTCTTTTTAAACCAGATGTAAGATGGCTAGAAAATGTTGCAAAGTAGTCATTGATAGTGGAAGTTCTACAAATTTGGCAACAAAGGAATTGGTTACAAAGTTGCAGTTGTAGAGATTGGAGCATCCCAAACCCTATCATGTTTCGTGGATCAAAGATGAGCATATGATATTGGTAAGTGAACAATATATTATAAAATTCAAGATTGGACATTACTTTCATGAAGTTTTGTGTGATATTATTCCTATGGATTTTTTTCACATTCTGTTGGGTAGACCTTGACAATATGATGGATATGCTATACATGATGGAAGGTTAAATCAATATAATCTTTGGGTGAATGGGAAGAAATAGATATTGTTGCCTTTGATTGAAAGTTCAGAAGAAGTTAAATCTACTACTGTAAGAATTTGCATGGTTAATGGAAAGCAATTTGAAAAGGAAATAAAGAAGAATCAATTTTTTTTTTTTGTTATAATCCTAAGGAGACCAAGTTGTGATAGTAGTAGTCAAGTACTAGAAAATAATGTTAACTGAGTACCACTCAATGGTGATCGGGTGATAGCAAAAAATGGTAATATTGACCGAGTGCCAATAGAAATTATAGAATTACTAAATGAGTATAAGGGGATTGTTTTCGAGGATATACCTAATGGTTTACCTCTAATGAGAAGTATAAGTCATTGTACAGATTTGATTCCTAGAGCTAGTTTTCCAAATAGAGCACCATATAGATTGACACCTACTAAGAATGAAAAACATAATTGACAAGTGCATGAGTTGTTGGAGAAAGTTTTGATCTGAGAAAGTTTGAATCCATGTGTTGTGCTTGCTATATTAGCACCTAAAAAGAATGGATAATGGAGAATGTGTATTGATTCCAGAGCTATTAACAAGATCACGGTGAAATATTGGTTTCTTATGCTAAGGATGGATGACATAATGGATTGTTTGAGTGGAGCAAAGTATTTTACAAAGATTAATTTAAAGAGTGGCTATCATCATATCATAATTAGACAAGGTGATGAATGGAATATTTATTTCGAGATAAAAGATGGTTTGTATGAATGGTTGATTATGTCTTTTGGTTTGACTAATGCACCTAGTACTTTCATGAGGTTGATGAATGAAGTTCTGAAAAGATTCTTGGGTAAGTTTGTGATTGTTTATTTGGATGATTTTCTAATATTCAATAAAAGGAAGAACATATTGAGCATGTTAGACAAGTATTTCAAAGACTTAAAGAGGAGAAGTTGATGATTAATCTGAAGAAGTGTTCTTTTATGCAAGAAGAGATTGTGTATTTGGGATTTGTGATTTTTGCTAATGGTTTGAAGATGAATCTTGAGAAGGTTAAAGAAATTTTGGAGTGGCCTGCACCTAAGAATGTGGGTGAGGTAAGATCATTTCATGGTTTGGCTAGTTTTTATAGAATGTTTATAAGAAATTTTAGTTATGTTTGTAAGGCTATGACTGAGAAAATGAGAGGAGATAAAAAGGATTTCAAGTGGACACATGGAGCTAATAACAATTTTGAGACTTTGAAACAAAAGGTTGTTGAATTACCTATATTAGCTTTTCTTGATTTCAATAAGGTATTTCAAGTTGAATATGATGCAAGTGGTAGTGCAATAGGAGATGTATTAATTCAAGAAGGAAAACTTGTTGCATTCTTTAGTTAGAAACTGAATTATGCTAAAAGGAAGTACTCTGTGTATGATCAAGAATTTTATGCTATTGTTCAAGCATTGAAGAAGTGGAGACATTATTTGATTTCTAAAGAGTTTGTATTGTATACTGATAATAAAGCTTTACAATAGTTGGGAAGTCAACATAAATTGAATCAAAGACATATGGAGTGGGTTAAGTATTTGCAGAGTTATATATTTGTGATTAAGCATAAGAGTCAAGTTACTAATACAGTTGTTGATGCATTGAGTAGAAGATGTTCTTTATTGATAGAGATGATGGTTGAAGTTCTTTGTTTTGATTAGATGGAGTTGTATGATATTGATCCTAATTTTTTTGAGATGTGGAGAGAGTGTAGAGAACCTAGTTTGAGAGAATAACTAAGTAAGTTTGATGAATATTTCATTCAAGAAGGTATGTTGTTTAAGGGTATTTAGTTGTGTATTCCTAAAAGCTCTATGAGATTGAATTTGATTAAAGAATAACATAGTGGTGGATTAGTTGGACATTTTGGAATTGATAAGACATTGAGTTTGTTGAAGGAGAAGTATTATTAGCCTCAAATGTATAAGGATGTCCAAAAGTTTGTAAAGAGTTGTGGAGTTTTTCAAGTTGCAAAAGGAGTAAGTCAAAATACTAGTTTGTACACACCTATTACTATTCCTGAGAAACCTTGGTATGACATTACTATGGATTTTGTTCTTGGATTTCCTAAAATAGTGAAGGGGTATGATTCTATATTTGTGGTTATGGATAGATTTTTAAAAATGACTCATCTTATACCATGTGAGAAGACATTAGATGTTGAGCATGTTGCTGAACTTTTCTTCAAAGAGATTGTGAGATTGCATAGATTACCAAGAAGTATTATTTCTGATAGAGATAGTAAGTTTGTTGATTACTTTTCGAAGAATTTGTTTAAAGAAGATGGGTACTGAGTTGCAGTTTATTTCTATATTTCATCCACAAATAGATGGACAAACAAAGGTTGTGAATAGAAGCCTACGTAATTTGCTGAGACATTTGGTTGGAGAAAAACCACATAATTGGGAAATAGTATTAGCACAAGCTAATTTTGCATATAATAATTTTGTGAAAATGAGTACAAGGAAAACACTTTTCGAGATTGTTAAGGAAATGTCTAGCCTAGAGGTATATCAAATTTGAGGGATGTTTCTAGTGAAGAAAAGAAAAGTGTTGCAGGCAAATAATTTGCTAATATTATGAAATCTTTGCATAAGGAAGTAAACTTGAGATTGCAACAAAATAATCAAAAGTACAAGGAGAATGCTGATAAGTCTAGAAGACATCATGATTTTGAAGTTGGTGATGAAGTGATGGTTTATTTGAAGAAAGGAAGATTTCCTATTGGAACATACAGTAAGCTGAAGATGAAGAATTTTGGACCTTGTAAGATCTTGAAGAAGTTTGATAGTGGTAATGCTTATGAAGTTGAGTTACTTGATGACATGGATACATCTCCTATATTTAATGTTGCTGATTTGTATAAGTATCATGAGTCAGATGATGAAGTTGTTACATTAGAAGATTATCCTAAGAAGTAGATTGAAGAAGTTGAATAGATAATAGAGTAGAGGGTTGGTATAAGCACAAGAGGAAGACACTACTATGAGTACTTGGTAAAATGGAAAAATCAACTTGGTGAAGATGCTAGATGGATTTCTCAATCTGAGTGGGATTTAGCTTGGGTTGTGACATCTTAATGTTTAAGGAGAATCATTTTCTCCAACCCTGGTTGTTTGATGTAAGATCATTCTAGGTTGTACTGCTATCCTACATGTTTTCAGTTTTCTTAGTTTGTGGCAAGCTGCAATGTCTTGTATTGTTGTGTTCTCAGTTGTTGCCAAGCATATAATGGATGTTGAGCTTCCTAGGAGATGTCGAGTTTGTAGTGGCTACCAAATTTATTTGGTTGCCAAGTTTATAGTGGTTGTCAAGTTCCTTTGGTTATTGAGTTACTTTGGTTGTCGAGTTCACAATGCTTTCTAAGTTCCTTTGGTTGTTGAGTTTCCTTTGGTTTTCAAGTTCTTTTGGTTGCCAAGTTCCTTTGGTTGCTAAGTTCGTGTGGATGTCAAGTTCATGTGATTGCTAAGTTGTCTATGTGCAGTTTCCTATTGAGGCCGACCTTTGCATTTAATTTTGTGCTAGATATCTATTGTGATCTAACTTGTGGTTTAGCTTAGAATTTAATATAAGAGTTTATTTTGGTTTTATTGAAATAGGTTGACTTTTGGCCATGTATGTATTTAAGATATCTTGGACAGAGCCTTAGGATAGATCTTAGAGCGGAGCAAAAAGATGCAAAGTTTGATCATTGAAGATTGTAATTGCATTGATACATATGTGGTTGTAACCTAGAAAGCCTTACAGCTGGGCATGTAATTGATCATTGATGAATACATGAATGAGGACATTTTCTTCCTCTATCTCCTGATTTGTTTGTATTTCTTGTTGTTTTTGCTGTGTTGACTCTATGCAGGTGGTTTGAATAGCTGGGTGTGCCCTTGGCCCTAGTTCTTCATCCCCCCTCCCTGCATTAGATCCCCACCATTAATATTAGTCCATCCTCCACTTTTATTGGAGTTACAACTATCAATACTTATTTGAATGACCAGTTTGTTAGAATGAGCAACTAGAGAGCAACACAAAATGTTCTGTATAAGATTTTGATGCATTAACTTCTGAGAGTCATAACATTTGACTCGGACCTAGGTTTTCTCTCAAATTTTTACAGTGCTTTTGTAAGGGGGATTTTGATGGCCCAAAAATTCTTCTCTTCCCCATTATGTCTAAAAAAAATATTTTTTAGGTCCTAGAAAATCCATTTAGACCTCCAAAACTCAGTTGTCGTAATCTTTGTCTATTTTTTAGCTTTTTTTTGTAATAACTTTGAATGGACATTTCCAAATTTGAAGATTAGTTGGTAGGTCAAGTTTTCATAGCTTAAGGAAAGTCTAGTTTTATTTTCAGCTTTTTAGGCATTAATGTCAAAGGTTACCAAAAATGGAAAAATTGAAGATTTGTTAAAATATGCCAAAAAAGGTAATTTTCTATCTTTTCAAATTTATAAAGTTTTTAATTCTTTAATAAGTTACAAAATAATGTAGAAGCAAGTTGGTTAATGAAAGATATGTGAGTTTCAAAATATGTTAATTGTATCTATATTTTTTCTAAATGTTTTCCTTATGTTGAATGTATTATTGTGTATAGGTACTTGTGTACTACATCATTTGGTATCAAAGTGAGAAGATTTTTGGGAGAGGAAGAGGAAGAGGAAGAGGAGGTGTCATTCTAATGTAGAGATTGATACTCAATATGTAGAGGTAGATTAAATGACTGAATGAGCGAATGGATAATCAAGGAATACTAGTAGTACAAGGAGAGAATGAATCAAATGAAGAGGGAAACTAAAGGGGTGCTAATCAAAATCATGAAAAAGAAGAATAATAGTTAGAAGAGCTAAGATATGAAGATAGAGTGCTTTGATCTTTAAAAGGTAAAAATGAAGGGATCAAGATCAAAGTTTCAAACTATGCTAGTAGTCTTAAGCTAGAAGAATTGATAGATTGGCTAAATGAGATGGGAAATTTTTTTGAATGGAAGCTTATGGAAGTGGAAAAGAAGATGAAGCTTGCATGCACAAAATTAAAAGGACATGCAATGATATGTTGGAATCACCTCCAAAAGGAACAAACTAGAAAACAAAAGGAAAAGATTAGAACATGGAGAAAGATCAAGAAAAAGCTACGGAAAAAGTTCTTACCCTTGGATTACTCACAAACCCTCTTTCATAAGCCCTAGAATTTGAAGAATTTTTTTTTCCCTCTTCAAGAGTACACAAATGAGTTCTATAAGTTATCCATGAGAATAGAGCATAAAGAAGATGATGAGCAGATGGCTACTAGATACATAAATAGCCTAAAAATTTCTATCCAAGATAAGTTGAGCATGCATCATATTAGTCTAGTATGGAAGAAGCCTACCAACTAGCCCTGAAGGGTAAAGAAAAATAGAATTGACAATACAATCAAAGGAATAGAGGAGGAAGAAAGGGTCCCTCAACATCATTTTGAGAAGGTTCTAATTACGGCCAAGGAGAATCCTCCCAAGGATTTGAAAGGAATATGGGTTCTAGACAAGACTTGCAAAATAGGAAAGAGGAAGGGGATTTTAGCAAGGATGAGGTTATGGTAGCGAAAGAGGCTGGAAAAACCAATGGAGGCCCTATACCTATTTCAAATGTGCTGAATAAGACTATAGAGCATTTGAATGCTCAAATTATAACATGCCAAAAATAAATCAAGGAAGACAACCTGGAGTGAACTTAGTTCAGAGAGAAGGGGGGGAGCAAGATTTTTAACCAAATGTGGGAGAAACCCTCATAATGAGAATATCCATGATCATTCTAGAAAAAGATGAAGTTCCTGCAAAGAAATCTGATGATTCGTGGCTCGAGACCAACATCTATAGAACTGGATGCACTTTTGATGGAAAGGTATGTCAAGTTATTATTGATGGGGTAGTTGTGAGAATATGGTATCTATAGAAATGGTAGAGAAATTGAATTTACAATGTGAACAACATTCCCATCCTTACCATATTGCATGGTTTAAGAAAGAAGATGAAGTAATTATTGATAAAAGATGTTTAGTCAGATTTACCATAGGAAAATTTTATAAGGATGAAATATGGTGTAATGTTATCCCTATGGATGCTTGCCATATATTGTTGGGAAGACTATGGTAGTATGACAAGAAGATCATACATGATGGGGAGAAAAATACTTACATATTTTGGAAGGATGGCTCTAAAGTGGTTCTGTTGCCGCTTAAGGATGAAAAGAAGATTGAAACCATGTTGTATGCAAAAGAAGTTGTCAAAGAAATGCAAGTAACAGGATGTTGTTATGCACTAGTACTAAAAATCCAAGAGAAAAACAAGAAAAATTAATTCCACCCAAGGCAATGAAGGTGCTGGAGGAGTTTTTTGATGTCATTTCTAATGAGCTACTTGATGGTCTCCCACCAAAATGAGATATTCAACATCATATTGATCTTATTCCTAGAGGAACTCTACCTAGTCAAGCAACCTATCGATTGAATCCAACACAACATGTAGAGTTGAATAAACAAGTGATAGAAATGATACAAGAGGGTCTAGTTAGAGAAAGCATGAGTCCATGTGTAGTACCCACATTATTGACTCCAAAGAAGGATGTCACATGGAGGATGTGCACTGATAGCAAAGCAATTAATAAGATTACCATTAAGTACCAGTTTCCTATTCTTCAAATAAAGGACATGATGGATGAATTAGTGGGGGCTAAGTACTTCATCAAGATTGATCTCTGAAGTGGCTACCACCAAATCCACATATGAGAGGGAGATGAATGGAAGACAAAATTTAAGACAAGAGATGGTTTGTATGAATGGATTGTTATGCCTTTTGGATTTCTAATGCACCTAGCACATTTATGTGATTGATGAATATTGTGTTGCAACCTTACATTGGTAATTTTTTTGTAGTTTATTTTCATGATATCCTAATCTATAGTAGAAGCAAGGAAGACCACTTACAACACCTAAGGATCATCTTGAGTGTATTAAGGATGGAGAAGATCTTTACAAACTTGAAGAAGTGCACATTCATGCAAACTAGTTTGACCTTTCTATGCTTTGTCATTTGTCAAGCTAGTATTTAGATTGATCCACAAAAGGTAAAATCAATCCTAGAATGGCCTAGTCCTTCTAGTATAATAGGAGTACAAAGTTTTCATGGGTTGGAAACTTTCTATCAAAAGTTTATCCAAAATTTTAGCAGTATTGTAGAACCCATAATAGACTGTACGAAAGGAAGGGAATTTGCATGGACATTGAATGCTAAGGAGAGTTTTAAATTCTTGAAGAAAAAGGTAACTAAATCTCCTATATTGACACTTCCAAATTTTGAAAATGTTTTTAAAGTAGAGTGTGATGCTTCACATGTTGGGATAGGCACTATTATTAGCCAAGTAGGTAAGCCTATAGTCTTCCTTAGTGAGAAAATGAATGAAGTGAGAAATAATTATTCTAGTTATATGATCTGGAGTTTTATGCAATCATTCAAGCATTAAGACACTCGAGGCACTATCTAATCCCATGCGATTTTGTGCTATTTACTAATCATATTGCTCTAAAATATCTCAACACACAAAAGAAGTTGAATAATGTATGCCAAGTGAGTATCTTTCTTACAAGGATATACCTTTTGTTCTTAAACATAATTCTAGGAAACAAAATAAGGTTGTTGATGCCTTGAGTAGGCGTACTACACTATTAACCACAATAGAAACTAAAGTCACTAGTTTTGATGCTATTAAGGCTTGTATGAAATTGATTATGATTTCTAGAAAATTGTGGAATAGCTAAAGGCTTCATCTTCTAGTATGTTGGATCATGTGAAAGGTGGCTATTTTATGTGGGATGGTTACCTCTTTAAAGGTAAACAACTATGTATACCAGGTGGATCTATGTAGAAAAACATTATTTTAGGGAACTTCATACTGGTGGACTAGCTGGACACTCTGGAAAGGACAAAATAATAAAATTGGGTGAAGATAAGTATTATTGGCCCAAGATAAAGAGGTACATCACTAAATATGTGGCAAGGTGTAGGATCTATCAAGTGGCTAAAGGACATTCACATAATATAGGATTATACATGCCTCTACCAGTACCTGCCAAACCATGGATTGACTTGAGCATGGATTTTGGATTGGGTCTCCCACACACTCAACATGGTAATGATTCTATTTTTGTGGTTTTTGATCACTTTTCAAAAATGGTCCACTTTATTGCTTGTAAAAATACCAATGATGCAACTAGAATAGGAGAAGTATTCTTCTCAAAAGTTGCTTGTTTACACGGTCTTCCAAAGACCATTACCTCTGATAGAGATACTAAGTTCTTGAGTCATTTTTGGAGGACTCTCTGGAGGAAATTAGAAACAAAGTTAAAGTTTCGTAACTTCCTATCATCCTCAAACTGATGGACAGAAAGAGGCAATCAATCTAAGTTTGGAGAATCTATTATGCTGCATTGAGGGTGAGAAGCCTAAACAATGGGACTTGGCATTGCCCTAGGATGAATTTTCCTATAATAGTTTTTTTAATAGAACAACTAAAAAATATTTGTTTCAAATTATCTATGATCAATTTACCTTCAAGGTGTTCTAGATATTGTGTCACTTCGATTGGGAGACATAATTAGTGATGATGGAGTTGCTTTTGTTGAACACCTTCACCAGCTCCAACAAGATGTCAGGCAAAAGTTATAGGATAGTAATGTGAGTTACAAGATTGTTGTAGAGAAAATAAATACTTGTTGTAGGTGACTTGGTGATGGTTTACTTGAGGCGTGAATGGTTTCCTATAGGCACATATCATAAATTGAAGTATAAAAAGATTAGGCCTTGCAAAATCATCAAAAAAATTAGTGATAATGCTTATGAGGTTAGCTTACCAACAACTCTTGACATATCCCCTATTTTTAATGTTTCTAATCTAAACACATTTCATGGAGATGTTTCAAATATAAATGACATACAAGAAGTGGATTTGAAACATCACCTTCCCAGTAAGAAGAAGGAAAAGATTGTCAAAGTTCTTGACAAGCATACTACCTCCACAAGGCATGGCCAACATAACATATACCTGGTATAGTGGGATGGGTCACCTAAAACATCAAGTACATGGTTATCTGAGTGGGTAGTAATGTAGTTAGATCTAACAAATTGAAGCAATTCATATACAACCACTTGTAGGAGCTATGTTTCTTTCAAGAAGGGGAGAATGATGCATCAACTTTTGGGAGTCATAACTTTTGACATGGACTTGGGTTTTCTCTTAAATTTTTATAGTGGTTTCATAGTGGGGAGTTTGATGGCCCAACAATTCAGATTAGCTCCATTGTGTCCAAAAAAAATTTAGGTCCTAGAAAATCCATTTAGACCCCCAAAACTCAATTGTCATAATCTTTGTCTATTAGATTTTGTTTTTTGTAATAACTTCAAATGGACATTTCCAAATTCGAACATTAGTTTGCAGGTCAAGTTTTTGTAGCTTAATGAAAGTCCAACTTTATTTTCAGACTTGTAGGAGTTAATTTCAAAGGTTACCAAAAATGGAAAAATAGAAGATTTGTTAAAATATGCCAAGAAAGGTAATTTTTAGTTTTTTGATTTAGAGAGTTTTTAGTTATTTAAGAAGCTACAAAATGATGGTGAAGAAGATGGTTAATGGAAGATATGTGACTTTCAAAATATGTTTATTGCATTTATTTATTTTATACATGATTTCCTTCTGTAGAATGCATTACTGTTAACAAGTACTTCTAGGTACTACATCAAAGGTTCACAATGATAGCATGTGTTAGATAGGTTTAAATATAGGAAATTTTGAGCATGTCTCATTTGGATAAATTGTGTATCATTATCTCCTTTAAATATTAGGAGATGTCAACTTCAACATAGGTCCTCTTCTAGAGTTTAAGAGAAATTGTTGAATTTGAGAAAAACTAGCATTTTGTAGTGAAGATGCTACATTAATCAAGAAATTCAAGCATATGAACTGCAACCCAAAATAATCCACCAAAATAGGGACATAGAGACCCTTCTCATAAAAAATGGTAAAGATGAGATTCTACGGTGCAAAATGTAATAACGATGCATGAAAAATTAGAAACCAATTTTGAGGATAGCCTTAGTATGGATTAGCCTTAACAAATGAAAAGATAAATTTTACATAGCATCATGATTAATCTTTGTTAGAACACAAGCCTTTTCCACATGTTCATAGAGCATACTTTGTGAGAACCCTCTCTATAAAATACCTTATCGAATTATTTTTCCTAGGAGATGATATGAACTAGCAAACCCAAAACAAAAGGAACAAAATGTAAAGGTATTTTAGTTAGTGTACTTCATGAAACATCTTAAATATAAAATTGTTGGATCTTTAAGTAGATATGGACAACCTCAGCAAAAAGAAAAGATATTTTTTTCATAGCATCATGATTGATCTTCATTAGAGCACAAGTCTTTTCCACTTGTTCATAGAGCATACTTTGTGAGAATTCTCCCTATAAAATATCCTATCGAATTATTTGTCCTGGGTAATGATATGAACTAGCAAACCTGAAATAGAAAGAACAAAAATCTAAAGGTATTTTAGTTAGTGTACTTCATGAAACATCTTAAATATAAAATTATTGGATCTTTCAATAGATATGGACAACCTTAACAAAAAGAAAAGATAAATTTTACATAGCATCATGATTGATCTTCATTAGAACACAAGTCTTTTCCATTTGTTCATAGAGCATAATTTGTGAGAACCTCCCTATAAAATATGTTATCAAAATATTTTTCCTAAACAATGACATGAACTAGCAAACCCAAAATAGAAAGAACAAAATCTAAAGATATATAGATAGTGCACTTCATAAAACATCTTAAATATAAAATCCTTTGAATCCTTAAGTAGATCTATTTTCATTTATTATCAACCATTCTAACTTTAATAGCTATTGAAAAAAAATATAAAATGGAAGCTTTATGATCGATATGAGATGCTTGCAAGCAGAGACTCATACTATAAATAAATTCGTAATGAAGATAAGTTTTTTCTTTATAATCTGGGATTAATAGGTACCAATCATCTCAAACCAACGAATGGAATATTTCATGAAAACTTCAATATATTTACTTATTTTAAATTATCAGTTTTTACGTCACCTCGACGTAATTTAAAGGAAACCTAACTTCTAGAAACAATACAAATTTCAGCTCATTTTATTTTCTTTTCTTGTCAGTGATTTGGATATTATCGTCAATAGCAGACGCCGCAATATCAATAGAGAATTCCACTCAAAAATACTTTCAAAAGGACATATGTCAAACTCAGAAATTTCTTTCTATGGAATGTAATCTGTGGACAATGCTTTGCGTGAACTGCCACGTAGAATACATAAACATTTATGAGAGTTTTAAATCTATGCTGAAGGAAGGAATAGATATCAGTTGGACATACAAGAAATTAACAGTAACAGATTTCCACAATCCATTTGTAAATTACTAAGTTTTCTGGATTCGATTGTGTTTGTTTATTTTATCCAGAAAACTTAGTACCATACAAGAAATGTCAATCAAACTCACATTTTTCTTTGTCGGAATTGGTAAGAAAGGTTTTAGTGCTCATAAATTTCCAAATCTGATTCAGTCCGGAGTTTATCATGCTCCCAATATGCACATAACCTATTTCCAAAATAAATGTTGTTTTTTGTGAACATCAATGAAAACTTTAATAAAGACTTAGAGGAGCCAATTAGTGCATGTATTATTGAGAATAATGTGGAGCAGTATATTCACTCTTCAACAAACACATGGTGTGAGATACATATAAAGAAAGATAATATTCAGGAAGATGTAAATATATTAGGACTGTACTTATTAGGGAGAATTTTCAAAGATGGAAAAACTAATTTTAGAGGAGAGATTATATAGTAGATAATGAGAAACATTTTATTAAAATGATGTTGGCCGAGAATTGAATAAATCAAAAGAACAAATCAAGAAGTCATTGTATATTAAAAGAATCTTTAAAATAATAAAGAAAATTACAAGTGAAGAAAGAATGTAGAAGAGATTACCATATTAAAAGGGATATCACATGTTAATATACAAAGATATTTAGAGGTACATGACCTACCCAGTTATTTAGAACCAATGGAAAAGACATTAGAAAGGGATGGCCTCAAGATAGAAGCCTTACATGACACAAGACTATTAAAATCAATGAAGAAAATTACAAGTGAAGAAAGAATATTCTAGAAAGAAAGTAGAAGAGGTTACCAAATTAAAAGAGATATCACATGTTAATACAAAAAGATATTTAAGGATAGGTGACCTACCCAATTATCTAGAACAAATGGAAAAGACATTAGAAAGGGATGGCATCAAGATAGAAACCTTGCAAGACAGACTACTACTAAATGTCGTAAAGAGATGGATTATCCATATACCTCCATTTCAAGATGAAGCACAATGATAATCTTGGTCAAAATGGATACTTAAAGGATAAAGTGAACTTAGAATTGTATATTTCTAAATGGTTGAAATAATGAAGGTGCTTGTCTACTATAAAAGAAACATGTTTTATTCTTTTAAAAGATGGGCTTGACTTGCATACACTTTGTAAAATAATATGTAAATAAAATGATAAATTAATTTCTTTGTAGTTATCTATCATTGTAAGGTTTCATATATCAAATCTATGGATCACATGGAAATTATATCAAAAACAATCTTACCTTTTTTCAATATTAAAGTTATGTAATGTAGTTTCTAGAATTTGATTGTGTAAACAATTTGTAGAGGTTAATGAATATTTTATTTAAATTATTGCAATATGAAAAAATGAAAGAAGATATTTTTATTTTTATGATAACGTCTTGTGCTTTACTCAACGTACATGTTTGAATTGTCTACTTTTTATCCAAATATTTAACATTATTTACATACATTCACATTAAACAATCACTTTTTAATTATACTAAATCTATTCTAATTGTTATAGTATAATTTTATTAACATAATTTACTTTCATAATATCCTTTGAACGTTGATTCGTGACATTTTATTCAAAATTGTGTGTGATAGTAATGGAAATGAAACCTTATGAGGTATATATTTAAATATGAATATATATAAATTCTCATTACAAATACCTATAGCTAGGAATATATTGTAAAAACATAGTGGGGAAGTTAATATGAATTGTATATTAGAAATATGGAATTTATGAATATTAATAATAGGAATGAAACTCTAAGTAATGTTTAATATTTAATAATTGTAGATCATGACATAAGATAATTTTATTATGTGCATGTGTAGACAATTTTTAATACTCAAATATTTATGAATAATCTTTTTAAAAAATCATCTAATAATCCTATCATAATTTTGCCTATTTTTTAAATTTTAATTTGAGTGTTACAAATATAATCAATTTATCTAAACTTAGTTAAATATATAATAAGCTCTTCAAAAAAATTATAGAACTAAATGAAGCTCTATAAATCCATTCTTAGTTTGGAATTGGATTATTTTTCACCACTATATTATTCCTTTCTAAAAATTTATTGATGGAATACTAATGATGTCCCCCATGGAATTCTAACATTATGAAAGGTGAACAAAGGTGTCCAAATAATAGCTTGAAAGAAATATTGCAATCACCTAAATGGAGAAAAAAATGACATAAACAATTTTCTTGTTAATTTCTTTTAGTGTCATCTAGGTGATATTTTGAGAAAACAATCAAATGATTCTAGAGATTATAAATTTTTTTTTTATTGTAGCTTATTGAATCTAAAACCTTATCTAATCAAAGAAATTGTGAGTTGTGGATGTTAATAGAAAAATGTGCTAATCATTATTTTTTTTTTGAAATAATTGTACTTTATTTTGATCAAATAGACATGATGATACTAGATAGAAGAATATATTGGTGATGGTATTCTCCAATTCTAAAAGTGAAAGTTGGGTAGAAAATTGGTTAGAAAATGGAAAGTTTTTGTATCAGACATGCTATAATATATGAGATTATAATTATAGTTGTCCTTTTTTTAAAATAGTGATACAACTTAAAGATTGTAAAAAAATTAATAGGAAACATATTTTTGAAGACATCGTCACAAATTTTAAATAATCAATGACTATCTATTAAGATTAAGTTTAACAATATATATGAAAATTTTAATATATTTGAAAACACAACTATTTATTCACTAGAACATTCATAGAGATTCTAACTGAATTGATAACAATATATTTCTAAACAAGATTTGAAAATCACTAGCATAAGATATATATTGTGAAAGGTATACAACAAACTTAGTACAAAATTCTTAATTTTTATACAAAATATTTAGAATTAATATAATTTTAACCAAATCATCCTGAAGAGATTAGCGTGCGTTCATGATTTTAGTTTCAATGCATTAAGCGAGTTGTGTTTGAGTTTGGCATCTCTTTTATACATTTCAAAATTTTAAAGTTTCTGCCGACACCGACAGTCTATATAAATCCAAAATGCCGACAAATAAAGGGAAGAAGATTATGTGAATTTCAAATATTTCTTCCGCCAAAATTTTGTCTTTCATATTTTGAATTGATATTTTTGAAGGATGAGAAAGTTTGAAACGGAAAATAAAAGGAAGAAATCATGATGAATAGGTTAAAAGAAAGATGCAAGGAATGGTATGATCTGTTTTCTAATTACCTTTCAAATTGTCTTCGTTTTTTTCATTTCATGTTGATGATGGATTTTGGGCTGTGATGAGAAATGTGGACAAAGAAATAATTTACTTATGCAATTCGTACACATACATTTGGTTAAAAATGGTACTATTTTTCATAATTTAAAAGTTGAGATGGTAATTTCACTTATAGACAAATTTGTTTAGTATATAATTTAATAGTCTTAGAAAATTAGACATAGATTATGCAAATTTATTTATTTTATGGATAATTTTTATTGCATATTGTGATATATTATTAGGATGAGAAAATTAGAAAAAGGAATTGAAAGGTAATTAGTAAACTATGTTGAATAATAGATGAGAGTTAATAATGTCATTAATGATTGCTTTTCAATTCTCTTCTCTTAGCTATCTTATATTGATGATGAACCTAAAGTGTGAGAAAAATATTGATGAAGGAAATAAACTTACATAATCTAATTACAATTTAATCTCAAAATTTTGATAGCTAATATTTTACATATTTTCTTACTTCATAATGTCTTGACATTATTTGAGTGAGAGTGTTTCTATACATAAAGTTAACCTTTATAGTTTTAGAGGTGAACTTGATGTTTCTATATATTTGTTTGGAGATATCTTAGATTAGTTTTTAAATTTATTTTCAAAAAGTATTAAGTTGTAAATACAATTAATTTAAAAATAAATAAATTTATGTACACCATTTTTATGAAAATAAATTAATATTAATATACTAAAATAAATTATCTTATTTTTTAAAATTAAATTGTTGATTATCTTAGTATATAGACTCTAAGTCACAAATAGCTTCACCTCTCATCAACTGTATTAAGATTCTCTATAGTTCTTATTGAGAATCTATATATTCATTTTAGAATCTATTGCCAATAATCTTTAGATGTTGGGTTCAATAACCTACATGTTGGATGCCATCTTTAAATATAGGCGAGTATCCTTCTTCCATGATATTCATATTTGCAAGTATTTTTGGATAAGGTGTAACCTATTCTATAATGACAATGGATAAAAGAATGTAGAAAGACCTAATAAAACCTCTCCTTGCCTTGGTATACTTGTTCATTTCTTATTTTCCACAAAAGCCATAGGATCTTAGTTGATAGGATGAACTAAGAGAAATTAGACTTCGACATACAAACCTTGCAAGTTGAGATTAGGACATAACTCTTGATAATTGTAATGCCTCAATCGGGAACCCAAAAGAAATAAATCTAATATGTTAAAAAGTGTATAGAACTATTTTTTTAAGTTTAAACAACATCAAAGTAACAATGTAGAAGCAATATACAAATACACAATAATCACACATATGCAATTACAATAGAAATTTCTTTCCTCAAGGGTTCCTTCACATTGAGTCACATTTATTAATAAGTCTAACTCTCAATTACAATGTCTATAATCATAAAATGAATAAACACATACATAATATAATATACAAATACATAAAACAACTAAAAAGATAGAGTACATTCAATAACATCATCGACTACTCATGTCATAGGGTATTGAATAATAAGTACAAGTATATCAATATACAATATAATATCCTGTAGGATCTCATAACACATGATACATAGATACATCAAATGAATAGAAGTCTCTAAGACAAGAATAAGAATGATAATGGTACAATTGTATCAACGAGTGTACAACATTTGTCAATCTGAGGGTGACGTAAATGGTAAGAAGACACTACCTCCTGACTGCATGGTCACCTAATCAACGTCCCACTCCCACTGTATAGGAGAGATAATGTACAATCCACACATAGATAATCAATTCATAAAACAATCATAGCTAAGGAATATTGACAGCAAAATCTACCTCAAGGGTAACATAAACTACTAATAAAGAAAAGATTTAACCAAAATAAAAAAGACACACATCCAAACTGACATCACATACCAAAATCAATAATAAATACCAAGTACAAATCAAATATCAAAACTAAAAACATACAACCATCTCCAAATCAATGTCAAATGTCACAAGCACAATAACCAACAGATAACAACTGTCATCAATAAAAGTAAACCACCAATCACTAACTCCAAAATTTAAAAACACCACCAATGAATAACTGACATGTATTAATAAAAATTAACTACCAAAAATAATTGACATCCAATCAATAAATAATAACTCACAATAAATACATAATCAAAAGTAATACCCAACAAGTACACCACCGGAGGAAAATATAAAGAAAACATGAAAGAGACTCAGGCTACATACTATGGAGTGTCATCACATGACCCAACTCTTAGGTTATGTTGGTAGTTTCTCAGGACCCTAGCCCCCTAGTGACTCTATGTTGAACCAAAATACCCTCTTGTGAAGATGAGGAAACTAGTCATACCTCTCAAGGTATCATCCTATTCTCATCCTTAGCCTACACAAGCACTCAAGGCATGGATGAGGTGAAATAGCTAACTTATCTTTTTAATTTATCAAAAGGCATGTGGGAGGAAATTATTTTAACTACTATGTTATCACTTGTTACACAAATTACAACGAGTTACCCTAGCAACCACTTTGGGCCCTGATCCTCATTGCAAGCCGCTCCCATAGACAAGCATGATGCACCTAGACTACCTTCCTAAAACTCACAAACCATAATTGTGTCCCATACCACAAAAGTAATATTGATTGAATTTGATCCCTTTAAAGACAACTCAAAATAACATTGGTTCTCAAAACCCAAGTTCTCATAAATGCTCATCAAAATAAATCTCATAAAAGAAGTCTCAATTTAAATCATAAAGTACATTATGACATTCAATCAAATAGTCATAAAAGAAATCTCAAAAATTCCTTGGGTGCATATCCTAACTTGGCAACTAAACAACCCATAAAGAAAAACCATCACAAAAATAAACATCATAAGACTATAAGTAGAATATTTAAGAGAATACATAGTTTTCAGCCATATGACTTAGTTCCATCATTTTCTCTTATTTAGTTTGAGCCATAAAGATGTGTTTAAAAATGAAGTAAGAATATACATGTTAATATATATTGTTATGCTAATATACTTATTTAAATCAATAAGTATTTGAATGTCAAATCTCTCTGTGCATATAAATATCATGCAATATTATCATGTTATTATTTTAAATTATCTTAAATCATGAATGGTTTAATTAATAACATAAATGTATAATATTAGATTAAATATTAATATCGATTCCATTTCTAAAATAATAATTTGACTTCTATTTAAGTCCAATATTAATATTTACTTTTCCTTTAATTCATGGTGCAACTATAGATAACTCATAATTAAAATTTTTAATTTTAATTAAATTATCTACAATTTCTCTCATAATATTAAATATTCATAACTAGATGATTATATAGTGAATTCCACTATAACTTTTCTTAAAATATAACTAAATCACAATTATAAATTTATTAATTTGTAACTCCACTTGCATTACTAAATATATAACAAGTCATAACCCACTAAGAGTTTTAAAAGTAATTAATATTAAAACCCACTTATAAGAAAATAAATAGTATTTATTTATTTAATTTTCAAAATTAATAAATAATATTTTTTTAATTTATAGGCAAGAGCCTACAACACAATGGTACATTGTGAGCCTCTTATCCGAGAGGTCTTGGGTTTGACTCTTTACAAACTTAATAAATAATAATAATTAATCATGTCACATAATAATAATAATGGCTTCAAACTCTTATCAATAAATTTTTTAAATTTTTTAAAAATTAATTTTCAAAATTAATAATTAATCATACAAAATTATTATTAATTTTTTAATAAATAAATCAAAAAATTATATTATATTTTTATAAAATAAAAATAAACATGCAATTAGTATTTCCACATGCTTTTGATCTCTCACATCATGCAACCATACTATACTTAGTTTTCTATCTTTAGTATATTTGTTTTCACATGCATGCATAAGTTTAGTTACAACATGCATGCTTTCCTCTCAAATAATCTTTTGCTTTTCCAGTAAATTTTGCAACCAAATTATTTTAAATATAAGAAGAATATTTATTTTTATTTAAAAAATTTATGATAATCACATAGTTTTAATGACAAATTTAAAGTTGAAACCTTAGTTGTTCAATTTGTTGTTTTCTTCCATTTTTTATAATCAAATTTTCCTTATATTAGAAAGGATTTTAAAATAACACAATCATAGTAATTTTCTAGATTTGTGTTTAAAATTTTCCTTAGTCAAGTTTTCTTGATTAATAAGTTTTACTTTTTCAAAATCTACAAAAAAAAAAAAAAAAATCCAAAAATCAATACAACAAATCAATAAGTATTATGCAGGCACCCAAGAAGACATGAAGTAGACAAATCTTTCAATAAAATTCTATAGTGGATTTTCAAACCCTACCTCAAAACCACAACTAAAATCTGAGACAATCTATGAATGCATACAAATCTATACCCTTCGAAAATTTCAACAATTCTTTTGATCTAATTCTAATTTTTTCTCCCCAAACCATGTGTGTGGAGAAATTAGCTTGAATATGTTAATAAAGAGTTTAACTCTACCTAGGGTTTCTAGTTTTCAAACATGAAAAGGCCTCTCCTTAAAATAAATTTTTATTATTTAATCATTTCATACACACTTAAAGAACTTTTTAATTAAAATATTCTTTTATTTTCTTTTCCACTACTTTACTAATCAGTACAAAAACTATTTAAAGCATAGTTTATTAGTTAAATTAATAATAATAAGTAAAGCTCATTATTTAAATGCAACTCTAATTTTATTATTATTAGTTAAATATTTATAATAACAAAATATTAAATCTTTAATCTTTTAATTCTCTTTTATCCAACTTCTTCAATTAGACTTTTAAATTAAATCTTTTAAACTAAAGCACATATTTAATTAATTTCTAATTAATTAAATATCATCATATTCTAATTTCTCTTTAACTAGCTATCTAAATTAGAATTCTAAATTAAGTCTTTTGAATTAAAGCATATATTTAATTATTTTTTAGTTAATTAAATATTCTCATATTTTAATTTTTTTTTGAATTAAATAATATTTAATAATTCTCAATATTATATGATTAACCCAAATATTATAATTAGATCATTTACCAAATAAATCACATAGTCAAAATCCACATAAAAGCAACATTACGAAAACTGACAAAACTCAAAAGTAAACAACATGGACAAAGATAAAAGCATGGGTTAAAAAAGGGTAGAAAGTCATATACATGGCCTCCTTCTTAGGACAAGTAATTAGACTATGGCTCAGATTGAATCTTAACATTATCTCCCCATTCTTACCATTGAGTTATTGTGATAGGTGCACTCATCCTAACAATTTAGGGAAGTCAATGCTTGGTACTTGCAAATCTATATAAAATATGAGCATGTACATATGCATATATATCTAAGCTAAAGGGACAATGGTGAAGAGTGGTACATCATGTAGATCCTAACTTGCAGGTGACTACGACTCCCTCCCTCAACCATATTAGGCATGTCAAACATAAATGTAAAATAAACACACGCATCATACACATGCAAGTATGAGGTAAGTATAATAAGAAATCTTAAATATAAATAACATCACATCTTAACATGAATATCTCATTATCATGAGGACATACTAAACATCTTTCCAAGACACACCATATGGCATCATCATAAAAGTAATTTCATTAACTAACTAATATAAATTAAAGCATCATCACTACCACTAAAAAATTATTACAATTACTCAACATATCAAAGTATTGCATTTCAAATTCCAAATAAGGGTTAACACATCTATCTAGAGAGTCAAATAGAACTTTAACCATTAAGTCTACAATGATAGAAAATGAGTGGTATTACAAACAAGCTCTTGCAATAAAATTTTAAATAACAAGAAATTAATTTTAACATGTAATTTTTAGGACATATATTGGAAGATTTGATACATCTTTCAAAACCTAATTTTAGGAAATCTTTGATTACTTAAAGCTTGTGATGCTTCAAAACTTTGGCCATGCCTTATAATTGACATATAATTGACTATTAAAATAGCTTACCATCTTTAATTTGTGTCCTAAAATATTAGACTCATACATTTACAAAAGATATCACTATAATTATTATGTCATGTGTTATACCCCTTACAAAAACCTTACATTTTTTAACCATTTCTCTATCCAACTTTTTAAGAATATAATCCAAATGATAAAGAGGGAAAAAAATTCTCTATGATTATGAATTCCCTTCAAGTACTTAAACAACATTTCGAGATTGAGGACAAAAATGAAGATTATCATAACTTCAAATTGATTTATGAATACCCTTCCTAACTTCAATAAAAACCATCTCTATAAGATCTTAACTTGGAATTTTATTATCTTTAACCACAACAATAATGTTTGAAATTTAAAATTTGAGAATAAATAATGGCTTGAAAAGTCTTTATAATTTATTGGTATAGTAAAATTAATCTAAAAAAGTGTTGTTTCAAATGGTAAAATTTATTGCTAGAGCTTGTTATCAATCATAATAAAATTCTTACAAGGGCTTTTCATCATTAATATATAACATATGACATTATAATTATAGTGATCTCTTTCAAGTAAATATATGAGTCCAATATTGTAGGACATAACTTAAAGATCTAGTAAGAAATTTTAATAGTCCATCATATGTTAATTGTAAGGTATGGTTAAAGTATCTTTTCAAGGAAAAATATTTAAAGCATCAAAAATTTTAAATAATCAAAGGTTGCCTAAGATTAGGTTTCAAAAGATGTATGGAATCATACATGGAAGCTCACCACCATTTATAGAGGTTACTTAAGATATTTATATTTTCCAGAGTTAGATACATCATTCTTTACTCAAACATAAATGGATTCTAGCATAGATAATAATAATATATTTCTAAGAGTTTTTCTGAAATTACTAACATAAGAGTTCTAGCCTGTAATGTCAAAAAAAAACTAATTATATGATATGAAATCAACACATTTTAGACATTTAATGTTACTAATTAATATGATATTAACCTTTCTACCCCTATGTACCTTGTTTTCCAAACACCTTACAAAATGGTTACATGGAAAATTGCTAGCTTTAGAATTAGTTGTTAAAAATGATAAAAGATATTTCATGCATAAAGTGGTTGCACAATTAGGAAGGAGAATCAATCATCATTTTCATACAAGTTGATATTAATCATTTATATACTAAACAATTTGATTATTTTACAAAATAAGTAAATAATCTTGTTATGATAAGTGGAATTCATATTAGATACCCAATTCATTATGGAGTACTCATCTTGGGAATGCTTTCTCACTGGAACAATAAGAGTATCTATTAAATATAAGAGTGATATATTATTAGAATATTCTTGTCATGATCAATAAAGTTACATTTTATTCTAAAATGACCTTTGGAAAGGACCTAAACCTCTCTCTGACCATTTTCAAGAGATTATATTAGTAATATTCAACAAACTAGCAGCTAATGTTGTAAAGAAAATGAATGTATCCATACATTGCACTAAAAAAAAATCAAATTCTAGTAACTTCTTTGTAAACATGGTACATTCTTAATCCTTCTCTATTATATTTTGTAACATTCAATCCAATCAAAATACCACTACAATGCCAATAAAATTCTTCAAAAAACTTCAATTTCATTTTTTAAAAAATACTATAGTGAAATTGTTATATAGGTTGATGGTGATGTGAAGATTATCTACAAATAATATGTAACTTTATTGAAATGTATACAAATATTTCATCATTACTATCTAATTGTATGATATAGAAACCACAAGTTATTTAAGTCTTGGGAAGCTCTTAAACATTGCACATTAAGGACCAAATTATTCTTGGAAAAAATTAGTAAATTGACTATTAAACACCTTCAATTATGTAAAAAAAAATAGTTACAAATATATGATATTTAAGCCAACCACAATTCTTAAAATAACTTAATATTTATCCATCAATCAAATTTGCATGTTAAATGTATTTTAATTGAATAAATTCAACAAAATAATTTCAAAAAAAAAGTCTACATAGTACATATTATTCTCATTTGAGTGCAAAAAAATGTGAGCTTCATTTCTAGAATTACTAACACAAGGTTTATGGTCTAAAAGGTCAAAAACAAACTAATTATATAACACAAAATTAACACATATTAGAAAAAATGATCATAATTAATATGATATTAACCTTTCCAGCCATATGTACCTTGTGTTTCAAACACCTTAGAACTATTTACATGGAAACTTAGTTGCTGAAAATGATAAAAGATATTTCACTTATAGAGTGGTTGCACAATTAGGAAGGAGCAACAATCATCATTGGACCATATAAGTTGTTATAGATAATTTATATAATAAATAGTTTGATAATTTTATATAAATAGTAAATAATCTTGTTATGATAGGAGAAATTCATAGTAGATAACCAATTCATTATGGAGTGCTCGTCTTGGGAATTATTTCTTACTAGAACAATGAGAGTATCTATGAAATGTGAGTGATATATTCTTGTAATATGTTCTTCACGGTTGATGAAGTTACATTTTATTCTAAAAGGAGCCATGGAAAGGACCCAAACCTCTCTCATGTCATTTCTAATAGATAATATTTGTAATAGTCGACAATCTAGTAACTAATGTTGTAGAGCAAATGAATGTAGCCATACACTAGACAAAAATCAAGTTCTACTAACTTCTCTTTAAGCATAGTTTTCTTAAAAACCTTCCTATCAAATTGTGTAACATTCAATACAAACAAAATATCACTTGACAAAATTCTTCAAAACTCCCAAATTTCATTGAAAAAAAACTAAAAACAAATTGTTCTATAAATTGATAGCAATGTGAAGACTATTTACAACTAGCAACTTTATTGATATGGATATAAATATGTCATCATTTCTATCCAATTGTATGATATAGCAACCATACTATTGAAATATCTAGTAATTCTTAAACGTCACACATTAAGGACCAAAGTATGCTCAGTATAAATTAGTCAAGTTCAATTATTTAACAGTTTACGCCTAAAAATTAGTCATTAAAATGTGATATTCAAACTAATTCCAAATCTTAAAATAACTTAATAAATTTGAAGCTGATAGGTTTTTCACTGTGGGCATCGCCCACTAAACAAAAAATGTTTGATGCCACCAAATTGTCTTATGTTAATTTGTCATTCAATTCATAATGTTTGTGGCCATCAAAATTTTGCGTATGCCCAAAAAGCTGAGTGTTTCATACATCTAGGGAATTTCAGCTCAGTAAGTGGACACTGAGATGCTTGGAGTGACTAAGGGAGTTGTTGTGCTAAGCATGACACATAGTTTCTTGGTGATAAGAGGCATAGTGAGAGAAGTTGTGTAGACATTGAGCAGCTTTGGTGGTCAATTCTATGGCTTGGTGATACTATTTTGATATATGGATTAACACCATCACCATGTTGGATTGAAAACAAGAGGAAGAAGCTTATAGAAAACCTTGCATTTGGCTGAGTTATACTCTTAAAATTATATCTATTCTGTTAGTTTTGTTAGCTTTGGACAGTTGTTTGTCCATTTGCTATTATTTAGCAAGTAATTGTTTTGCTAACTAATTGGTTAGATTAGAAACAAATATTTGTTAATTAATTGACCACTTTTGGAAACAACTAGAAATCAACTTGGTTAGGGTTGTTAAGTTGTTTTTATCTCAATCGTCGATTGTAAATCAATCTCATCCATTGGTTTACCAATAGGAGAGTATAAAAGGAGGTCAGGGGGGGCATTTGGAGAACATGAAGTTTGGAGAAATGTTTGCAGTGTTAGCAAACAGTCTTGCAGTGTTAGCAAGGGCGCAGTGTTAGCGTGGGAATAGCAATGGGGAATATCAGCTAGATAAATTAGGAGGTTGTCAAAATTCTACCAGTAAGAGGCAAGGAATTTTGTATCTCTTGATTTGCTGAAGTTTAATACAATTCCTCATCTGTAGTACTGGTTTTCCCTTAGGGGTTTTTCCAGGGACAATTTGTCCAAAAATATTGTGTTCATTGTGTTGTTCATTTCTTTTCGTATTTTATAAGTGAAGTTGTAGTTGTGTTATTTTTTGATATTAGTTGGGAATTTATTTTCAACAGTTTAATAATCATTTACGATAGGAGATTGATAATCGGTGACTGAAATAGTTAAATTTTTCACATGGTATCAAAGCATTGTTAAGGGTAGAAGAGTTTTTCCCTAGGAAAGAAATTTTGATCTCTTTAGATTTATTATTGCTTTAAACCCTTGAGATGGATTCAACTGGTTTGAGAGATCAGGATAGATTGGATGGTGCCTCAAATTTTGGTGTTTGGAAGGCCATAATTTCTTTATTGTTGGAAGAGAATAGTATCAAGGATTATGCTACCAGTGTTGTACCTGTACCAATGGATGCAACACAACTTGCAGCATATAGGAAGGATGATGCCAAAGCGAGGAGGATTATCCTTGATGGTGTCAAGGATCAAATTGTTCCACATATTGTAGAGCTAGATACGGTGAAGAAGATGTGGGATGCCATTCTGAATCTATACCAGAATGCTACTACCAACAGGAAGTTGATTCTCAGAGAGAAGCTAAATAATACCTGAATGAATCAGGGAAAAGACATCACAAGTTACCTCACCAGGCTTAGACTTGTCAAGGATGAGTTAGAAGCTATTGGAGATAGTCCTAGTGATGACGAGCTAGTGAGAATAGCCCTAAATGGGTTTACTAAACAATGGAGTGTCTTTATTCAAGTTGTCAGTGGACAAGATACTTTACTAAGTTGGGATCGACTATGGACTGATTTCAATCAAGAGGAGTTTAGACTAAATCTTGTCAATGGGGCCAACAAGAGTCAAAAAAATGAGGTGGAACAAGAGAACGTTGCCCTAGCAGGTAAAGGGAAAGCAAAGAAGGGATCTAGCAAAGGATCAAATTCACAAAGTGAGAAGAAGAAGAAGGACCTTTCTAAGGTCAAGTACTTTCGATGTCACGAGTTTGGCCACTATGTCACTGATTTCCCAGAGAGGAAGAAGGGTAAGAAGCAAGTGGCAGCTTCAACAAGTGTGGAAGAACTCTCCAGTAAAATGGAAGATGAGTTTGCACTCATAGCTTGTATGGTTAGCTCAACCTCATAGTGTGTTTGGTATATAGATAGTGGGGCGTCATTTCATATGACAGGAGTTAGAGAGTACTTCTCCAGTTACAAGGAGGACACCAACATCTAGATTTCTATGGGAAACTTGTCCAAACTCAACCCTATTGGGAAAGGGACTGTTTAGTTTCAGAGGGAGAATGGAACGATAATTCAACTTCATGATGTGTTATGTTTGCCAAGCTTAGGTATGAATTTGATTTCTGTATCTGTTCTTAAGGATAGGGGGTATAATGTACTCTTTAGAGTGACAAATGTGTTGATTAAGCACAAGGATTGGAAATCACCTATAACTATTGGAGTTAGGAGTGGTCACCTTTATATATTGCAGTTTGATACTCCTAAGACACTTATGAGCAACATTAATTCTAGAGATCTTGGAGAGCTATGGCATAGGAGGATGGGCCATATTCATCATGGAGCACATAGATTGCTTCATGAGATGGTGACAGGTGTTCCAGAGGTGAGCACAGAGCATGACGATGTATGTAAGGGATGTGTGTTGGAGAAGTTTGTGAAAGCATCTTTTCCAAGGAGTGACACCAGATCTAAGGGTGTTCTTGATCTAGTACATTCAGATGTTTGTGGACCGATGTTGACGAAATCTCTTAGAGGATGTGAGTACTATGTTACTTTTATTGATGATTTCTCTAGAAAAACTTGGATATACTTCTTGAAGACTAAGGATGAGGTTTTCAGTTGATTCCAAGAGTTCAAGGCTCTTGCAGAGAACTCAACAGTAAAGAAGATAAAGGTTCTTCGGTCAGACAATGGAGGCGAGTACAAAGGAAATGACTTCTAGGAGTTCTGCACCAGAGAAGGAATCAAGAGAGAATGAGCTATTCCTTACAATCCACAGTAGAATGGAGTTGCTGAGAGGAAGAACCGTTCTATATCAGAGGCAGTAAGTGCTATGCTACATGACCAGGACATGCCCCATTACTTATGGGAAGAGGAGTGTAATACAATAGTCTACATCTAGAATAGAGTTCCACACAAGGTGCTAGGGAAAATAACACTAGAGGAGGCTTTCACAGGGAAGAAGCCAGATGTTAGTCACTTCAGGATATTCAGGAATTTGGCATATTGCCATATTCCTGGAGATACATGTACAAAGTTAGATCAAACTGTAGAGAGGGGGTACTTTGTTGGGTATAGTGAGACCTCAAAGGCATACAGGATTTTCATTCCGGGGACTAAAAGAATTATTGTCAGATGGGATGTCGAGTTCATGGAGGACAAGGCATTCAAGAGATTTAGAGATTTTCCAGCAGATGATTAGAGTGAGCAGCCAAAAGAAGCTCCAAGACCAAGTCAAGAGCAACAAAGCTCAAGTACAGTTACCAGTACGAGTGTAGACTTAGTTAGTGAAGATTCATAGAGTATGGAGCAACAGGTGCAACATGAAATGCATCTAGAAGACTTAGAGGTTGACATTTCATCCTCTATAGTTGGCAGTGGGAACCAAGTGGTTCCAGATACACAAAGGGATACTCAGGAGTTTGTTGGAGCTCCTAAGAAGAGAAATAGACAGTGAAGACAACCAGCCAAGTCCAATGACTATGTGGCATTAGTTAGTCAGTTGGTAGATAGTGAGCCTTCTAGCTATCAGGAAGCTACAGAACATCAGGTATGGCAAGATGCTATGGTTGAGGAATACTCTTCAATAATGTAGAATGATGTGTGGGAGGTAGTACCTAGACCAATAGATAGGGCTGTAGTTGCATCACGCTGGATCTATAAGATAAAGCATGGTACAGATGGTAGCATCGAGAAATACAAGGAAAGGTTCATGGAGAAGGGGTTCTCTTAGAAGGAGGGAATAGACTATGAGGAGACATTTCCTCCTGTTGCTAGGTATACTTCTATACAAGCTAAATCTCACTTGCAGCACAGATGGGATGGCAAATCCATCAAATGGATGTCAAGACAACATTTCTTAATGGTGAGTTGAAGGAGGAGGTATACATAGAACAACCAGAAGGCTTTGTAGCACACAACAAAGAGACCCATGTGTGCAGATTGAAGAAAGCATTGTATGGACTCAAGCAGGCTCCTAGAGCGTGGTATGAGTGCATTGATACATACTTGTAGAAAATGGGCTCTGTGAAGAGTGAAGCAGATGCTAACCTCTACTACTTGATGGTTGGGGGTAAGATTCTCATTCTTGTTCTTTATGTGGATGACCTATTTCTTACAGGTTCACTAGGGCTCATAGTGGATTGCAAGAGGAACCTTGCAGAAGAGTTCAAGATGAAGGATTTAGGACTTATGCACTACTTTCTAGGCATGGAAGTGTGGCAGACAGATGGGGAGATTTTCCTTGGTCAAGGGAAATATTGCATTGAAATCTTGAAGAAATTCGGGATGGAGGATTGCAAAGCCATGTCTACACCCATGATTAAAAATTGGAGGAAGGTAGATACATCTAAGGAGAAGGACATAGATCCCACTTTATATAGACAGTTGATTGGTTCGCTTATGTATTTGGTCAACACTAGGCCAGATATAGCATTTGCAGTTAACTCTCTTAGTCAGTTCATGGTTGAACCAAAGAGAATGCATTGGACAATGGCTAAGTATGTGCTATGTTACTTGCATGGTACAGTCGATTATGGGATCAGATATGTTCGAGGTGAAGGTATCAAGTTGATAGGCTATACTGATGCAGATTGGGCAGGAAGTACAATAGATAAAAGGAGCACTTCAGGGTTTTGTTTCAGCTTGGGATCAGGAGTTGTATCTTGGTTCAGCAGGAAGTAGAAGTTTGTGGCTCTAAGTTTAGTAGAAGCAGAATACATAGCAGCTAGCATGGTGACATGTGAAGCTATATGGCTTCGAAAGTTGTTAGTAGCCTTGTTTGGTCAGAAGGTTGAGACTACTGTGATACATTGTGACAATCAGAGTTGCATCAAGTTGTTTGAGAATCCAATGTTTCATGATAGGTCTAAACATATAGATATTAGATATCACTTCATCAGAGATTGTGTATAAAGGGGAGTTGTTCATCTATAGTACATACCTACAGAGGAGCAGGTAGAAGACATTCTGACTAAGGCATTGGGGAAGGAAAAATTTATCTTCTTCAGAGATAAGTTAGGTGTCCTATAGAATAGCTTCCTCGCTAAGAGGGAGTGTTAGTTTTGTTAGCTTTGGACAGCTGTTTGTCCATTTGCTATTATTTAGGAAGTAATTGTTTTGCTAACTAATTGGTTAGATTAGAAACAAGTATTTGTTAATTAATTGACCACTTTTGGAAACAACTAGAAACCGACTTGGTTAGGGTTGTTAAGTTGTTTTAATCTCAACCATCGATTGTAAATCAATCTCGGCCATTGGTTTACCAACAGGAGAGTATAAAAGGAGGTCGGGGGGGGGGGCATTTGGAGAACATGAAGTTTGGAGAAACGTTTACAGTGTTAGCAAACAGTCTTGCAGTGTTAGCAAGGGCACAGTGTTAGCGTGGGAATAGCAGTGGGGAATATCAGCAGGATAAATTAGGAGGTTGTCAGAATTCTACTAGTAAGAGGCAAGGAATTTTGTATCTCTTGATTTTTTGAAGTTTAATATAATTCCTCATCTGTAGTATTGGTTTTCCCTTAGGGGTTTTTCCAGGGACAATTTATCCAAAAATATTGTGATCATTGTGTTGTTCATTTCTTTCCGTATTTTATAAGTGAAGTTGCAGTTGTGTTATTTTTTGATATTAGCTGGGAATTTATTTTCAGCAATTTAATAATCGTTTACGATAGGAGATTGATAATCAGTGACTGCAATAGTTAAATTTTTCACATATTCAAATTTCCATTATTTGATCACAGTGTACAAAGTTGGAAGAGAGAGAGAGAGAAGTGTATAGAAATAGGATTGTTTAATTGAGGATGAAGTTAGCGTACATGTTTCATAGTTGGTCTCACTTTGTGCCCACACTCCTTTCTACCGCCAGTTTCATTATGACTGTTTCGATTAACTCAAATTTGGAGGTCTTTTTCAACCCACAAACCTCTTTTTTGCATCAATAGAAGAGGAACCAGATTGAGTATTTGATCAAATTAATCACCGACAACTTTAAACTTAATTTTTTATTTTAAAAGCATATCAGATAATTAAAGTAGCTTGAATTGCATTTGGAGAGTTCCATTTATTTAACCATTTGAGAGTTGGCTCATTTGTTTTATTTTGCCAGCTTCATTTTCCATAGAAATATATTGAACTGTGTTGTGGTGATAGCCTAGCTTGCATATTGTTTAGTTTAAATAATAATTTATTTGTGGCTTTGCATGGATTTACTCTAATTTTCTCCTTGTCTTCAAAGTATAAATAAATAAATTTGGCACTCCCTTCTTCTTTCCAAAATTCTCAAGAAATTATGTAAAATACTTCACTCCTTGACATAAAAACAATTTTCATCAAATTTAAATTCAATGGCCTAGACATTGTTTGATATCAAGATTTTGAATTTGTTGTAGAATACCATGAATATAGTCTTTGTATTTGATCCATAAGATAATCCATAACCTCTTTTGCATGTTATTTGGTTTAGCAATATATTGTTGTCATTGAAATATCAAGCATGGAAGCCTTGATTTCTATATGTACATTTTTTAATCCTTTGTGGTCATCATGCAAAGAAAATAGGAAAAACAAAAACCTACACAAAACAATTTCCATCAAATTTAAATTTAATGGTCATACTATTGTGGGGATGTTAGTATTGCAAAAATAGAACAATAGAAAATAAAGAAAGAAAGAACTTTCTTCTTGTTATTCTATTGAATAATAGATGTAAATTTATACAATAGTTGACCCAACAGCATTCCTAAATGACTGTTAATTAGATTGACAACAAATTACTTCATGATTGACAACACACACAAACTTGACAACTAATTGAAACTTATGGACACCTAACTCAAACACATCTACAATAAGAACTTCATTCAAACTATCAAACTCTTTGATTCACACCTAAACTAAATTTGTGTTGCCAACAATTCAACAAGGTTTGCCACATGTGCAACAATTATTTATTGACTAGTTGGAACATTAACTTTAACACTCCCACTTAATGTGACAGCTAAAGGAAGATTATATAGAAATTATACTTTGAAAATATGTCATAGAGGAGTAAGATTTTCTCACAGTTATGCACCTATCATCTAGTTTTGAAAAACCAATGTACACACCATCTCTACATGAAATATCTCATAAATGATGCCAAGCTTTTAGACTTTCAGATCTTCCCAAACTATTGGACTCACCATCTCCACATGGAATGCCTCATAACCCTTGTAAAGGTATAGCTTCTCCAATCCTATAGCATCTCAAACTATTTGAGCATACATCTAGCCTCTACCACATTCTTTCCTATTTTTCAAAGCATTGATCTCTTCAAAACAAAAAATTCTTCAATGAAATTATAATCATCTATTGGTTCTTCTCTTGGCCTCATCTTCTTAACAACTTCTCTAATAGAAAAAATTTAATTGGAAGATAGCTTTGACACCATATTGGAAAAATAGAATAGTAGAATAAAGGAAGAAGAAAGAACTTTCAGCTTGTTATTCTATTGAATAATAGATGCAAATTTATACAATAGTTGACCCAACAACATTCCTAAATGATTGTTAACTAGATTGACAACAAACTACTTCATGATTAACAACACACACAAATTTGACAGCTAACTAAAACTTATGGACACCTAACTCAAACACATCTACAATAAGAACTTCATTCAAACTAGAACTCTTTGACTCACACCTAAACTAAACTTGTGTTGCTAGAAACTCAACAAGGTTTTCCACGTGTAAAAACTATTTATTGACTAGTTGGAACAATAAGTTAATTGTTAGTATTAGAGAAGTTATTCTTGATAGAGCTTTTGAATTTTAGTTTCTATCATTTTCATTTGGTATTTAAGAGCCTTCAAAGGAAAGATATGTATTACTTTCATGGGAGAGTGAATTCACTTCAGAAAAAATCTTTTAATTAAGATATAGAACTTGCACCTTATACAATAATTCTTTTAATTAGGCTATAGCACTTGCACCCAAATTTCTAGAGTGAAAGAGAAGTTTGACTTCTATGCATACATATTTTATTTTTAAAATGTTAAATGGAGATATTATTGCATATTAAGAAATTATAAATCTTCACCAAAACCATTTTACTATTTTTCAATGATTTTATGTAGTATTAGTTATTAGCAAATTTTAAATCTAATAATTTAATAATAATAGTTTACTATAATTAAGTTTAGAAAAGAAAGTATGGATTTTTAATAAAACATTTATTTGATTAATTACAATAAAATATATTAATTATTTGTTATATTGTGGATGGAATTTTTTAAATTTGAGAATCTTTATTTTCGGATTAACTTTCTAGCTGTTTTGAATTTGTTGTTGTAGAATAACTACAATATATTATTATTTCATTTATTTTTATTTATGATTAGAAAAATGATCAAATTTAGTAATATATTGGTTTGTCCACATGCTTCTAATCTTTTTTCTATTGTGTAATAGTAATACTTTCCATTGATTATTTAAAAAAATTCAAACTCAAACACATCTACAATAAAAACTTGATTCAAACTAGAACTCTTTGATTCACACCTAAACTAAACTTGTGTTGCCAGCAACTCAATAAGGTTTGCCACATGTGCAAAAATTATTTATTGACTAGTTGGAACAATAAGTTAATTGTTTGTATCAGAGAACTTATTCCTAATAGAGCTTTTGAATTCTGGTTTCTATCATTTTCATTTGGTATTTAAGAGCCTTCAAAGGAAAGATGCGTATTACTTTCATGGGAAAGTGAATTCACTTTGGAAAAAATCTTTTAATTAAGATATAGAACTTGCACCTTATAGAGCAATTCTTTTAATAAGGCTATAGCACTTGCACCCAAATTTCTAGTGTGAAAGAGAAGTTTGACTTCTATGCATACATATTTTATTTTTAAAATGTTAAATGGAGATATTATTGCATATTAAGAAATTATAAATCTTCACCAAAACCATTGTACTAATTTTCAATGATTTTATGTAGTATTAGTTATTAGCAAATTTTTAATCTAATAATTTAATAATAATAGTTTGCTATAGTTAAGTTTAGAAAAGAAAGTATGAATTTTTAATAAAACATTTATTTAATTAATTATAATAAAATATATAAATTATTTGTGATATTGTGGATGGAATTTTTTTAATTTGAGGATCTTTATTTTAGGATTAACTTTCTAGTTATTTTGAATTTGTTTTTGTAGAATATCTACAATATATTATTATTTCATTTATTGTTATTTATGTTTAGAAAAATGATCACATTTAGTATATATTGGTTTTTCCACATGCTTCTAATCTTTTTCTATTGAGTAATAGTAATAATCTCCATTGATTATTTTAAAAAATTCAATCTCAAACACATCTACAATAAGAACTTGATTCAAACTAGAACTTTTTGACTCACACCTAAACTAAACATGTGTTGCCAGCAACTCAACAAGGTTTGCCACATGTGCAAAAATTATTTATTGACTAGTTGCAACAATAAGTTAATTGTCAGTATTAAAGAAGTTATTCTTGATAGAGCTTTTGAATTCTAGTTTCTATCATTTTCATTTGGTATTCAAGAGCCTTCAAAGGAAAGATGTGTATTACTTTCATGGGAGAGTGAATTCACTTTGGAAAAAATCTTTGAATTAAGATATATAACTTGCACCTTATATAGTAATTCTTTTAATTAGGCTATAGCACTTGCACCCAAATTTCTAGAGTGAAAGAGAAGTTTGACTTCTATGCATACATATTTTATTTTTAAAATGTTAAATGGAGATATTATTGCATATTAAGAAATTAGAAATCTTCACCAAAACCATTTTACTAATTTTCAATGATTTTATGTAGTATTAGTTATTAGCAAATTTTAAATCTAATAATTTAATAATAATAGTCTTCTATAATTAAGTTTAGAAAAGAAAGTATGGATTTTTAATAAAACATTTATTTGATTAATTATAATAAAATATATTAATTATTTGTGATCTTGTGGATGGAATTTTTTAAATTTGAGAATCTTTATTTTAGGATTAACTTTCTCGTTGTTTTGAATTTTTTTTTGTAGAATATCTACAATATATTATTATTTCATTTATTTTTATTTATGATTAGAAAAATGATCACATTTAGTAATATATTGGTTTTTCCACATGCTTCTAATTTTTTTCTATTGTGTAATAGTAATACTTTCTATTGATTATTTAAAAAATTTCAATCTCAAACACATTACAATAAGAACTTGATTCAAACTAGCACTCTTTGACTCACACCTAAACTAAACTTGTGTTCCCAACAACTCAACAACGTTTGCCACATGTGCAAAAATTATTTATTGACTTCTATACATACATATTGTATTTTTAAAATGATAAATGGAGATATTATTGCGTATTAAGAAATTAGAAATCTTCACCAAAACCATTTTCCTAATTTTTAGTTATTTTATGTAGTATGAGTTATTAGCAAATTTTAAATTTAATAATTTAATAATAATAGTTTACTATAATTAAGTTTAGAAACGAAAGTATGGATTTTTAATAAAACATTTATTTGATTAATTATAATAAAATATATTAATTATTTGTGATATTGTGGATGGAATTTTTTAAATTTGAGAATATTTATTTTAGGTTTAACTTTCTAGTTGTTTTGAATTTATTTTTGTAGAATATCTACAATATATTATTATTTCATTTATTTTTATTTATGATTAGAAAAATGATCACATTTAGTAATATATTGGTTTGTCCACATGCTTCTGATCTTTTTCTATTGTGTAATAATAATACTTTCCATTGATTATTTAAAAAAATTCAATCTCAAACACATCTACAATAAGAACTTGATTCAAACTAGAACTCTTTGACTCACACCTAAACTAAACTTGTGTTGACAGCAACTCAACAAGGTTTGCCCCATGTGCAAAATTTATTTATTGACTAGTTGGAACAATAAGTTAATCGTTAGTATCAGAGAAGTTATTCCTAATAGAGCTTTTGAATTATGGTTTCTATCATTTTCATTTGGTATTTAAGATCCTTCAAAGGAAAGATACGTATTACTTTCATAGGAGAGTGAATTCACTTCAAAAAAAATCTTTTAATTAAGATATAGAACTTGGACCTTATACAGTAATTCTTTTAATTAGGCTATAGTACTTGCACCCAAATTTTTAGAGTGAAAGAAGAGTTTGACTTCTATGCACACATATTTTATTTTTAAAATGTTAAATGGAGATATTATTGCATATTAAGAAATTATAAATCTTCACCAAAACCAATTTACTAATTTTCAATGATTTTATGTAGTATTAGTTATTAGCAAATTTTAAATCTAATAATTTAATAATAATAGTTTACTATAATTAAGTTTAGAAAAGAAAGTATGGATTTTTAATAAAACATTTATTTGATTAATTATAATAAAATATATTAATTATTTGTGATCTTGTAGATGGAATTTTTTAAATTTGAGAATCTTTATTTTAGGATTAACTTTCTAGTTGTTTTGAATTTGGTTTTGTAGAATATCTACAATATATTATTATTTCATTTATTTTTATTTATGATTAGAAAAATGATCACATTTAGTAATATATTGGGTTGTCCACATGCTTCTAATATTTTTCTATTGTGTAATGGTAATACTTTCCATTGATTATTTAAAAAATTTCAATCTCAAACACATCTACAATAAGAACTTGATTCAAACTAGAACTCTTTGACTCGCACCTAAACTAAACTTGTGTTGCCAACAACTCAACAAGGTTTGCCACATGTGCAAAAATTATTTATTGACTAGATGGAACAATAAGTTAATTGTTAGTATCAGAGAAGTTATTCTTGATAGAGCTTTTGAATTATGGTTTCTATCATTTTCATTTGGTATTCAAGAGCCTTCAAAAGAAAGATACGTATTACTTTCATGGGACAGTTAATTCACTTCGTAAAAAATCTTTTAATTAAGTTATAGAACTTGCACCTTGTACAGTAATTCTTTTAATTAGGCTATAGCACTTGCACCCAAATTTCTAGAGTGAAAGAAAAGTTTGACTTCTATGCATACATATTTTATTTTTAAAATGTTAAATGGAGATACTATTGCATATTAAGAAATTAGAAATCTTCACCAAAACCATTTTACTAATTTTCAATGATGTTATGTAGTATTAGTTATTAGCAAATTTTAAATCTAATAATTTAATAATAATAGTTTACTATAATTAAGTTTAGAAAAGAAAGTATAGATTTTTAATAAAACATTTATTTGATTAATTATAATAAAATATATTAATTATTTGTGATCTTGTGGATGAAATTTTTTAAATTTGAGAATCTTTATTTTAGGATTAACTTTCTAGTTATTTTGAATTTGTTTTTGTAAAATATCTACAATAAATTATTATTTCATTTATTTTTATTTATGATTAGAAAAATGATCACATTTAGTAATATATTGGTTTGTCCACATGCTTCTAATCTTTTTCTATCGTATAATAGTAATCTTTCCATTTATTATTGAAAAAATTTCAATTTGACACAAGAATTTAAAAAATTAATTCCAATTGTGATGTAAAGTTGAGTGGACCCCTAATTATGACATCAACCATTATTGTATTGGTAAAAATTCGAATTTCATCTCTATACTAATTTTAATTTAGATTACAAATGAATTATTGATTTGACAATGTACTTTCTATTTCTCTACACATATCCCACACAACTTTAATGAAAGATGTTCTTTCAATCTCTCTCACACACATGTAGGATATTGGATATGCCTTCTAATATCGATAATACACTTTTTGTTGGGCACATTTACATAGTTAACAATCAAAACTTACTATTGCAGTCCCTCTGTTTACAATTCAATGTTAATATATGATCACAAACTATATACATTGTAATCTATATACAAAGATAAGGGAGCCAAGGTAGGGGGTTTTAGGTGGTCAATTAATCTACTAGAAGGACTATGAGCTTATGCAATTATAAGAAGAAGAGGAAAAAGCAAAAGGAAGAGGAGGAATAAACAAAGTGGAAAAAGAATGTGAAGAAAAAGAAGCATAAGGAGAAGAGAAAAGGGATGAAAGAGGAGGACTAAAATGTGAAGAGTGAACAACGAACAAAAAAGAAGCAAGAGAAAAAAGAAGATGAATAAGAAAAGAAGTTAAAATTTTTGCAAAGATCGGAGAGGAGGAGAACACAACGGAGGAGGGAAAGGAGAAGGAGAAGCAACACAAGAAAGGTAGGCAACAGTAATAGGATCAAAATAACAAATAGGAGTGGTAGAAATAGAAGGGGAAAATACTTTTTTTCCTCTTCCTTCAACCTCTTAATACATTAAACAATTTATATCTAATAATCAGCTTAATCATTGTACCTCTAGTTATGTAATAATTTCAAAGAAATATGTCAATATAGTACATATTATTCCCCTTTGACTGCAAGAAAAGACGTGAGCTTGATTTCTACAATCCTTCTCAACAAAGTCCTCGTCCTCACACTTTTCTGCACGCGTTCATGATTTTGTTTCAGACGATCTGATGCAAAAATGTTTACGTGTTGTAGTGGGCATTCATGCACTAGCATTCGCATTGCCCACAGATTTCATTCATCTAAACTCAAATTTCTACGTGTTGTTTTTGAGTTTATCTCTTCTAAACTCAAATTTCTAAAGTTTCTGCCGACATCTGCAATTGAAGAACGTGCAGCACTGGATAAATCCAAAATGCCAACAAATAAAGAGTAGAAAACGAAAGGAAATTTGTAATATTTCTCCCTCACGCAACTCTTACCGACAAAATCAGGACTCGGCCTTTTGGCCAAAATACACTGTTTTGGATCAAAGATTATATATGTGGATATTCTAGAGGGTATTTGATTATATATTGTTGGTGTCAATGTTCATGCATGGTGACTTGGAAAACATGCATGCTTGTGTTTTATTCAGACAAACGTTTTGATCATGCACTAGTGGATTGATTGAAGGTTATGAGTGTTCTAATAGTGTTTTGAGACTTTTCACAAACTACTTTGATGTCCATTTAAGTTATTGGTATCAGGATGTCTCACACTGAGTTAAGATTTGTCAATTTAAGACAATTTTACACATTCATTTTAAAGATTTTTATAGCTAAGTAGACTCTCTCGCTTTATATCACTATTGTTCCTCGTGGGAAGAGTCTAAGAACATGTATCATAGCATATTATACCAACATACTTTGTAGGCACTACTACATAATAACACGTTTTAAGACACATATTTCAGACAAAAATCTTCTTTTGTCTTTAACTTTGCCGCCTTCCTAAATTTTCAATTTTTTAAAATTAATATTCACACTTTCGTCTCTACGTGACAAAATAGAAAACATCATTATTTAATAGTAATAATAAAAATATAAGTTCAAAGGAAAATACATTGGGTGTTGGAAAAATTTAAAGAAGCGGGAAATTTGGAACATCGCAGCTAGGTTTTGGCTGACGCAAGAGCAAAAATTCCATATTCCATAGGCAGTCTAGTTCCCAGCGCCCCTGCATTCACTAGGATGATAAAAATACGGGACGGCTAGATCGCCTGGACAAAATCCTTGAGACCCAGATGCCCTTCCTCTGCACATTGTAAGGTTTCGTCCATGCGCTCGTTGGGCGATTGTATATAGAAATCGGGAAGACCTTCTTTGCCATGATCAACGCCAGATTCAGCCAGGCCGATCCTGAACATGGTAGCCGCCTCCAATGCTTTACTTTGCCCTGCTTTTGCGCTGATCTACGGGGAGACTCTGATTTAACCCACGTTCTAACGACAGACATTGAGGCAACAGACTTATTTTAGGTAAGATATTCATGAAATCATTGTAGTCTGTGTTAATTTCATACAACTAGGTTAACGACGTGATATGGCTTATGCTTCCTCTTTGCTGTGGAGTTTATGTGATCTAACTCTTAATTTTTGGGTCATGTCTATCTTCCCTAATCCTGCTTTGGCCTCTAATTTGTAGAATCAAAGATAGAGGTAAGCTAAATCCGGAGCTTTTGACTTTTGAAATAGATTTTGAGGGAAAAATGATGCCTGACTTGTTAAGTTTTATCTAGTTTGATACATTGACTGCAATTAATTCAAATGAATGAATGCCCTGTTCGATAGGTTTAAGATAATAAGATCTCAAATAGAAGAGCCCAACTTGTTTTATGTATATTTTCTACAGTTTCAATCCGAATTCAGGACCCTGTATTTTTCCCCTAATTCAATATTTCTGGGTTTGGTTGTCCCATATATAAATGAACTATTTAATTTACTAAATGATTTTTTAATATATCAAACAAATAAAAATGCTTAGTGCAAGTACACATTGAAAATTGATTCCAATCATCATACTGCTATTCACTGAGACTGAGAGTGTTCACATCTCTGGTTTGTTTTGACTGACAAGCAGTGAATGTCTCTGCCAACAGCTTGACCAGACAAGTTCTGTGTTGCAACCTTCTGCTTCTCACTCTCGATCAAGATGAAGGTAAGATCCACGAAAATGCATCCTAGTGTGGTTGCTTTGGCACTATATTCCTATGCTTTATGTCCCGTCCAAGCCATTTTCTAAACTTAGTTGGGGTTGTTTAGGTCTGATTATTGCATCTGGTCATAAAAAAATGTTTTTAATTATTTTCTATGTAAAGTTCTTCTTGGGCTTTTCCATGGTTCTGATGGGTTTGCCTTCTGTGTGAAGGGATTATTGGTGCATGATGAATCTCCCACTCCTAGTCTTTCCTATTTTCCTGAGTTCTTGAAGGACAGGGATGAACCTCCTCCATTGTTCAGGTTTATAAATCACCTTCCCTCTTGATTCACCTACCTTAGACATCTTAAGGCAAAGAATTGAGAGAGTTTCTTTGCCTTTCTCCTTGAACAAGTCCTATGTCTCTGAAAGGGGGGGAGACTAAATGTTTGGTCAAACTAGGGGATCCCACAGGACCCACACTAACTTCAAAACATTTATATTTGACTAAAAAAGTAAATACTTAGCTTGAGGGTCCTCTCAGCAATTGGTGCATACTATAAGCTTTATCATTTAAATGAATAGAACAAGAACAAAATAATAGGCAATGAAACCAAAGATGATAGAGACTTATAGCTATAGGATGGATGAACCTAGGGTGGATCCAGAAGCTCGAGAAGAGCCATGGGTGAACCTAGACAATAGCATGTACACACCTGTTCATGTTTGGGTTGCCCTTTGAGAAAACCCAAACTGAAAGTATTTTTGTTTATACTCTTACTAATGCATTTTTTTCATTCTTCCATCTTCAGGTGTTTGATTTTAAAACTGTGTATAATAATGGATAGTTCTTACTTTTTCTTTCTAGACTTCAATTTATCGGGTGGAAATTGAATCTATAATTATATCACCTTTCATTACATGGAAGTGAGTTACAGATCAATTTTGTTTTTACTATAGAATTTTCAGATTGATGCCTAACAATTTCCTAAGACATAAAATGAGAGTAGCTGCATAATCAACTCATACAAATTAGAAGGAAGAAAATTTAGTTTGATATTTGGAGACCATAAACAGTTCATAGATATGTATTAATCCCCAAAATGGACAAATAACAGAGTATCTCTCATGCTTTACCAAAATGTAAATACGAAAAGAGATTAAGATGAGTTTGGGAGTGTTACATTTTGCACAAACAGATCACATGAATATTACCTATCAAGCCCCCACTGCTGTTCATAAAATACTTTGAGGACTAGAAATGGGTCTAATCCTAAAATACTTCGAGGACTAGAAACATGTTTGATTTAACAAGTACATAATCATGTGCAATCTGACTTGGTCTAACATTAAAAACCTAGGATTAGAGTATGTACACCCAGTGTGAAACTACATGTGAACTAAATGAAAAAATAATTCATTATGGGATTCCTCAAAGGGGATCTCATAAATCAATGGGTGCTAGGTTTGGAAATGAGTCGAATGACCCAAGAAACTACCTAAGCCTTTATAATGTGTAACTGAAAAAGATTATTTATTCGGTATTGAAGTGTTCACAACCATTCTCAGATAGAAAATTTCTCCTAGGTTATGTTTTGTCTTCAACTTCTTCTTCAACAATAGTGGTTTATGAACAAGAACCATTTTGAATTTGCATTCAATACACCCACACAGTAATAGACCCAACAACCAGTAATCAATAACATTTAAGAACTAAGATAAAGCTGAAGCAGCAGTCTCTTCCAAGAAACTACCTAAGCCTGTATAATGTGTAACTATAAAAGATTATTTATTCGGTATTGAAGTGTTCACAACCATTCTCAAATAGAAAATTTCTCCCAGGTTAGGTTGTCTTAACCAAGATAGAGCTGAAGCAACAGTCTCTTCCAACATGATAAGTAGCTTGCTAGGAAAGAAAAGGATGTCCAGTGTAGAGGTGACTGAATCTAGGGCTTTACTCAAAAAAGTTTCTCCACTTTGACATTTGCAGATGCCAGATATATATGATCCACAAATAACTGCTATATTTCTAAAGTTCTACATTGCTTTTATGTGCATCTGACAACTAAATGCCATGTTTAAAGACCAAATGAACTTTAAGCTTCTCATGTTATTGTTGTACTTTTTTGGATGGTTAAAACTAAAAGTACCTTGATTTTATTATTTCAAATATCGTCGATATATGTTATTCATGTTATTCTTTTTATATTTGATTTTTCTTATAGCACAAATTCATTTTCTAAAAATCAATTTTACTTCTCTACATTTATGAATGGAATTACAAAGAGGCCTTTCTAAGATTATGAATCTATTGGTAACATGCAAACTCTCTGAGAGATCTTAGTGTCTTCATTGTGAAAGCCATGATTCTATGAATTTAATCAGAACTATACATGAATGTAAAAAATGTTTTTATTTCTGCATTACTATGATAGTATTTGCAGTTAGCAACAAGTTGATATCTTAAGGCTTTTCATGAAGGAGAGTTTTGTCCTTATTGTGATAGTATGCAAAAGGAATCTTGGAAGACAGTTTTGACCTTGGCATATTAAAGTCTTTCAGTGTAGCATATGGGGATTTAAGTATCTCACCACTCTATATACTGAGGAGTACTTTTGTTGAAGGCATTCAACACTCTAGTAGAAATGACTTGCATTGAGTTTCTTTTTATTTGCTATGGAAGTTCATATTCAAGCATTATTGTGACATTTATGACTTGCATTGAGTTTCTTTTGAATAGATAGCTGATGAGATATACAAGTTGGCATCAATATCATTGAGTCCTAATGTACCCGAGTAAGCACTAGTGAGTTCAAAGCTTTAGTAATTTATTTTTTGAACTTGTTACTGCACATATGCATTGTCTGACTCAGTATGGTTTCTCAATATTTATCCAATAGGATTTTTCATTAGGGCCAACAGGCAGCCAGAAAAGCTTCATGCAGTAGGTTAAAATGCAGCATCACGACCCCACTCTTCTACCTCTAGTGACTCTATGCCACAGACTTGCTTGCAGGGGGATGAGGGTTTGAGCTTCCAAAGTTATGGACAACAAGTTGTTTAATTGTCAGATAGAGCGATCAAGATGCTTCTGTTGAGATGAATCTATAATTATCCACACCACTCGTGGAATTACCGCTGTGGGGTAGGAACAGAGTGAACTAATTGTTATTGTCATAAGGGATCACTCCTCTTTCAAAACTTGTATAGGGTGTGTTGATCATATCTTTGCATTATGTTTGAGTGAGACTTGATTCCCAGTGTCTTTATCTGATAATGGTTGCATTGTTGGTTGCAGGAATCAAACAACAGAGGAAACAAAAAAAGATTGTTGAAGAGGTGCTTTAAAATTTGGAACACCGTCCTGAAGAGCGAATTTGGTAATTCCCTAACTCATTCATTTTCTGTAATGTCCCCTATTTGGATAACTTGAAAATAGGAACAATTACTCTACTTCTCACACTTTCTCTATCAGATACTTGTAATTAAACTGAAGGCTATATGGGACATCAACTGCTAAATTAAGATCCAATTACAATATATATGTGCAAGATGATATTGATGTCAAAATATTTGATAGCATTGCCTGTATAGTGATATGAAATATGCTATGAGTACGAAGTTCCCTTTCACTCATAGTGATAGTATAATGGTGTTGTGTTATATAAATAATATAGGTATGTGCAGGTGATAAGTTTTATTTGCAGTAATGTATTTTATGTCTGATATGACACGATAATTATCCTAATGTGTGATATCAGTATAAGTGATGTTTCTAGTCACTTTCTAAATTTTATATACTTGCACAAAATATTGATGTTGTTTTTGGTTATCCTTTCTATATGTCAAAACACGGTGTCATCACTTGTCTGCAATGATAAATTTGTAATCAAAATATCTAAGGAAGATTTCTCAGGCAGATTTGAATGAGTAAAATAAAGTTCCAATCATAAATAGCATGGACTACGATAAATTAGAATCTTGTAATGTCCCTTCTAAGAACTTGGGACTAACTTTAATTGTGATAGACTTCTTTCTATTCAAAACTTGTTCCTATTATTTTTCAATGCTCACAATGCGTTTGAATAGTAGACAATATGCTTTTTTAATATCGACTTTCTTATAATGCAATGGTGACGCTTATTTGATGGAGGGTTTTTTGTTCTGATGGTAATTCCTATGTTCAATCCTTATTCGCTGTTTGAGTGCACAATCTTACAAATTCTTTGGTGGATACTATGTTTGATATATAGCTTAAAAGCCTGCAATGTCTCTAATTATCTACTGTTGCAGTTATATAAGTGTTTGATTTGAACCAATATCTATGCAGAATGATAGATTATGTATCTGATATACAATCTTTAGACTATGTACCACTGTCTTGCTAGGAGATAGTTTGTTTTAAAGAGTAAAGCCAATACTAGATAATTAAAAAAGTAATGTCCGATGATTCCCCAGATGAATATTGTAGATCTCTCTTTTATAATTGATAAATCAAATGGATGCAACCCTTAAGAGTAAGAGACATCCTTAACCAATCACGTCTCTTGGGTTAGCAATGAGACTTGCACTCTTAATCAAACATATTTTAACAATGATTTTAATAGTAATCTCCATATATTAATTATTATTAGAGTCTTTTCAGATCATATTCAATAGTTAGTTATGGTAATGATGTGTTTAGTTGATGCACCATCTCCCATGTAGGACTAAGTCATTTATGTAAATATTTTTGTCTTAGTCATGCATGATTAATATCCATGTGCCCTCATCAATTATTGATCTGATCAATATTGATTTCTCTTATGCTGCCAACATATTGTTAACTTGCAATCACATGGATTTGTTTAATGAGTCATTGTTGAATGTCATTTCTGAGTTATGGATGTATAGCTTAACTTTGACAGAGCTCTTGCCTGAGTGTGATCGCTATTTTCTTTATTTGTGGTTGTCGGGGATGATAACTTCCCATAATAATGTTGACCTTAATTAGTATATTCCGTTTATTATTTTTAGTTGTTGATTCAGCACGTCAGCTAATTCACTATTTTCTTAAAATCCTCTACATGTCTTCATGTACTCATAGTTCTGGAAAGGAGGGGAGTGACCTCCACCAGCAGAATAGAACTGCTTCAGATATGCCCTGCAGAAGTTACAGATACCTGCAGGAGTAATCATGTTGCCAAATGGAATGGCCTAACATACCTTCATTCCCCTTGTTACTTCTAGAAGTCTTTCGATTATCACATGGATTCCAGGATGACCCCCATAGTTTCTCTCTATCATGCGAATGTCTCCTTATCTTTTGATGCTTGATTTCAAGCATATGCAATTTGATGTCTATATGCTATTCTAGCCTATAGATTTTCTTTGTCTATTAAACTAAGATTCTCTATGCACCGGAATGTCTCTTCTGTTCTAGAAGTAGTTGAAAACACATTGAAAAATGTGTGAGGGGTAAGTCCACCCAATAAATTGAATAAACTACAATGGAGGAATAAAATCTCAACCCAAATCAGTGGTATAGAATTTGCTGGCCATGAAGGGCAGTACTGAGGATTCTAGTTATATTGTTAATTCTCTTTTTGTTTAGGTACTATGAATGTTTATATTCAAAGCGTTTTTCTTTGTGTGGGGGAGAACATAAAAGATGATTTTGCATTGCCAAAAAGATTTTAGTTATACTAGTTATATTGTTAATTGTCCCACTTTAGTACCTTGAATCTTTATATTCAAGTATTTTTCTTTGGAGGGGGGATGGAATTATATTTACCTTGAATACTGAAATAGTTACAAAAAGATTTTTGTACAGAAATAGTTGTTACTAGAAGTTTAAGAACAACATTTAAGGTAGTTTATGGCAGATCTATGTTAAATAGAAATGCAAAATTGAGACAGTTAAAACACAAAAGAAAACTATCTATACATATCACAATGGGGTGAAATTATCTTGATAGAATGAAAGAAATTGTAAAGAATTTTTTTTTATTCAAAGAGTTTTTGTAGTAGGAAAAAGCATAGCTTTCCACTTATTAACACTTTCATTTCTACATTTTTAAAATATAGAATGTATGCTTTCTTACATCAAACTGTACATGTTTTTCATTGAAATGTTTGGTACTGTATTCAGTGATTCACTTTTTTTAGCATTTATTTTAGAAGAATTTTTTTTTATACTTATCACTCTTTAAAATAAAAGATAACTTCTTTTTAATAATATTGTATGTTCTTTTTCTTTCAACATTTTGATTTCATTATACTCATGATCTATCATGAAAAGAGGAATTTGATATTTAAAAAAAATGTGTAGATAAAGATGGTTAGAGCTATGAAACCAATTCTGGAGCGTGCAATTCATGAACACCTGGAACTGAAGCTCAATGAAGGAGACACATTCAGGATAGCAGGTTTTGGCTATGCGACTAGGTGAAATACATTTCTTGTTGCAAACACCATAGTCGAGCTGTGAAATGCATACTTAAAGGAGAGTAACCAAAATTTGAAGTGCATTTTATTGATCTTTCCTCAAATGATTTCAACTCCCCGCTTTGAATGATGCCTCCAACCCAACAATCCTTTGCCGAAGCAGACAAGAATGGTGATAACAATCTAGTGGCTACAAGATCTTATTTAACGGCTGTTGTTTGTGGGTCATGTTTCAGATATCTGTTTCTAAAGAAAAGGTTGCATTTCTTTAATTCTTCTCTTAATCTCCATTGGCATTTCTTTAAAGATCAAATGTTCTGAATGTGAAAGTATTGACATTTCTTTAATTCATCTCTTAAAAAGGCTTTTTACAGATCTAAATATTTTTTGTTTCATTTTCCTAACATGGCATCTTTAATTCCATACTCTGCTCCAAAAATAGTGTTTCCCATACTCTGCTCCAACAAAAATAGTGTTTGTGCCCACAGGAGTCATGTTTAGTGCAATAGCGGTGGCACATTTTGGTTAGAAGCATCAGGATCTACGAGCTCAGAATCCAGGTTCTTTTTAAACCTATATTGTATGTTTACAAAAGGAAAAGAAAGAATAAAAATTTTCTTCTGAATAATGGCTTCTCTACATGCAGATTACAAAACTTCATATTACCTTTTGTCATTCTTGAATGTGCTTTTCAGAAATGGGGTTAATTAAATGGTGTTTAAATTTTGTTTTCAGCATTATCTCTATTTACCTTGTCTCTTTGTTTAAGATTTTTTTTTTGTTCAAAAGAATAGTATTGATAGATAAAAATCCAGTTACACCAAATGAAGTGATCTCACTTTGATCTAGCATTCATGTTAGGGAACCTGGCTGTCATTTCGTAAGTTTTAGCAAAGCCAAAGCTCTTTGTGTGAGCACATCCACTATTTTCTTCTCAGGTCTAGAGGACAAGTCATCCTCTCAAGTTTCAAGCAAATTGTAATTACTTTCTAAACTGTTTGTTTCTAGATTATAACCTTTGGTAGACACAATTATGAGTCCACAGATAAGTCAGCAATTGAATGCCAACATGATAGTTTTCTATTTTTTTTTCATAGGTCTTCTTATAATCGAACAATGGTTATACAGTTATATAAATGGTGGTGAAAGGTACTATGTTAAAGATGAAACATTATTCCTTATGTTTCATGAAGCAATCTTCTATTATAAAGTTATATTTTATTGTTTATAGTTACCCATATTAGATAAACAAAATATATGATATCTACAAGCCCATTATAAATAAAGTTTACGAACAAAATATCCCTATATCTACAGCCTAGACTTGCTCGTGTCTTTTCACACCAGACCTCCCATGTATAGATTAAAAAACAAAAATGTAGCAGGTCTACTAATGCATTAATATTATTCAAAATTAGATTAGCATGCAAGACAAAAACAATATCAGTAGTTCAGCTGAGACCCTGTTATTATAAAACCCATATAAAGATGCTTGGAGTGGACTAAGTATCCAAGCCATTTGGTTACTCTATTTCAAGACCCACATCAAGATATGCTTGGAGAGGATTAAATATCCAAGCCCAAGATATGCGTGGAGAGGATGAAATATCCAAGCCCAAATTGTGATAACACTCGTGACTAAGAAAAGTTCTAAAATCTTGCATTTAGTATCATTTTCCAGTTCTACATATGACTAAAACTGAAGTGCTAAAAAAGGTTAGGTAAATGAAAAAACATTCTCTATAAAAATGATCATCAAATTTCCTTTCAACTATCAAAAATACAATAAGAAAAAGAGACATCATATCCCTAGAGAGTGTTTTAGAGCATACAACAATTTCTTCAACCTCTTCCTTAGCTTCATCAACTCTTGCAAATATCAGAAAATGTTACAGCATCTCCATGTTCACCGATTTTGGAGCTTCCAAAATCTTGAGTGTTACAACTTCTCAACTAATCGACTAAACACCCAAAATATTAATAAAACTGAAACATAAAATGTGCAACTTTTACTCTCGCTATCATGTTTATTTTTAAATTCAAACCTTACAACTGTCCATTATATTGCATTAAAAGTACCTAGGAAATTTTTACTGGAAGAAGGAAATGCTAGCAAATAGAGCTATGTATAGAAGTGCAGCCTGGAGAAAAGAGTTACAACAATCAGAAATACATAATATCAAGATGATAGAATCTCAACTAACAAATAGAAGTATTTAAGGCTATGTTATAAACAAATAAGAATAGAGGTAGAATTATACTACAAACTTAAGGACTATAAACTGCTCCAGTTAAAGTTATAAGGTACCGAAATAACTCATTTTAATTCAAACCACTAAGCCTTGTTATACAAAAGCTAATAACAAACATTCTTTACTTACATGTTAGTCCCAGTGGGGCCTGATGCCTAGAATTGATCTCCTCTGGCTATAATGTAGGAGGATGGGAGTGGATAGCTAACGATACTACCCTGTAGGGGGATGGGAAGAGGTTGGAGCCTTCCAACCCCTCCTGCCCTAGGGTGGGCTAGGCTAGGTTCATTTGATTATGCTATAGCCCCACTGAATTAGTGGCCCCTATTATTAAATTATTGTGTTAACAAATGCTATAGCCCGACCAACCCCTATTATTACATGTATTTTAGAGTTGCTCCCTGGTGGCCCCTATTATTAGATTATTGTAGAATTGCTATCTTGAGTGCTACAGAGTCGACTGCTATCTTAACTACTGGAGGCTATAAGGAAGGTCCTCTAGAAGGTGCTAACATAATTCAACAACGAAAAGGAAGGCAAGCAACTGGACCATCCTTTACTAGATTCTCTGAATACTTTCTTGTTTGGCTGGCCCCTGCATGCATACCCCTACTATTATAAAGGAAAGTTTATAGGGAAATTGAGTGAAGTGGCCCCGATGGACAGTGTTCAACCACCCCCCTTCCATAGTAGTTGTGTGCCCCTACTTGATTTATTGTATGCTTTCTTCATTCGAAAGACTTGGCACCCTCCCTACCCCTATAATAATAGGCTACCAGGGGCCCCCTACCCTGGCCAATAATAAGCGCCCCCAAACAAATTATTGTAAGGGACCCCTTTCAGATTATTGTAAGGGACCCTGCATAAACAAATTATTGTCTATCTAGCCCTTACCCCCACCTTCATATTATTGTAGGAAAAGGGAAGATTATTCTATGGGTTCCTAGGGCCCTAACGAGTTAACAATTAATGGATAAGAAGGCCGAGCGAGGCTATCTGGTAAACTATGTTTTCTATACCATGGGTGGGAGGCAAGAGTAGCTCCATAATGAGTTAACTCCCATCTAAAGTTGAAGGTAGTAGCAACTCCCTCCTTGCAGCTGAAGACGAGGAAGGGGTGTAGGTGAAAAGGGCCTTTAGGTGGTGGTTGGCCTCTTTCTTTGCTATCCGACCTAACTAACTTGTAGTTATCCGGTAAGGAGAACTAACTGGCTTCAACTTGATACCGGTTTGTCATCTTGAGCTCTTTGTTACCCATCTATTCATCATCTAGTGACCGAATAAAACTATTCGTAGGAGACTCATTTGGATTGATTACTTGAACTACCTTTAGAATAGTAGGGGGCACATAGAATAGTAGGGGCTTATGTGAAGCATAGTTCTCCATTCTCCACTGTGAGCTTTCTTCATTATCGTTTGCTCCGTGGTTTGTAACATGCATTGAGATTCTCCAATTGAACATGCACCATGCCAATTAGATTAGTAGGATGGATTAGGTTGGTGGGTTGGGAGGCTGGATGGTGTTCCCAATTTGAGATCCTTCCCACTTGCTTTGCCAAGATAACATGCCAATTGGGGTGGGGGTTGGGATCACATGTGTGGGTCGGGACCACATGCCAAAAGCTACCAAAGATCTAGCACCAGTAGCAGTAGACCTAGCACCAGCACTTGGCTTCAGAGTTTTCTTCATTGCCTATTCACCTTAAATTGAGAAGAGTTATCATTAAATGTGATGCATATCATACCAAAAAGTTGGACACAAAGCCTTTAAGAATCTATTTGGATGTGGATAGTTGATCAAAATATCAATTGGGGAATTCTAGATTGGTCTTGAAGAAAAAGATAGAGATTAGATTTAGAATTAGAAACTTGCATGATGCTAACCTAAATATTAGTAATTTTTTTTTGAATATTTAAGGTTCCATATTTTTTATTTAACAAATAGTCATCTTTTGGACACAACATTCACATGTTTGCACAAGGTTCTATGTTTCGCAGCTTACATTTCTTTGTTCAAATTTTTAAGAACACGTTAGTTTTATTTACCATTCAATTAACATTTTATGTATAATTTTTCTTGGCATCAAAACCAACCTGTATTGGAGAAAGATCAGTATGAAATTTGTCAAGCATTTATTGTTAATCCAGGAAACTCTCTCATTTTTGTTGATTATGGGCAGGTGAGGTGTCTAATTTTTACTAGATATATTTAGAGCCTAACAAATAAATTAGATTTTATCACTAGTTTCTTTACAATTTGGGATGACTGTCAATTTCTTATTTGAATGTTTAGCTAATAAATGAGTTTGTGTTAAGGTCTTGTAGTTGGAGTCGAGGATTCTTGCCCATCTTTAAAATTGTAAGAGTATGCTAGATGCATTCAAAGCTGATAGAGATTTTCATTCAAGAACAACTATGAATATGTGGCCACGTGTACGTGATGCTGTAGAGAATAATAATGTTTTTCTCAAGTGGGATCCACAACCTGATGAAGAGAAACCCCCAATACCTTTACTAAAGTTAAGACCTGAAATGACACCTCCTCTAACATATCTATTCCTGCATCCTATAACCACCTGTATTCTTGTACGCAGGGATAGCAAGAGATATTTTCTACCTTTCCCCTTTCCCTTGTATTCCATAATTTCAGAGATACATATGTAAAATGAATCCAAACTAGATCCTATGTCTTAATGGAATTTGTTCATCGCAATTACAAGTATATATAGGCATTCCCAATATAAAGATATTCATTAATTATCAAATCTGATCTTGAGTTCCTTTCATGGCTAACAGAGGAAGCAATGATCCCCTCAATTTCTTCAAAGCTACTGCTACTAGCTAAACACCAATCTAAGGATAGATTTACTATGTTTCTGACTACCTTTGTGACATATGTTTGTCGTCTCCATTTGAGATTTATTTGTACACATTACACTTTTTAGCAATCATGTTTTCTTTTCTAATGCACATGCTTAGATAATAATGTCCATCTTTATATTTGTTATGGAAGTTAAGATTCAAGCATTATTATGATATTTATCAGTTCAATTGGGCATCTTTTGAATAGATAGCTGATGAGATATACAAGGTGGCATCAATATCATTAAGTCCTAATGTACCGGGGTAAGTACTGGTGAGATTAAAGCTTTTGTAATTTAATTGTTGAACTTGTTACTGCACATATGCATTGTCTTACTCATTATGGTTTCTCAATATTTAGCCGATAGGCTTTTTCATCAGGGCTAGAGACTGCAACAAAAGTCTTATGTAATCAGATAGAAATCAGCTTCACAACCTCACTCTTCTACCTCTGGTGACTCCATGCCACAAATGTGCTTACAAGGGGATGAGGGTTTGAGCTACCAAAGGTATGGACAACGGTCTATTTAGTCATCAGGTAGAGTGGCTAAGATGCTTCTGTTGAGATGAATCAATAATTATCCATACCAATTGTGGAATTACTATCGTGGGGTTGGAACAAAGAAAACTAACCGTTGTTTTCAAAAGAGATCACTTTTCTTTCAAAACTTGAACAGGGTGTGTTGGTCATAGCTTTGCATTATGTTTGAGTCAGGCTTGATTGCCAGTGACTTTTCTGATAATGGTTGCGCTGTTGGTTGTAGGAATCAAACAACAGAGGAAGCAGACAAAGGTTGCAAAAGAGGTGCTCCAAATTTTGGACCACCCTCCTGCAGTGCGAATTTGGTAATTCCCTAACTTGATCATTTTCTATAATGTATTTGGCTAACTTAGAAATAGGAACAACTAGTCCGCTTCTCACACATTCTCTGTCACATACTTGTAATTAAACTGAAGACTAATATATGGGACACAAACTGCCAAATTCAGATCCAATTATAATATATGTGTGCAAGAAAATATTTAATACCTGATATAATGATATGAAATATGCTATGAATATGATGTTCCCTATCACTTATAGTGATAGTATAATGGTTTTGTGTTATATAAACAATATAGATATATGCAGATGATAAGTATTATTTGCAGCGATGTATTTTTTGTCTGATATGACATCACAATTATCCCAATGTGAGATATTGCTATAAGTGATATGTTGCTATTCAGTTTCTGAACATTATTCTTGCACAAAATATCAATGTTGTTTCTGATTATCCTTTCTATGTGTCAAAACACGGTGTCGTCACTCCTCTTCAATGATAAACTTGCAATCAAAATATCTAAGGTAGATTTCTATTGAGAAGATCCAAATATGAATGAGTAAAATAAAGTTTCAATCGTAAATAGCATGGACTGTGATAATTCAGAATCTTGTAATGCCCCTTTTAAGAACTTGGCACTAACTTTAATTGTGGTAGACTTCATTCTACTCAAAACTTGTTCTTGTTATTTTTAATTGGTCACAATGAGTTTGAATAGTAAATAATATGCTTGTTTTAATATTTGCTTTCTTATAGTGCAATGGTAACACTTGCTTATGGGATGTAGGGTTTTTGGTACCCAATAAATTCAAATAGTATATAAATTTAGGAGTGCATTTTCAGCCTCCCTTGAAAGATGAATTTACTTTTCAATTAATATTATGAGGTCTTTATATGCCACTTTTAGTACTTTTGTTTGATGCATGTTTGTCGCTGAACTTTGAAAAATAATAATAGTATGTGCTGCTGATTTGGCAGGAGCTAGTATTGTGGGAATACTAAATAAATTAGGGAGAGATGTCATTGAAATCATAGGAAAGAACAAGAATGTTGGGGCAATTTATGGAGGTCTGTACGAGCAAAATCCTCTCTTTAGGTATAGCATGTAAATTGCAGTAAAATAATTGCTTGGAATTAACTTACACCAATAAGGTGAGTATTGAAGCGCATAGAGTTAAGGTTTCTGCTCAAATGGATGTAATTTTTTTCCCTCCAATCAATTTCATGAAGTTAGGAAACATCTGAGTTTGCACCATGGCTTGGATCACAATTTTTACTTAATGTATATTTACTTTGTTTGCCCTTATCAATTAAACTGTACACATTGCACATAAATGTCTATCTTTAACATCTGAATGTGGCGACTTTTTTTTGATGATGTCATCAGGTTTCTTGTTCCGTTCCATATCAGGGCAAAGATTCTTTATGCTACATCCGAAGGCAGACTTAGAAGGGAGCTTGATGGTGTTCACTATGATTCGCAGGCCACAGATCCCACAGAGATGGACATTCATGTCATTAGGGGCTGTGCCAATTAGATTACTAGAAAAGTGCAGGAGTTTGAAGATCTCAGCTTATGAAAAGAGTGACATAAAACTCCAAACATTTAAAGGACCCTTTTTATGGTTTTTTTCATAAAATATGTATTCAAATCAAGGATCTTTTGTACTACACCATTAAACTTGGTGGATGTGTAATATGAAGGGAGTTATTATTCAATGATGGTTATGTCATATCAACGACATACTTTATTGGTTGTGGTGGAGGAACTACCACATCATTTTGTAAGAAACAAAGCACTGAAAAGAAATTAATTATTATGGTTTTTTTGGCCAAGTTAGTTTGTTATGTTACTTTGTTGAGTGTATTTTGTTATGTTGCTTTGTTGAGTGTGTAAGAAACAAAATATTGAAAATAATTACAGTGAAACAATATATGTTGAAATTGTCGAGGAAAAGAATATTAATTTAAAATATCTTTTAATAGACTTGTGGATGACAACGCATATTGTCTCTAAAGAAACAATAGTTGGATGCAAACACATATTGTTGCTGTTGCTCCAGAGACAATAGTTGGGAAATACTGTCTCCAAAGAGACAAAGGTGAAATTGTCTCTAAAGAGACAACATTATTTTGTTTCATATTGTCTTACAAAGACAATATTTTACGACATATTTTAAGACACTCGGTTAAAGATGATATTGGAGACAATACACAACTTTTTTATTGTCTCTGATTATGACAATTGAGTAAGAATTTGTCTTTAAAAATGTCTTTAAACACCCCTCTATGTAGTAGTGAGGGGAGGAGTTTTGTGATTGATGATCACCATATGACTTGTATAAATGTTATGTTGAAGGGTTAATTAATAAGCATGGTACCATGTATTGGATATGAGGATTTCTCTTAAGGAAGTATTATTTTCTATTAGAATATGATTTTTGGAGTTTTGAATACTAGGTGAAACAACTTTCATTTAGGTTTTGAAGTGTTTATAGAGTTCATCTTGAGGAAGGCCTAGTTTAGAAGGCCTAAACATGAGGTTTTATTTATTGGGTTAAAAAATGATCATAGAATATTAAATGAGTTTAAAAATAGTTTGTTTGGGATCATGACACAAGACTACAATAGAATTTTAGATCTTAGAATTCAAAGTATTGTTAGTAGTTCCTTTGTAAAAGAAGGTTAATTAGACATAATTATATAGTAGTAGAATATTGGTCTGTATAATTGGTCTAGAGGAGTCATAGTTGGATTTGATATATATTGTAGTGCTTCCAAAATGGTATTGTAGACACCTAAAAATCCTTTAGAAAATAAAGTATTTTTATTTTCTGAAAAATTCCCGATGACATCATCATTTATTAATTAATTAATTATTTAATTAATTAATTAATTAATTTTTATGCCATTAAATCCTTTTATCTTAATTAAAAATATTTAATTAAGGAATCCCTCCCAAAAATGTTTAAATCTTATTTAAACATTATTTCCTTATTTATTAATTATTTAATTAATAAATTGACCAAAAATCCTAAAATAAATAAAAAATTTATTTTTTTCCCAAAAGTTGGCCAATTTCCTTATGACCAATAACCTCTTCCAAAATCTGCTAATCCTTCTTTAATTTTGATTAAAGGCTAATCCCATCATTTCCTACCCCTAATCCCAACTCAAAATATTTAATTAAAATTAAATATTAATCCTCATGTTTATTAAAAAAGTTTTAATAAATATCTCCTCAACCCAAACCCTTGAAATAAATAAAACTTTATTTATTTCCTAAAAATCTAATTTATCCTCATCCTAAGAAGTTCTAGACTCTTCTAGAAAGTCTTCATCCTCATCTTAGGAAATTCTAGACTATTCTAGAAAGTCTTTATCCTCCTCCAAAATATAGACTCTTCTAGAAGATGTCTTTAAACCTAATCCTAATCCCCTCCTAACCTTGTCACATTCCCTAAACATGGGTTAAGACTTACTAACCCAAGCCAAAGTTAACAAATATCTCCTCCTTCACCCACCCTCATTAAATGCCATCCACTTGCCTATCCCTAAGCTAATCCTAAACCATCCTAATCCATCCTCTAATCATTTGCACAAGCCTAAGCAAGCTTAAAACCTTCCTAATCAAGTCCAAGTCGAATTTGCTCTCATCACCCTCAAAATATCTCAACCATAAAACTTTATGAAGTCCACTAGGTCATAAATGACTCTTACAAGCCCTTTTATTGCTCTTACAAGTCATTATGAGGGTCTTTATGAAGATTTTATCTCTTGAGCCTCCTTTGTTGACTCATCCTTGCCCTTTCCTCCATCCTCTCACCATGTGACATGTGTCACTCCTTGATTGGCTATAAGGAAGCACAATCCATGTGCTCTCCTCTCATGCAATCTGAGCCTTCCATAAGCTTTTTCCCATCCTTGCATCTTAGCCCTCAATCCCTCAAGCCTCTTGCCTATAAATTGGATCCTTCCCCTTTGCAAAATAACACAATCCATGAAGTAAAGTTATAATGCTATTTTGAGAGCCAAATCCATTCTAAAGCCATCTATCCACACCAAAAATCCACAATCATCCATTGAAGCCTTTGGAAGCATATTGAGCATACATCCTATCCATTTAGATAAAGCTACTCAACAAGAGAGCTTCTTATTGAGAGAGTCCATTAATGGCTCATATTCTCAATTAAGAGCTCATCTTAGTCTATCTTGAAGTTTATGAATTTTGTTTAGTTTGTAGAAGCTTTATTTAAATTTGGTTTCTATTAGCATACTAACATTGCTCATATATATTTTGGCACGCCCGGTGGGACCCCGCATGGGTCATCTTCATTAGCTTTTTTAGTCAAGTTTTGTATGTCATTTGCTGATTTTGGCTAATTTTTCTTGTTTTTGTGATTGGTAGGATTGTATAAATTGGTTTTGTAGGTCCACATGAGCATGAAGAAGACAAAGGAACTCATAATCTATCTCATAGTGTTTGCAGATTTTTCAAGCTTATAGGTGGACAAAGAACTTGAAATTCTTCTTCTTCTTCTTGTCTATATTTTTCTTATTCCATCTACTTCTTCTTCTTCTTCTTGTGGGAGATCTTGGCCATTTTTTTTTAAGAAAGCAAAATCATACACACTTCTTTTTAGTGCTTAAAATGAACCCCCAAATCATACTTAAATCCATTGAAAAATTAAAAATTTGCAAAAAAGAAAAAATCTTTTAACAAGTGAAACTAAACCAATCTAATCATTTGCATCCTTGCAACATCAAGGTTTTAGATACATTCATGCAAAATTAGGAACACTTCATTTTTGAGAATTTAAAAAGAACTTCAAGTTTCCATTTCAAAAGGTTCAAAATCAACACTAAGTGCACACTAAAGTTCTTTTAAAAAATTTCATAAAAACTAAGAGTCCTAAATGGTTGCCAAAAATTGTCCTAAAAGCTTTGTTATTTGTTCCAAACAAATGTCTTATTGCAAAATCTTGAATGTTTCTTAGGATTTTCATGCATCAAAACAATCTAGGAATATCATTTTTGGGCTTAAAATATGCAAACTAGAACACAAAATCTTGAATGAAAACCAAAGTCCAAAGAGTCATTTTCACTTTTGAGTCCAAAAAAATCTTGAATGATCTAAGGTTAAAACAAAGCACTTCAAAGTTCTTAAAACAACACACAAAATCTCAATCTTGAATGCTCAAAAGAAAACACTTGAATGTTTAACCACTTTTCTTTGAATGCATGTTGCTAAAATCACTCTTGAATGCCATGGATTAAAATCAAATTTTTCTTGAATGCATGGTTAAAACAACAAATCCAATCTTGAATTCTAAGGATCAATTAACTATTGCAATATCAAACACTTCATTTGGAGCTTCTAAAAATTGAACAAAACAAATCTCTTTTTCACATGCAATCTAGGTAAAGTTTGATTTTTGGACATTTAAGAAACCTTGTTAAGTTAAAATACAAATTTGCAAAAATCAATTTGAGTAGTTCCTTGGACTCACCTCTTTTCTAATCACCCATCAAATATTAACCATTGGTTGCAATCTCAGTGCCATTTATGGGGATGGGTCTACTTGAAAAAGGTGTTAAATGTTCCACAAGCTAACTCACTCACTTGGTCTTTGAATTTTTGCTTTAACTTTATCAAAATTCTTAAATGATCAAAACTCTAGATTAAATCGATCACACTTCAAGTTTGGGCACTAAAATTGAACAACAACTGACGTGGAGAGCCTCCGGGCGCGCGCTTGAAATCGAATCTCACACACTTTTGTTTTGGGCTTAAAACAAACTCACACTCAATCTTGAATGCCTTAAAGAAAATTAATCGATACTTGACGTGGAGGGCCTCTGGGCGTGCGAGTTTGTTTTTGTTGACCCTAACTCTTCTTATTGTTTTCATTCTTCAATCGATTTACTTTTGTTGGCGCTTCAAGTTGGAATAAACATTGTATCTTAAACATGAGTGCTTGCAAAGTCTAGATCAGAAAACTTAAGCGTCAGTTGGTAAAAGAACAAATGTGTTTTTTAGCCCAAGGTCATCCAAGTCTTCTCTCCCCTTGTCATCTTTCGAGGCCATCTTGGGTGCATAAGATTAGGATCCAAAACCTTGTTTCTTTTTAGGAGGCCTGCTTGGGGATTTCATCACCCCTTGGACGACCTCAACTCCAGCGTTCTGGCGGAGTATAAGAATCAGAAGGTAAATCGAAAGACACCTCTCTTGGGATCAAGATTTTGTCACTCGGGCTAAGCCTCAAGGAACTTTATACCCTTGAGAAGTGAAAGAGGAGAAGTGGGTTATCGCTCCTCTCGGCTGTGTGACATCTTTTTGGTCTCATCTACGGATTTGGGCCTCACGTACCTTGGGTATATCGAGGACTCCTTAGCTAAACCAACTGTCAGCCTTGTAGACAACCATCTAGGATGTTAATGTGTTTGAGGTGACTGATCGAAACATTTGTAGAACATACACACTCCTTGGCGCAAGTATCACTTTCTGAGAATCAAAAACTTCTATCTGGTTGTTTCTATCTATTGCTTGATCTTTTATTTGTTGAATGCATGTTTGCCAAACTTGGTCAATCCTAGCTTAGGGCATACTTAGCATAGTCACTGCCTATTCCAGAAGTTGAATGAGTTGAAGCAAAACAACCAAGATCTCTCAGAGCCAAGCAAATTCAGAAATTGATGTCAGAGCAACCCAAACCCAAACAGAAGTTCCACAAAGTTAAACTCAAACCATCTCTAGCATACCAAGAACTTTCAGCCAAGAGAAAAGAAATAACACCAAGCCCACGAATTACCAAACTCCACAAAGTAGAGGCAAAAGCTACCGACGAAGCACTTCAAGAGGCCTGGTTAGAGCGCACCATCAAATTTAGCCAACATCCAGGAGTTAATCCTGCTTATGCCTTACCAACTAGGCATGATTTCTATGATTAGACACCCTTGTTTCTCCACATCTTCTTGGATAAGCTTCACTTTAGAGTCATTTTTGTAGAAAAGCCAGCCATCTTAGGTTATCCCCTTAAGCATTATTAGCTCATCCATCTCATTTAGAATCAAACCATCTAGCCAGCAACCAAAACCTCACATCCAAGCCTTCACAATTGTTGTCACTTTTGCCAAAAGTTTGCCACTCCTAAAATCTTCCAAATCCATCAATCTCACCAAGGTTATCCCTTTGACAGAGCTTTGTCTAGGGTGATCCAGCTTTGTCACTTGTTATCCCTCATCACCTTGAGCTAAAGGTTGGGATCCACAAGTGGTCAATCTCGTGTTCTTCCTAAAAGATCATCAGTCTATCCTTAAGTTGACACAATCACCACCAAGCTTACACATAGGAAAGCAGACCTTTCGTGCTTTGGCAACATATCTTTGAAGTTAGAATCTCCAACCCAATCCTCCTTAGGTTTTGTCGTATAGCTTTGCCTTAACCTAGGAAATCATTTGCATAGAGAAGCCTTCCCCCTTTTGCATCCATCAGCATTATTGCATCTCATCCCTAAGAGCATTTTTCATGCCACCCGTCACTCGCTTAGCCAAGAAGAAAGAAACAATGGAGCCCTATCATTTGGATCGAACAGCCTCACCCCCCTTGAGCACTCAGCCATCCTTCAGCACAGAGAAAGCTATGCCATCACGTACTGACATTGAAGCTTTCATGAACCAACCAGGAAATGCAGTATTGGTAAATGCCATTATAGACAAGAACAAAGAGACAATCATGGCTAATTTTCGAAGAGAAAATGTAGGAACCTTTGACTTTGGAAGACCCCCTCCATTATCAGATCCATCTCACCCATTGTTTGGGCAGCTACCACCACCCATAGGCTCTTATGATCCAAATTATCCTCAATATATGCCAAAAGAAGAGCCTCCAGCCAATCCATATGATCCAACAGACCCAAACATACCATCATCCACCCAAGTCAAAATCTCCATGCCGCAAGCCAACCCAGCCACCACCACTCCATCCTTGGTTCATACCTCTCCGCTCCAAACCCCCTTTACCCAAAATAGCTCACCGTTCACCCCCTTCACTATTGCTTCTGCTGCTCCCCAACCCAGCCTTCCAAATCTACCCATCTCCCAAATCAATGCTAGCATCTTTGGCCAACCTCAGCAATATACAATAGGGATGCCACCCATGGGGCCAAGTAATCAACCTTTCATCACCCCCAGCTTGTTCACTGCAGCCCAACACACAATCCCATCATTTCCATTAGGTCTTGGGAGCTCAATACCATTAGCCACAAATCTACAAGCTACTACCCTCACTCCACAAAGCTATCAAATCCCACAAGCTACTACCAATTTCCTACCAAGCTCCCAAGTGACCCCAGCCCCTGCCACCACTCTACCAAGCTTCCAAATCCAACCACAAAGCTATCAAACCCCATCAGTTCCATTCCCAAGCTTTCAATTCCCACCACCTCCACCACCAACTAATCCATTACCTCCAATTACCAACTTCTTTTCAATGCCACTTCTAGGAGGTAATCCACCACCCAAGCCAACCACCAATTATTTGTAGATACCATCCCAAATGGGGGCACAACCCACATATATTGGTCAAACCCCACAAGCCCCCCGATCCTTTCCCCAAGCCTCTCAACCATCTTATACCTTACCTCCACAAAGCAATCCATTTATCCCACAGCCAGCTTATGTTCCTCAATCCCAACCTCAAATCCCATATCAACAGCAAGCCTCGCAGCACATGCAGCAATATGCGCCACCTCCCCCTCAGCAACCTGTCATCCACCATGCCACTGCCCAAACAACGTACAATCCCTATCAGCAAATCCCTCATAGCCATCCATATTCAGTGGCCCCATCCAGTACATACCTACCTCAAGGCACTCCTACATTGGGGGCACCCCAGCCATCACCTATCAATTTAGAATGGGAGCAAATGAAGATAGCTCTGAAAGCCATCCAAGAAGGGAATGATCTGAAGACATTCAAGTTTGAGAATGTGTGTCCTTACCCATTTGACAGAGACATTACCATGACACCATTTCCCAAACACTTTGAGGTACCCAAATTTGACAAATTTAGAGGAAAAGGAGACCCTGTCACACATATCAAAGAATTTTACATGCACTGCCAGGATGTAGCATACAATGATGTCTTCCTCTTGCGCCTTTTTCCCAAAAGCTTAGCTGGACCAGCTCTTGAATGGTTTTATAGAATCCCCTATGGTACAATTAAAAACTTTGCTGAATTATCTGAGGCATTTGTAGCCCAATATGCCCATCTTGTTGAAACAGAGCTATCAATAGTTGATCTTGTCCACACCAAGCAAAAAGGTGGAGAAAGCCTTGCCGAATACCTGCAAAGATGGCAAACCCTTACCACCTGCATATCCTGCACCTTGCCAGAATGCCATGTGGTGAAAATGTTTATTGATAATGCCCATCCTAGCTTGGCTCACCACATGACCATGAACTGTTTACAAACCTACAAAGATATCAAAGAGAAAGGAATGATCCTTGAGCAAGGACTCATTAAAGATGGTGTGGTCAAGCTTTACAAGGAAGCCAACCAAAATCAATCACATTCCAATGACAAGTCTAGGTATTGGAACAAAAACAAGCACGTTGCAACAGATGGCGTCACTGACACCAGACATGTGAATATTGTTGGTCCTTCTCACAACCAGTCCAACCCACCATATCAACCAAAAAATCAACAAGCTATCAACTACCAACAACAGAATAACCAAAGCTATCAAAACCACAATCCAAGACCCAACTTCCAAGGGTCTAGCAATCAAGCTAATGCCATCAATGTAGCTGCAGGACAAAAGCCTAGATTCCAACCTACACCTAGAAACTATACACCCCTTGGTGAACCATTGGATGTCATTTTTGAGAAATTAGTCAAAGAAAACCTCATCAAATTTCCTCCTACCCAGCAAATTGACCCAAGCCAATCCAAAGCTGCATGGTACAAAGATAATGAGTACTGCAAATTTCATAGGGTAAAAGGTCACACTACCCTCAGATGCATGAAACTAAAAGACTATGTGCAGGACCTCATTGATCGGAAGGAAATCACTGTTGGTGCCCAAACCTCTCCCAATGCAGGCTTACAGATCTATCAAAATGCTTTTCCTCCACACCACAACCAAAATCCTGGAAAAGCACCTATCCAAACCAACAACCGTCAGCCAAACCAATAGCATGGGAAGAACAATGACCACACTTCATCCTATATAGACTATGGTAGCCTTATAGGTTGTATATCCGAGAAAGAGCCTTTCGTCAATGTTATCAATATCCAAGGACCAAACAATGAGTGTGCAGTCACCACTCGAAGAGCGCGATTTAACATCGCAGGCCCACCTGTTACACCAACACCATCAGCTCCATCAAAAAGCCAGTACAATATCTTGGAACACCTTGGGAACATGCCAGCCCAAATCTCCATTTTAGACCTTCTTCGCACTAGTCCTGTGTACAAGAACATCCTTGACAGTGCTCTCATAGAATCCCGTGTCCCTTCTGATATCAATGCTACTGATTTTTGTAATCTTGTTGGACACCTCTCATCCTCATGTGCCCTATCATTCAAACCCACCGACATACCCGTGGTCGAGCCAGATCACACCCTTCCGCTTCGCATAGATATCATGGTATCCAACTTTGCTGTGAAAAGAGTAATGATAGATAATGGATCAGCCTTGAATATTTGCACCCTAAAATTCATAAAACAAGCTGGGTATACTGAGGCAGATATCATCAGTGAGGTTATCACCATCAAAGCTTATGACAACTTGGAAAGAACCACAGAAGGAACTATTTTGCTGCCAATCAAGGTTGGGCCAGTCATCCAAGAGACACTCTGCCATGTTATTGATCTAAACCTACCATTTAACATCCTCCTCGGTCGCCCATGGATTCATGCCATGAAAGCCGTTCCATCCACTTACCATCAGTGCATCAAATTTCCGCATCAAGGCACTGAGGTAACCATCCATGCTGATCCAGAACCATTTGCTTACTGCAATGCAGTTGAAGCTTCATATACAAACCATTGCCCTGGAATTGATATCGGCACATCCATCGCCAGCTCATTCCACACTTATAATGACCCAGAAACCATCCTCGCCTCTACCCTGTCTACCGTGAAGATCAATAACAAAGGTTGTGGAGAGTATAGTCTGTCAGATGCATTTGTTGTCGGGGCACTCCAACTTGATCCACATGCCCATGGACGACCGACATATCACAAAGCTAAGGAGGTTCCACCTCCTCGATACAATCAGTTTGGCCCAACAACCTTTGTATCCTCAAAAATCCCTCTTCATGAGGAGCTCACTCCAGATATCAACAAATGGTTACATAAGGATGCACCTCAAAGAAATCAAGCACGCCTTGATCACTTCAGCCAAAAGTATCCCCAAGAACATAAGCTCATCACTGACAAATGGAACTATCAAGGTGGTGGTCTAGGACCAGAAGAAAGAGGCATGCAGTGCCCCATCGATGCACACAAGTGGGAATCGAAGTCAGGTCTTGGCTTTGGCATACCCACAACTGGGGGCACCAATGAGAACGGTCACGCTTTTTCAAACATTCACCGCGACCTTGTTGAAATTGAAGACATTCCTGAGGAAGTTGAAAAGAGAGCCTACGACGATATCCTAGACCAAATCTCCCTTGGAGACTCTGTTCTCCAAGAACTATCCATCCACCTCATTGACCTACCACTCGCCCATCCACAACTCATAGATTGGGACCAACCAAGTGTCATACACATCGATGAGTTCACATCAGAGGAGGCACTTCTAAGATTCATGGGAACTGAAACTCCTCACAAGAAAAAAAAGCCAGATTCTACCTATATCTACAAGCTAGATCCCGAGGGGTATTTTGGAGAAAATCCCCAACCTAGTTCCGATACACCCAAAACTGGAACTAAGGTGAATCTAAGACTAGCTAAGGCAACGAAGAGAACCCCTCAGTAAGAAAATCCAGAAGAACATGAAGATTTAGCATTGCCTCCTCAAGATAATCAACCAGAGGTGTCTTCTATTCTAATTGAGGATACTCGAGAAGTCAACATTGGTTCATTAGAGATCCCCAGACTTGTTCACATTGCTGCATCCCTATCACAAGACCAAGCTGACCTCCTCTTTGAGGTCTTAAGAGAGAACATTGGCCGATTTGCATGGTCATATCAGGACATGCCAGGACTTGATCCAAAGCTTGTAGTTCATCATCTTGTAGTTGATCCAAAGATCAAGCCCGTCAGACAAAAGCTTAGAAAAATGCACCCCAAGGTAGCATTATTGGTCAAAGTTGAATTAGAAAGAATGTTAGCTGCTAAGGTTATCCGACCTATCGACTACTCAGAGTGGATCTCCAACATGGTCCCTGTCACTAAACCTTCCGGTGACATCACAATCTGCACTGATTTTAGAGATCTTAACAAAGGTTGTCCAAAAGATGATTTTCCCTTGCCCAACATAGATATGATTGTAGATCTTACAGCTGGACATGAAATTTTGTCCCTCATGGATGGATTTTCTGGGTATAATCAAATCAAGATTGCAGAAGAGGATCAACATAAGACAGCATTCACTACCCCTTGGAGAACCTTTTGCTACAACATGATGCCTTTTGGCCTAAAGAATGCTGGGGCTACCTATCAAAGAGCTATGACAACCATTTTTCATGATCTCATCCATAGCATTTTGGAGGATTATGTGGATGATATCTTGGTCAAGTCTCATACCTTCATGGATCATCTTGCTGACCTAGAGAAAGTCTTTGATAGGTTAGCCAAATATCATCTCATGTTGAATCCCAAGAAATGTGTCTTTGGGGTCACATCTGGCAAGCTTCTAGGTTTCATAGTTTCTAAACGAGGTATAGAGATCGACCCCAAGAAGGTCAAGGCTATCTTAGACATGCCTCCTCCCCAGACACTGCGACAGCTTCGCTCTCTTCAAGGAAAGCTCCAATCTGTTCGGCGCTTCATCTCCCAGCTTGCAGATAAGTGTACACCATTTTCACATTTACTGAAGAAGAATGAGAACTTCAAGTGGGATCCTTTATGTCAGCGTAGCTTCGACCATCTCAAGCAGTATCTCATCAATCCCCCTATCTTGGTTCCACCAGTTCCTGGTCGTCCCCTAATTTTGTACATATCAGCAACACCTACTACTCTAGGGGCACTTCTAGCACAGCTTGATGACTACAACAGAGAAAGAGCCATCTACTACATCAGTAGAACCCTAGTTGGTTATGAACTCAATTACACTCCTATGGAAAAAGCTTGTTTGGCAGTTGTTTTCTCAACTCAAAAGCTTCACCATTACATGCTAAGTCATACCATCCAACTAGTCTCCAAGATTGACCCTCTCAAGTATATGCTCTCTAGAACAGCACTTACAGGTCGTTTGGCCAAATGGGTTATGCTCCTTAGTGAATTTGACATCCAGTATGTGGATAGAAAGGCAATCAAAGGGCAAGCTATAGCAGATCACCTAGCTGATGCACCTCTAATAGATGCTTATCCATTGATCACAGAATTTCTAGATGAGCATATCTGTCTAATTGAAGAACAACCCCCATGGAAACTTTATTTTGATGGCTCATACACATCTCATGGATCAGGGGCAGGAATATTGTTGGTCACACCTCAAGGAGATTACATTCCAAAAGCCTTCAAGCTACAATTCCCTAGCACCAACAATATAGCTGAATATGAGGCCCTCATAGCAGGATTAAAGATAGCTGCAGAATGGAACATTGTTGAGCTACAAATCTTTGGCGATTCTCAGCTCATCATCAAGCAAGCCCTAAATAAATATCAAACCAAAGATGAAAAGCTATTACCCTACAAAGAGCTAGTTGATCAGCTAACCCAACATTTTATAAAGCTTCAGTTTACACAAGTGCCTCGAATACAGAACAAAGCAGCAGATGCTATGGCTACTATAGGCTCGCTCTTGGAAATTCCCCAAGCAGCTACACAGTATGAGTTTTTAGTGGAGCAGCTCCTCACACCCGCCTATGCGAATGAGGATTCAAACCGTGTTTGTATCTTGGTTGGTCCCTAATCCCCTTGGTACCATGAGATTCACGCTTACCTTAACAATGGTATCATATCCCCTCACCTCACACATACCCAATGCCAGAACCTCATCCGAAAATCATCCCGCTATGTTATCATAGCCAATACCCTATATCGTCGGGGTTATCACGATACTCTCTCTCGATGTTTAGACCAAAATGAGGCCGCGATGGTGTTAAAGGAAGTACACTCTGGACTTTGCGGTGCCCACACGAGTGGTATTGTCCTAGCGTGACAAATCCTTAGAGCAGGCTACTATTGGCCTACCATTGAAGAAGACTCCTGTGACTTTGTCAAAAAGTGTCTCCCATGTCAGCAGCATGCAAATCTTGTGCACGCTCCAGCACAGGATCTACAGCCTATTGCACCACCTTGGCCTTTCGCTTGTTGGGGCCTTGATCTAGTTGGAACTATCACACCCCTCTCATCTGATGGACATAAATGGATAATAACAGCTACAGACTATTTCACTAAATGGGTGGAAGCAGTCCCCCTAGTCTCAGCTACAGGAGTTCAGGTCTCCAAGTTCATCTTGTACCACATTGTTTGCCGCTTCGGCATCCCATCCACCATCTTCACCGACCACGGAGGTAACTTTGAAAATCTCAACATGGAAGAATTATGCACTTCCCTCCGCATCCATCATCGATTTTCTAGCCCATATTTCCCACAAGGTAACGGCCAGGCAGAGGCAACTAACAAAACCCTCCTCAAAATTCTAAAGAAAGTTGTCAATGATTCCGGCCGTGATTGGCACCTACAAATAAATCCAGCCCTATGGGCCTATCGAACTTCCTTTCGTACATCCACAGGCACAACTCCATACTACCTAGTCTATGGTGCCGAAGCGGTACTACCTATAGAGGTTGAACTTCCCTCCTTGCGCATATCTTTGCAAGGGCAAATATCAGATGAAGAATATAGAGTAGCTCGACTCACCCAGCTATATCTCTTAGATGAGAAGCGGCAACAAGCCTATGATCATCTCACAGTCTATCAAACTCGTCTCAAAAGGAATTTCAACAAGAAGGTGCTTCCACGACACTTTCAGCCAGGCGACATGGTCCTCAAAGAAAACATGAAAGTCCAAGTAGATCAAGAAAAGAAAGGCAAGTTTGAACCTACATGGCTTGGTCCTTATGTTGTCACTGCTTCCTTTGGCTCTAGAGCTTATCAGCTATCTACACCAGAAGGAGAACTCTTGAATGATCCTACTAACATCATTCATCTCAAGAAGTTATATGCTTGAAGATCCTTGGTGTACCAGGCTTTTGAAAAATACAAAAGAAAAAAATAGTAAAGAGAAATAAGCGTCCAATGGTGAAAATTTGGCAATTCAAGCACCTTGGATAGGTACCTTGGTGAAAACCTGGTAATTCAGGTGCCTTGTGTACTAAAGACTAATCCATTATCTATCACTATCCTATCCCTCATCCATTTACCCACCATCTCATAAGACACACTTGCTTGTTCCCTTGGTGTTCCAACCAAATATCCAAAATTTGATGAAGCTTGTAAATACCTCCTGTACAGCTTGTAAATCTTGTACCAAAGCTTGTATTATACCTTGTAAATCTTGTACCATACCTTGTCTATCCGAATCTTGTCCAAGGTTTGTACCATATTCCAGCCTATAAATAATCTTGTATCCTAGCTTGTATACTATCACGTGCACACACAAAACCCCATTTTCACTTAAGCTTTTCGCAAACCATCTACCTATCCACCTATCACCAATTATAGACATTCCTTCCTTCACAAACATTTCCATCTCACAAAAACCAAAACATGAAAAGACTTGTACATTTGTAACATATCTTGGTCCATCAGCTTGAACATCCTCTTTAGCTTAGTACCATTGTATCTATCTAGCGTTCGTATCAGTTCATCCTTGATCAGCATCTTGCACCCATCACACATCTTGGTTAGCTATTCCAATGCATCCTTTAGCTAGATTTCCTATCACCAAAGTGTTATCTTTCTTAGTTCAGCTTGCCAGACGCATCACTCATCCAGATCCATCAGCTTAGGTGCTCTCTGATAGATCCTTGTAGGATATAGCTTTCTTCATGTCTGATCTTGGTCCGTTAGTACCTTGTCCTACCCATCTCGTTGGCAAATGGCTCTCTTTCGGATTTTCACTTTCTTTTGATTTGGGATCTTCCCTTTTAGGTCTTGAAGTATCTTTTCCAAGAAATCTCCTTGTTCCCTCCTCAAGGTTGCCATGATCTTCCATATCATGGTATGCTGCAAATGGGGCAATTAGAGCGTAAGGTCTTGATCAAGTCTTTCATTTTTTTTTTTTTTTTTTTTTTTTGCTTGTGGGTTCTCTAGTGTCGTTTCCACGCTGCTTCCTCTAGGATTCATGTGTGATGCTGGGGCAATCCTTGTGTGTTTTTTTTGGGTTAGTTTGTCATTCCTCTGGATGGTTGGTGAAAAGGCCTTGATGTTCTTGGTAACCTTGGCAATTAACCAATAGTCCTATAGCAAATCTAGTGCTCAACTACATGGTGGTACTTCTCTTTGAAGTATCCCCCCGCTCAAAAAGCTTCAATGGTTTTCCTTCATCTCCATTATCCCCCATCCATATCCAGCATCCGTCTCTCCTACCCCAGCTGATGCATCAGTATCTCTTTGAATCACTCATCACTCTTAGCTTTATTGATCCACAATCCTAGTCTTAGGGATCCACCAATCCAAATCAACCCACCAAGCCTCATCTTTCGAGATCCACAATCCTAGTCCTAGGGATCTCCGAAACCCATCTTCCACCAATCTAACTCTTTGAAATCCTGTTGCATCAGCTTTATAATCCCCTCATCCATCTCCCTATCCTGGATTCTTTTTTATAGCGCTCCACTCCTTCATCCTCTACAATCCCTAAGATCTTAAACTTGCTTCCTCTTGTGCCTCTGATTCTCCCTTTATCATTCTCTCATAGTAAGAGTTTGAGCTAACTAAACCTCTTCTCTTAATCCAATTTGAGTCTCCTTGCTCATCCCAGATTCTTGTATTTTTCAAGAAGCCACCAAGCCTCGCTTTCTCTCCCCGCTGCCTTCTTGAGGGGGCATCTCATAGTCCATTCTCTCCTCTTCTGCTCTAGCCTTGGGCATCTTATTTTCTTATCTTTGATGACATGCCACTTGCGGCATCACATCAAAGAGGGGCAAAATGTAGACACCTAAAAATCCTTTAGAAAATAAAGTATTTTTATTTTCTGAAAAATTCCCGATGACATCATCATTTATTAATTAATTAATTATTTAATTAATTAATTAATTAATTTTTATGCCATTAAATCCTTTTATCTTAATTAAAAATATTTAATTAAGGAATCCCTCCCAAAAATGTTTAAATCTTATTTAAACATTATTTCCTTATTTATTAATTATTTAATTAATAAATTGACCAAAAATCCTAAAATAAATAAAAAAATTATTTTTTTCCCAAAAGTTGGCCAATTTCCTTATGACCAATAACCTCTTCCAAAATCTTCTAATCCTTCTTTAATTTTGATTAAAGGCTAATCCCATCATTTCCTACCCCTAATCCCAACTCAAAATATTTAATTAAAATTAAATATTAATCCTCATGTTTATTAAAAAAGTTTTAATAAATATCTCCTCAACCCAAACCCTTGAAATAAATAAAACTTTATTTATTTCCTAAAAATCTAATTTATCCTCATCCTAAGAAGTTCTAGACTCTTCTAGAAAGTCTTCATCCTCATCTTAGGAAATTCTAGACTATTCTAGAAAGTCTTTATCCTCCTCCAAAATCTAGACTCTTCTAGAAGATGTCTTTAAACCTAATCCTAATCCCCTCCTAACCTTGTCACATTTCCTAAACATGGGTTAAGACTTACTAACCCAAGCCAAAGTTAACAAATATCTCCTCCTTCACCCACCCTCATTAAATGCCATCCACTTGCCTATCCCTAAGCTAATCCTAAACCATCCTAATCCATCCTCTAATCATTTGCACAAGCCTAAGCAAGCTTAAAACCTTCCTAATCAAGTCCAAGTCGAATTTGCTCTCATCACCCTCAAAATATCTCAACCATAAAACTTTATGAAGTCCACTAGGTCATAAATGACTCTTACAAGCCCTTTTATTGCTCTTACAAGTCATTATGAGGGTCTTTATGAAGATTTTATCTCTTGAGCCTCCTTTGTTGACTCATCCTTGCCCTTTCCTCCATCCTCTCACCATGTGACATGTGTCACTCCTTGATTGGCTATAAGGAAGCACAATCCATGTGCTCTCCTCTCATGCAATCTGAGCCTTCCATAAGCTTTTTCCCATCCTTGCATCTTAGCCCTCAATCCCTCAAGCCTCTTGCCTATAAATTGGATCCTTCCCCTTTGCAAAATAACACAATCCATGAAGTAAAGTTATAATGCTATTTTGAGAGCCAAATCCATTCTAAAGCCATCTATCCACACCAAAAATCCACAATCATCCATTGAAGCCTTTGGAAGCATATTGAGCATACATCCTATCCATTTAGATAAAGCTACTCAACAAGAGAGCTTCTTATTGAGAGAGTCCATTAATGGCTCATATTCTCAATTAAGAGCTCATCTTAGTCTATCTTGAAGTTTATGAATTTTGTTTAGTTTGTAGAAGCTTTATTTAAATTTGGTTTCTATTAGCATACTAACATTGCTCATATACAGGTATCAAAAGTGTAATTTTGTGTCTGATGTTTTGGAGAAGTTTTGTGAAAATATTTTAAAAATTGTTAGATAAGATTAGTAGGATTGAAGTCTAGGATAGACAATTTGGTGTTTGGAGTTATAACACTGCAAGAAGAGAGTGAAGAACCTTAATTCATGTTGAATGGGGTATTTTGAATCACTTAGATATGTTTGGACAAGTATTTTTGGTTGCGAGCCAAGCTTGAGTAGTTGAATGGAACCTAATGAAGCAAGAAAGGTGGGCAAACCTTAAAGATTAGAGTCCATAATTGAAAAGACCAATAAGATTTTGTTCTAAAAAGAACTGAGATCAGATACCCTCTACATTAGTATGGCTTCCCATTTATTCGTGCCACCACACCAATCATTATTTAAATGCATTTCTTACTATTTTCCCTGCATATGTCACCATTTTTCCTTGATCCCACAATATTTCTAAAATCATAAGCCCATTTTTGTGTCCTTTCACATCCAGGTCAGGAACTATCTTATCTCTCACTTTGGGTAGTAAAAACATATCATCAATTACTCGAGTGATTAAGGATAACTTAATCCCTTACTTGGGTGATTTTCCTAAAGAGATCCTAGGCTCAATGTTAAGTATCATTTGTCTTCTTTGTTGAGTCTTCCATTCTTGATGTCTGGTCTAAAAATGCTATAAAATAATGCATTATCTCCTCATTTGAGCATACATTTTACACTAGAATTACACACATGTAAGATTTCCATGTTCAATCTCTTGAGGTTTATTCAAGGAGTTCACAATCAAGCAATCAATCAAGGTAGACATTCAAGCATTCAAGAATTTTATGCACTTGAACTATTTTGTCTATCATTGAGGCATATTGCCAGCATCCATATACATGAGGTTTCATTTGAGGGGATTTGCTATTATTTTTTATATTGAGGCAAGAATATTGTATTAACATATCTGATCACATATATCAAATATAATTGCATCTACATTGCTATGATATTCTTTATTATTATATTTACTTGTACTACATGTTAGCATTTCTTCTTTACTTTTATTTCAATTTTAGTTTGATTTGTCAACTAGGAATTGATCAAGAAAATCCCCTCCACCCTAGTTTTAAAAACTCTATTTTCATTGTGTGCAAGTGCATATCTACGTAGTTTAGAGCAACAAAATTTGGATCTTGGAACTAGGGTTTTAGGTTGTAGATGAAGTTGTAGAACAAATCAAGGATCGCCTCATCCTTGACCTAGGTCATCCATGACACTTTAAGACATAATGTACCTCTTTAGTTTTTCCCTAACCTGTAGATCACCCCTATCTAGTGGCTTCCAAATTTTTTAGATCTATAAAATAATAGTTCTTAGGTCCAAACCCAAAATAATTCCCATCTTCTAACACATTCTTATACCACTTTTCAAGTCCAAGTTGACCTCCCTTATTGACCTTCAAGTTGTATTTTTTCTTTCATTTTTTGTGTCATATCATTTATCATTATGTCTAAGATCTTATTAGTACACATGCTTAGCTTAGATGTACATGTCCTTTCCTCACTTGCATTTCAATTAGTCAGTCTACTTGCATTTTTCACATACATAATCAAATCAACTAATAAAAATACAATAAAGGGAGTTAATATTATATATAAAGAGATCCCTTGAGTTTGAATCTTCAACAAGGACTTGGATTTAGCATTGGAACCCCTTACATCCACTACTGATAGTATCGATCTAATTTGGGCCCTTTAGAAGGTTATACTTGAAGGTTACTCTTTTACTTTCCCTATAGTGACATTTAAAATTAGGGGTACTAAATACACACATCAATATTTCTTATCTTACACATACATATTGGTGCTTCCTAATTTTTATGTTATAGTAATAAAATAAGTAAATCGTGTAAAACAAGATAAATGTAAGTATTCACCATACTTGTCAAACCTTCATGGATGGATACAGATCAACTACAATTGGGTATATGCATGATCATGGTGTGCCAAAAAGTGGTGCTATGAAAAATATATAGTTTTGAAATGTCTATAAGTGTTTCAAAATCTATTATGACTTTTTTCCCACACATCTTGATATCAAACCAAAAAATGTAATACCTTTCCTTATCAAGCACCCGATGGCATGTCGAGTACCTGATATAGTACGTCAGGTACCTACTATCATATCAAGTATCAATATAGTATTGGGTACTTGAAACTTGCACATAAAAAGTAAAAAACCCAAAAAACTCAAACATTATTCTCATTGTTGGTTTGATGTTTTCTTGTGCAATGCTTCAAGTATAGAATTGCTAATTGAGTACTAAATCAAGTTTCCTCTCAAATTTCATCATTTTGTCAAAGGTAAGTTATATTTTTATGATTTTTTAATTAATTTTTATTAAAAATTTAGGTTTTATAATATATATATATAGGGTTTTTTTTATTTTCATTATAAATTATGAATTCAATTTATAATTCTTAATTTATTTGTAATTTAATATGCATGGCTGACCCTAAAAAAGTTTAGAACACTGAGAAACTAAAAAAATCTCCTAAAAATCATCCACTAAATGATCCACAACCCCCACAAAATCCTCAACCTCCTCCAAAATCCACTACCCCCTCAAAACCCTCCTCTAATTGAAAATTTGATACAAAACAATCTTACTGAATTGAGGGGTTTATAAAACACATATAACAATATACCTACATTGGATCCCATGCTATCCACATTAAACACCATTGTGGATATATTTAGACACTTTCTTAGTAGTATAATGTTGCTCTTCATTGGCATGAGGACATGCATGCCTAGTTTGATGATAGGTTGGATTATGATTAGGTTGCAAGCCTTAACATAACCAATGAAGAAATAGCTAACATATTCATAAACCTAAAAGATGGTAAAAAAGTTGATCCCCAAAAACTCAAATTGTCAATTAAATGGTGCACAAATGAGGCAATGCATGCAAACTTTTGGGATAGCTAGTGCATGGTTTTATGACATACTACCACACAACAATTTTTAGGTGCCATTATATTTCCATAGAAAATTGTATGCTGAATTTGTAAAGGGTTCCAAAGTGAACTATTGGAGCATGAGGCACAACGCAAGTGTATGAGGAGGAGCTCCCCATAATAGACCATTTTCCTAATGGAAGAAAGTTGGCACTTATGTCCTCCCTAGTGATGTCTTACCCCTCCTCTAGTACAACATCCTGATATCATTGTAGAGGCTAGTTCTTAAACTATTAGAGCCATCCATAGATTGAGTAGCCTATTGATCTCCTAGACTAGGTCACTATTTCCTCCCTATATTAATGATGATGGCATGAGTTCATTGGTGAGAAGATCACATGTTTTTGTGCTCCATACTTGTATTATGTTCAAGAATTTATGTTTGGGCCTCATGGGTGACTTTGATTATCAGTTTATATTTGGGGATGAGGATACAACATGCATAGCTACAAAGAATATAAACCCTAATGTGAGAGAGAATGAGGGGCATGCAAAGGAATAGAATCCTTCTATTGGGTAAGTGTATACATTTTTTGTTACAACATTGTAGATTTTAAAAAAATATTTCTATTTAAATAATTTTAACACCTTCACACTTATACATGTATGTAATTCATATATGTTTAGCTAATGACTAAAGAGGAGTTTAGATAGGTGGATGATGTTATGATCTCAACTATTTCACTTGACATTGAGGCATCTATAGTACATTATGTTGTTTTCTCATTGATTTCATATTGGTTACTAAATTATGCATGGTTTCTCATCATTCTTTTATTTTGCAAATATCACTTGCCAGTGGTGGGGAAAGTGTGAGGGGTGAGCCATTGCATATTGACAAGGGAAAGGTACTTAATTTTTTTAAAGTGATTAAATATAGATGCATACTTGTATCTTGTGTGTACTAACAAAATTTTATTAGAGTCTTTATTATACAAAGTGTGGTCACTAATGATGACTCCAGACATATTTGACAACCCAAAACCTTAGGAATTTCTATTCGCTTCCAGAGCCACATTAAATGTATATTTATCATTTAAACTTTTTTTCATAAATTTTACAAAATTTATTGTCATTATAGAAACAACTATGCTTCTTTACTCTTGTAGGAAACACCTAGTGCAACGAAGGTAGGACGTTAGAGTTATGTATCTTTGTTATGCTTGCAAAGGAGGGATCGACACATATAACTTTTAGTTTGAATTCTTGGTTATGTTATAAAGTTAAAATGCTATCAATGATTTATAGATTAATTATTAGATCCATCTCACAACCATACAAACATATACAGGCTAGAGCCAAAGAGATTCATGCATTGCCAAGGAAATATGAGAGGACTCTTGACCACTATAGGAGGTTGACAATTTTGAGAACATATCTCTCAACCTTGCAAGTTTTTTGCAATCTTTTTCTAGAAAATTCCAATAATTAGTTGGTGATAGTATTCCACTTTTTTATGACTTGGAAAAGAGTTTATAAAATTCCAAAAGGTCGGGTCCATAGTAGAATATAGGAGGGCCATTTTTAGAGTGTAGATAACTTATCTTTTGTCTTTTATGGGGGTCTAAACTAGGGGACAAAATTATGGATTGGATTACTATTTTTACCCAGTTGTTTTTCTCATCTTGGAATTACAAAAGTCAAGAATGGGAAACATGTGGCATGGCATTTTTTGCCCATGGTTTTGTAAAACCACAAGCGGTTTCCAAGTTGCAAAATCACTGTATAAGGAGGGCTTGGGAGAAGTTTGATCATTGAATTCTATTTGCAAGACTAGGTGCTAGAATGTGTCTCTCCAAGTTTGAAGTTGTGGTGATGCTCTTGTTAGAACTTGCATTGTAAATGTATTGTAATCTTCTTGGTTTGATAATACATTATGCAGGTTTTGGAGGGTAGGGTTTTTCTCTTGGAAGGGTTTTCCCATGGTAATCACTAAGTTATGTGTTTATTGTGATGTTTCATTTATGCATTTTTATTTGTCTATTGAGATCTCTATAATAGTTAGTTAAAATTTGTAAAATCATCCTCTCAAGATTAGCATAGGAAGTGATTATGCATACCTTTTCTTCCTCACAGATGAGAGAGGTACATGATAAGTCTTTGAAACTTAAAATATTCATAAAATAATTGATATGTATAATCATATAAATTCAGTAGTCTAACTTTGTGGTTTCCTTTTTTGTTCACATAGGAGGCATTTGATCCATAGAGTACATCAAAGAAGCTGCATTTTGATGGTCCATTAGAGATGCATCATGACAAATTTTGAGATGGTATATGCCACATTGTATACATAAACTTTCATATTATAGACATATTTTGATGGCATTTTCCATATTTTGTATATGAATATATGCATTTTGATATATATATTTGTGCCATTCATCTACACATGGATATACATTTTAATATACTATATTATTGTTCAATTTTTTGTTTGTGTGTATTTGCATGTTTAGTATTTTCAATTCAATTATTTTAATTTGTGAAACAAAATTATCAACCTTTAGTATCAACATTCTATTCTATGCTGAAAGATTATCTATTAGTTAGTGAGTTCCTTGATGTTAGAGGTGTCAAGAGAAGTGTAGTGCTCATTGATTATCACAACCCTAAAGATCCTTCTAAGTTTGGAAGCAAATGTAATGTCATGGAAGCTAACATGCTGGCTTGGCTTTGCATGTACATAACCAACTTATGTGTCTACAAGAAAAAAAACATTTCTATGATGACCAAGTATAAAGATTAAATAGACCTTATCATAAGAAAAATAGGCATGTCATACCTCTTTCTCTTTCTAGGAAGAAACTATCAAAAAAATGCATTTAACAAGTGGGTGCCTGACAAAAACACAATGAATCTTGATGGATATGTACCAAAAGTAAGAAGTGTGGATGCATTCCTAGGAGAAGAGAAAAATATAATATTTTTTCTTTGGTAAGGTATGCCATTCATAATTTGAATGGAAAAACATCATAAAATTATGCTTAGTGCACCTTGGAGATGCTTCAGTGCATAGTGACTGTGAATGTTCTAATGATTCTATAGCCAAAATAAGGGTCTCACTAGGGTTCACATGCCAATCTATAGATGAAAACTCTAACAAATCAATTCCATAGTGAATGGCTCTAAAGTTACGTAGTGGTGCACTAATGAACTGAGGAACACTGCAAGTTTTTGCATCAAGTGAGATCAGTGTGCCAAATTCAAATAGAATCAAATCTCTCATAAATGAGAGAAGTTATTGTAGACATCAATATCATGGTCTTGTCTCATATTATGGTTCATGTATACCCCTCACAAGCTCCAATTTACAACCCTTAGGAGATCGTTATTAAAATAGACTTAGCACACCTTGGGGACACTTCAATGTGTGGTGGTCGCAAACATCCTTGTGACCCTTTGGTGTAAATAGGGGTATCAATAGGATTCACCCACCCATCTAGAGCTGAAAATATGGATGAATTGATGGCACAATAAACATTTCAAAAGTTACATTGTGGTGCACCAATGAACTGAGGAATATTGCAAGATTTGATATCAAGTGAGATAATTGTGCTAAACTCAATTTTTTTTTGGATGTACTAGAACTATAAAATAGTATTATAGACATCGATGTCATAGTCCTATAACATCTGATGGTTCATTGATACGGACTCACAAGCTCTAAGTTATAACCCTCAAAAGAGCACTACATAAATGTGTTTAGTACACCTTAAGGACACTTTAGTATGGGGTAGTCACAAACATTCTTACAACTTGGTGGTCAAAATAGGGGTGTTGCTAGGGTTCACCTACCCATTTGGAGATAACAACATTGATGAATTGATGTGACAATGAATGGTTTGGAAGTTACATAGTGGTGCACCAATGAATTGGGGAAAATCGCAATTTCTGACATCAAGTGAGATTATTTTGTCAGATGCAAAAAAAAAAGAATCTCCCATAACTGAGATAGGTTAAATTGTAGACATTGATATCATAGTCATGTAGCATCTAATAGTTCACTGATATCTATCACAAGCTTTGAGTTACGACTCTTGGAAGATTTCTACCCAAATTTTCTTAGTCCACCTTGGGGACACTTTCTAGTGCATGGTGGTCACAAAAATCCTAGAAACTCTATGGTTAAAATAGGAGTTTCATTAAGTTTCACCTACCCACCCAGAGCTAAAGGCATTGAAAATTTGATGCCACGGTGAATAGTTCAAAAGTTACATAGTGGTGTACAAAATGAACTAGGGAACAATGCCAATTTTGGCATCAAGTGAGATCATTGTGCCAAATGAAAATAAAATTGAATCTCCTAGAACTGAGGTAGATTATTGTAGACATCGATATCATAGTATTTTAGCATCTAAGAGTTCACCAATACCCCTCATGAGCTATGAGCTATGACTCATGGAAGATCATTGCCCAAACATGCTTTGTGCACCTTGGGGATGCTTTGGTATGTAGTATTCATGAATGTTATAGCAACTCCATGGTCAAAAAAAGGGTGTCACTAGGGTTGACCCACACATAAAAAGCTAACTATGCTAATGAATCGATACCATGATGAACAATTTTGGGTCAACTCACAAATTTTTACAATAATTCCAATATGTGACACTATTATGTCAATGACACCTTGAATTTTGTAAGCATGACCAATATTAATTATATGAACTAAAAACTTCATCTTTATTCTCCCTCCATGTTATTTCATGACTTTGACTACTTTGACCACTTTGACCAACCTTGACCAATAGGGAGTAATAGGCAAAATGGTTACATAAATAAGCATAGGAATCTACAATTCAAATCAATTATATAAAAACACATTAGAAAACCTTATGAAAATATATATTAAATCAATCAATTCAAATTTATAGTATTGCAAGTGTTTCATCATAAATACAATTGAATGGTAAAAATATGAATATATCTTTGCCATATATTTGAAGTAATAAATAGATGGAGAAAAAGGTATGAAATGCACATCATTGTGTATATTAAGTCATTGCATAAAAATATAATGTATATAATTGATACAACCATATTATATACTATTGAGTTGTCATTTTGCATGATGCTTAATGACATGAATCCTTTTGAACTCCTCTCTTGAAAAGCTGATCTAGGATCAACTCCAAGGTTTTGGGTGATCTTGCAAGTTAGTAGAATCCACTTAGTTGAAGATAAAAAAAATTTGTTCACAGGGTGTCCTTTGCTGGTTCTAAGAGATTTTAGATAAGATGATGAATTTGCTTGCTATCTCAAAAGAATAAACACACAAAAAAAAACATGTTTTTCTATTTTTCTATTTTTTTAATGAATGCAATCTAACAAAGAAACTATATGAATTCCTAATTTGAACAAAGGTTAATAAAGTAAATAAAAAAATAGGGTAACAAGAAGTTTAAGAAAATGACTTAAAAAGTAAATTCTTAACGGATATAAGCAACAAAAACAATGTGTTTGTGAGTTAAACTTTTGAAAAGATCAGTAGGTAACGAATGAAAATAGGAGTAGCACTTAATTCCACTAATGCAATCATCAATGGGAATTCAATAATTGTGAGTTTTTTCATTTTTTGTCAAATCGCAAGGCCACAAAAAGTATACTCATGTGATACAAAAAGCTTTGCAGGAACAAAATGGATGATCTCTTCTCAAACTAAGTACATCAGAAGAATTTGTAAACCCATAGAAAACACCAAAATTAAAAGATCACACAATCAAAATAATGCAATAAAACTATTGGCTCAATTACATTCCATCAATAGCCATTCAGAAAATATAAAACACTTAGGCAAGAATCACTACACTCCAAATGTGAGCACCAATAGCATATATGATTGCATCAAAATAATAGCTTGACATACATATTACATTCCTAAATTTATAAGAAATATTCTCCTCAATTTGTGTTGAGACTGAGAGATATCTTTATGCAAACATATGCTTCTAAACTAATAAAACAACTCTATTTATGTACAAACTAACTCTCTAACTGGTGCTTAATAATACATATTTATATCATTAAATGGATGCATGAGCCTTTACATGTCTTAAAATAAAGAAAGCATGAGAAAATAAGAAGAAGAAAGCCATTAGATGATGTAGGAGTGTCTAAAAGTGCCAAAATTAGAAGCTCCATATTCACTAGGCATTTGCAAGAGTTAAACTACCATCAGAATGCATTTTCGATGCATGGAAAGCTCTAAATTTAGAACTGGAGGTTGGTGATCCAATACTCCAACTTCTCTATTCTAGAGCTCGACAGTTGAAGCTTGCAAGGCAAAAGGGATGCCCAAAAAATGAAAGACTTCCCCCATGCTAAACCCATTTCATGAAGACTTCCCTTTAGGCCCTCGACTGTGGCACCTAGGAGTTCTTGACCCCCATTGCCTTTTCTAGTGGCCAAATAGAGACTTTTTTACACATTTTTTGGTTTTGTAGATGGGCTCAGTGTTATTGGCGATGGATCCATGATCTCTTTCACCCCTTCTGCCTAGAACCTTTTTCTTAGCATATGGTTCTTCTAGGTGATAATACTCAAATACCCTTCAAGTACACCCAAATATGGCATACTTTTAGATTGGGAATATTATTTACCATTTCAAAATATCTCAATGCAATTATTTATGCTAAAAACACACTTGACATTAATGTGGCTATGCACGCTAAAGCATGTATTTATAACAATGTCATGTTACAGATTTGAGTACAAATAGATAAAGTGGCTTTGGAGGTGGCTCACTTATAGGAGCTTTTGGCTCAATTGGGAAATGCCCCTTGTATAGTAGCTTGTGTTTTGTCAGATTTGGCCTACGATGACCGTACTCCTCCTCATAGTCACCATTGAGGAAGTAGTAGTTCTGCTTGTTGCTCAAATATGCCTCACTCTCAACTACATCGCTCTCCCAGTGGTGGTGCTTTTGGTCAGTACTTCTCTTCTAGAGGATTTAGTGGTTGGCACCACTCTACCTTGCCTCCTCAAAGGTCTAGTTTGAGGTGATCCCCAATGGATCCTCCTACTACTCCTGCTACCAGTTGGCCCTCTACACACTCAGACCCCAAGTGGGTGTTTCCCTAGCTAGACTTAGCCATTTCTCCTCTCAAGTTTGAGGGAGAGAAAGATGAAGATAATGTTGTTTCTGATGTGATGGATGGGCTCCCCACTGAGCCATCTACTTAGCTCACCCTTGGGTGGGGCTCTGATGATAAGGATCCTCCTCCCTCGGCTGGCACTACACTGGTAGCATGAGGATTTCTTTTTTTTCTAATATTTTCTAAAAGTTTTTTTTGATGAATAGTTAATTTTTGGGCTATGGCCATATGAACTCATGGGGTGATCCTATTTCCCCCAGCCCCATGTTTTGTGAATATGTAACTTTTTTGTATTTTTTTTTAATATAAGGAAGGGACTATTCATCAAAAAAAAATTAGAATTGGCAGTTAACTATCGGTGCACCTTTGACTTCTTCAAAAACTTTTGATGCACCTTGAAAGAAGTGCACCTTAGAAGCAACACACCTAGTGCACCTACACACCTGGTGCATCTATGCACCTAGTGCACCTGTGCACCTCAGAAGTAGGTCCAAAATATGCAAAATTTTACCAAGCGTTAAAACTAAAATTTTAGCTTCTAGTTTTTGTCCTCCTCTATACCAGAGCTATGTTTATGTATTTGCTCTTGAATTTCTTAATAATCTCCATGACTAGGGTAACATCTAATAAATTTAAAACCTCATATTTATGCTTCACATTCCACCTATAATTGCTTACCTCAATGCAAGTCTCCACAAAACCTCCTAGTTTCACATCCAAGTCTAGTAATGCTTCTTCAGTCCTAAATGCTTGTCTAATATCATCGTCATTAAAAGCTTCTTCAAAAGTCTTCTAGAAATGTTCAACAACTACTTCTATAGTCATTAATTTATCCCTTGAATCATCTTCAAATATATCTAAGCACACATCACTGTAATGTTTCTCTACCTCAAAAAATTTCTCTTGGGTTTGATCCTTGAGCTTATGAATATCTACATGTAATGTTTCCATCACTTTATTACCAACTTCAATGTTCTCTATCCAATCATCAATTTTATCTAGATCCTCATTTGTATACACATCCATTAACATCTAATACCTTTGACCCTTGATTGACTATAATGCTTGTAGGTCCTTACCCTAGGTATACACTTCGTTCATTAAACCAAAATCCTAATTCAATATAGCCACTAGCTTATCTACATTATTATACATATGGTGTAGTGGTTTGAGATTTCCTTGTATGATCTGCACACCTTTCTCTTCAAAAATTTCTCACCATTGTTGATAAGCTTTCAAAAATTGATCTAACTACACAATCTCCTTATCCCTTTTCTCTAGTGCCACATTTAAAGTCTCCTCAAGACTTTTAGGATCTAATGAACCAAAAAATTCATTTAGATACCCCTTTAGGATCTCATTTTTCTTCTAAAGTGTCATCAATTTTGTCTCATCCTATTCTAAGTTCCTAAACACTTCCTTGATTCCCATTGTCACCATTAATTTGGCAGTGTCTATAGTGGGTTTCCCAAGCACAACCTCTTTGATTTGATTATCTCTTCGAGTCAATTCCTCAATATCTGCATGTGGAGGAGGGATAGAAACATGAGAAAACAAGTCCTAATTCTAATCACTCATCATAAAGGCTAGTGCTTGTGCATCTTTTGGAGGCAAGTTAGGCTTCCTAAGAGCTTCAATCAATTCTTTCATTCCCTCTTCTTTAGTATCATACTATTGTCTTTTGTTTCTAATCACCTCTTTCTTCAACCATCTCAGAGAATGTTCCATTAGAGATTTACCTTTTGAAGAAGAAGGAGTTTGTTCTTTTATTCTCTCTCCCTTATCACTCCTCTCCAGAGTATTGTCCTTTTGTAAGAGATCCACATTGGGAGTTTTTGTATCTGTAGAGTCCATAGTTCTCACCTCTATGTCTTGGGAAGTCTATTGAGGCTACTCACATATTTTTCCTTCCTCTAACACTTCATTGGTGGATACTTGTTGTGGCTCTTCTTCCTTTTCAGCTTGGACATATTCTTCCTCATTTCTTGGAGGGAGATGAGTAGCTTATCCTTTATCCACACAAAATATACCCTTCTTTGATGATGATGGAGCTACTTCAAGTCTTGTAGATGAGGTGGCAATTGACTCTAATCCTCTTGTTGAGGTTGATTAGTTAGAGTATCTCTTATCTTATCTCCCACCAATTCAATTCCAACCAACATAAAATCAAAATCTAACATCTAAAATACATCAACCCCTTCATTCTCCTATTCATAAATCAATTACTCCATCTCATCCTCAAAAGTTGTAGACTGAATAGGCTGTGTGGTAATGGATGGTGGTGTAATGGTGGAGCTTCTTCTATGTTCTAAATTTTTTTCTCTAGCAAGATAAGTCCTTTGACTCAAAGGAAGGTTATCTTCTTCATCTTCATCATCCTCTTCTTCCTCTTCTGGAATGACTTCTAAGACGGATGGAAAAGGAATAACTCTTCTAATCACCTTTTGTCTCCTCTTGACCAAAGTTTCAATCTTTCTTCTCTTAGGAGCCAATGGGGACATGTGTACTTCTTATTGAGGAGGTGACACTATTTTTACTTTTGTTTCAGTTCCTCCTTGCCCTTGTTTAGTTAGGGGCACTTGAGCATTATCCTGGGTCTATGTAACTTCTAAATTCTTTAACCCTTCTACATTCTTTGTCCCTTGTTGTGGCAATGCTTGAGTTGTTACTTCTTCTGGCTCATCTTGTTGAGCTGAAGTTCTTTTCATCTTACCCTTACCCTTCTAAGCCCTATAGTATCCAACTTCTCTATCGAGTTGGTGCACTATTTTCAGCCTCACTAGGGACTAAGCTGTGAAAGTGGGCACTGTTATCTTGGCTCCTCTACCTTTTGCTAGGTGGGCTATAGTGTGGAACACTACTAGTTGAATAATTAGATCCAATTTGAAAGGTCTTTTGATCCAATCCTTGGTCAATTTGATGATGTGCCTAGCCCTATGATTAATATCTAAATTTTCTTCCTTATCGATCTCTACATTCATAATGGGTCAATCAAAAATCTTATCTCTATTATATAATGGATCTAAGACATCTTCGATATCTTGCTGCACTACTTTTAAAGGAACCTTTATCTTCAAAGTATTGCTTTCTAAATAGAGAGTCATCCTACAATAATCCCTTATATGAATATTGTAGTCATCTACTACATTTATCCAATGGTCCTCAATTGCATCTTCATGTTGCAATGTTTGGCCCGCTAAGTGCTACACTCTTCCAATGTTATCAAAATAGGGATGTGGAGATTTATATTCATCTAAGGGATATTGATCCCACTTAGACTCAAAAGATAGAATATCCTATCTCCGGACCACACCCAAGCTATCTTGTGTTACTTCCTTACTCTATCAAATGGATACCTAGGGAGCTTGTTGGGATTGATAGTGGTACCCACTACCCTCAAATAAGTGAATGTCCAAAATTGGATGTAATAGGCACCAACTTCTAAAATCTTGGCCACCGCCTCATCAAACATCCTTTTTGTGTAAACCCCTTTAATGAACTGAATAATTGTGAAAATAAGGCATCATTCACAGTTATGTATTCCTTGTTGTGCTCTGAAAGCTTTTTCATTATCAACTAGGCATATACTATATAGGGCCATGTGTTTACATCTTGCATGTTTCCCTTCTTGAACAATTCCAAATAATCCATTGCTCTTGTAGCTAATAGGCACACAAAATAGGATATCATGTAGAACTTACAATTGTTCTTAACTTCCACCAGCTGCTCATCCATATTCTCACTAATAATTGAAGCCCAATCAATCGACATCTTTTCTATTCTGATGGTCTCAATGAAATGCACCATCCATATGTTCAGGTGTCCTAATGCAGGTAACCCCATGACTATACTCAAAAGTACTATAGAATATCCAATGTCATCCTTCATATAGCACCTTTCCATGTCCACTTTTCCTTCTTTGTGCCCAAGAGGAGTCTTCTCAATGAGGTACAAGGATTGGATGATTCTAGATGCTTCTACTACATGTTCTTTATACCATCTTTCCACCTGGTGATAGGCCAATCCGATATATTGGTCTTCTCTCAAAAAGTGGAATACCTTTTCTATGTTCTTAGGTCTCAAATCTAACATGATCTCTCTAGTTATACTCTTAAGACCCTTTCTTCGGAGACATAGTTTTCCACCAATGCCATGATCAACTTGGAGGACTTCGTACCAATACTTGGTGTGATGTTGCATTGAATAGTCTCGACTGGATAAGAGTAGATATCATAGGGGACCTCTCTATAGGTTTGTTGCACAATACTAGGAATGCATTCTAGTTTTTATGACCAAGTTCAGTGTCCTAGAGCTCCAAATAGTCATCTTGGAAGTGTGACTTTGCTGAAATACCTTGAAACTTGAAAACCACTAGTTTCGGGACCATCATTGTAGCAAGGGAGGATGATGAAGAAGCAATTGAATCTATATAAAATCAACATTTATTAGTCTAAAGTTTGAAAAAAATTAATTAATACAAACCCTAATGATGACAAGAAATAACCTAAAAACCCTAATCTACTTTTGAAAACATCTAAAAGCCATAAAAACCCTCTAAAAAATAAGATTACACACCTAGCACACCTCGAAGGTGCACTAGGTGTGCTTTCTTCCATACAATACTTCATAGAATAAGGGTGTGCATCTAGCACACTTGATGGGGTGTGATAGATGCACACCTTTATAAAATGCAAAGGATTATGAAGTGTTAGAAGGGGTGTGCATTTAGTGCACCTTGGGGGTGCGCTATGTGCACACCTTTTCTTCATTGAGAGGAATGCTTGGCCTTAGTGAAGGTGTGCAGCTGTGCAACTTTCACTAGGTGTTAGTTTTAAGTTCTTTAAGTTTTTTAATGTTTTGAAGTTGATGCAATAGAGGTGCACACTTTGCACACCTCAAGAGGTGTGCAAGGTGCGTACCTTTATCTAGTTATGTTTAACATTTTTTTTTGTATATGTGTAGGTGTAAGGAGAGAGATTGAGCATAGTAGCACACCTTGGGAGTTGTGCAAGTGCGAGTAAAAGAGCATAGAAGAAAGAATAAGGTAAGAAAGGGGAGTCCCAGGTTTTATAGACCCAGGGCTTAGCGCACCTCTTGGAGGTTCATTGCTATGTAGGTGCACAATTACACACTTCCACTAGTGAAGCACTCCCCAATGTGACTTAGCACACTAGCACACCTGGTGAGGTGTCCTAGGTGCACTAGTGCACATCTCTATATGCAAAAAATATAACTTTCTCCCTCAGAATTTTTTTTTTTTAGAATCTAGGTTCTCAAGTAGAGACCTAGATTAGCCAAAGACATTAGGAAAAAACTCTTTAAAAGACTTGGACCCTAGACTAGGAATCTAGAAAGCTAAATAATAAAGTAGGGGGTCCCCATTTCTAGACAAAATAGGGTGTGTGTTGTGAAACCCCAACATATAAAAATACATTAATATTACAAATAACCCTAGATACACAAATATCAAAAAGCCTAGAGTCAAAACTATCATAGAATTGTCTTTGTTCTACTCCTTAAAATATTTATATCTCCATGCACTACTACTCTTGATGACAACTACATTTTAATATTGTACAAAATATCAACATTATAAGCATAATAATAAGTAAATATTGATACATATATACTCCAAATTGGGGTATAAGAATCTCATACATCCATAATTTGTAATCTTTGCATTTGGAATGCATGAGAATAAGATAATTTAATTGGGAAAAAAAAGATATTAATGGGTTCACCTAATCATAATGAATAGAAAATGTAAATGAATGAAATAACATAAGAGGAAAATGCCCATGAACATATGAAACCTTGTTGCACAAATTAGTAAACATACCTAGTGAAGTGTTCTTGAAGGGCCATCTCTTTGCTTGAGGCTCTCCAATAGGGCTTTGTGATCAGTATTACTAATAATAAAAAATTAATTTTATTTTTAGTCTTCCTTGATGCTTCAAAAAATTTACATTTTCTTCTATAATAATGTGTGAATATATGATAATTGTTTTGTGCTTCTCATAGTCTTTGAATATGGGAATTCCATTATTTCTAAGCACGTATGTTCACACCCATGTTCTAGCAATAACAACTAAACTTGTAGGATATGTGAATTTAACATAATTTGCAATCTCTTGCACAAGATTTTGTTTACTTCTTACACAATGTGCTAACAAATAATCTAATTTCTCATATTTCCCTTGTGGTGCAACCAATGCAAAGACATGTCCTACGTAAAGAAGATCTAAGAGATGGTCATACTCAATTGAACTTTCCATGTCATCATTTTTTATAGTGATCATAAGAGACAATGGAGTAAGATAATGGAGATCCTATATATCCACCTGCTCACTCGACTCTCAATAATCCCAATCACATTAAAAACAACTAGGACAAAAGAAAGCTAGCTGTCATGTCCAAATTGTCCATGTACTAAAATTGGAGCTATGAGATGAATGCATATTTGAAGAGTCTCCTAGTGTAGCACAATTCAATCTATCACCTAAGGAGGAGCCCTCCTCAACCAACCCAAAAAACTTGTGCATTTCTAAGTCAAGAGTCCCCCTATGATAATTTAGATGTACACCACTAAACTATGGTACATGCATCAAGAAGTTTTGTTTTCTAAATCTTCATTCGCTCTTTGACTAGATATCTCTTCATACATGCCTATGTTTGTCATGCTCCCCTTTCCCATTCCTAAAATTTAAAAGGAAGTCCAAATTTGAGGAATGCCCCTCTCTACATGCATTCTACACAACTAATAAAATATGCTAACATTATTAAATTGACTTGTGCAGTTATCTAACTAACTGAGATATCTATACATAGTAATATTATGTTCTTGTAAAACTCAAAATATTTCTCAAAAAAATTTTGGACAAATGCATGAGAGTCAAATTTATCTTTGCTCATATAAAAGTAGTACTCTCTTATTATATTTTGGCTATCTTCTACACTATCATGGGTGTTTCTATATGTTATATAGAAAGAAAAGCAATCTGAATGGAATTGTAATACTAAGATTGTATCTCATTTTGGGGCTACAATGTGTAGTTCTTTGTAGAGTTAATAATGGATATAATAGTACCAATTGAGAGAGTGTCCTTTCACATTCTAAACTATTTATCCAACCATTAAGATCTATGACTATTCCTTGTATACTTGTGAAAAATATTTTCTTGAAATTTGAAAGAAAATCAACCACACACATTTCTTTTGCAACCAACTCACATAGAGAGCCTTCATGTCCACTCTTTAATGTATATTTCAATGTTTCATATACATTTTTTGAAACTATTGTCTTTCCAAGATCTTCTTCACACCCTTCATGAAAACATATTATAAATTTTGATAAACCTATTGAAATCTAATTGAAAAGATCATTATTGAAGAAGGGAGATTGTTGATAAAGAATATTTTCAATCATTTTTTTGTCATTGATGTCAAACCTACTATTTACTGGAATGACAATTTCTTATAAGGTCCAAGTACTATCACTTATTTGATTGATAAAAGAGGATTTAATCAATAAGATGTAACAAAAGCACCTAAGGGAAAGGTTGAGTTATGGTTTTGTAATGAAGTACGAGGATCAATTAAGATAATGATAAAATGATGTATTGATAATACACTTGAAGATATAGAGGTTGGCTACACTTACAAACTCTAAAAGAATAAATTGTATCAAAGCTATCTACAAAGCTTGACTAAGTTCATTAGTGGGTGTCGAGCAAGCTAGCTCATGTTGAGAAAATTATCAGTAAGTTCCAAGAAAATGTAAAATCTAGTGTGCACCAAGTGAAACAGAAGCTGTTGAGCATCAGTAAAACATAGTTGATGCTGAGTGAATCCACAGTATGTGCCAAGCATTAGTAAAACATAGTTGATGCTGAGCGAATCCATAGTAGGTGCCAAGAATCAGTAAAACATAGTTGGTGCCAAGTAACACAGTATGTGCCAAATATCAAAAATTCAATAGTGCCAAGCTACTGCATTATTTGAAAAGTCAAAGACTAACCAGATCTCAGCCGACAAGTTTGTTACCTTGAAGTTTGTGAACCAGATGGAAGATAAGGATGATGAGCTAGTGGCACAAAATTTTAGGTTAACCATTTTTGGATGAATACAAGTGGATTTTTCATGATGTTTCTAGAATAAACAAGATAAGGGATAGATACATTGTATCTTACCTAATCCATTTGAACCAAAACTAAGAGCAGAAAGGTTAGAGTGGGAAAAGTATTCCAGAATTCTATTTAAGGAGTTATAGGTCAAGAAAAAAGAGTGGTTGGTTGGAAAGAGTATGTGGTGTCAAAGAGAAGGCATCAAGAGGGAAGAATAGAGTACATAGACTCTGCTTTGATAGGTGACCACAAAGGTGATTTTATTGGCACAATGAGCATGGAGACTGAAGAAGAAAAAGCTTGAAAGGAGGAAAAGCTATCAGATCTATAGAGACTGAAGGTCAAGAAAATTTGAGAGCTGAATTGAGATCTGAAATCTGCAAGTTATGTTGTGAGTTGTATCAGATCAAAAGCCCTTATTGTTACTCTCTAGCAATTGTATCAGTTATGGTAAAATCCTATGAACTTAGGTTGGTTTAACAATCATTTGTAAATCCTTTAATAGGGTGACATTCAAAGTGAATGATATAAAGTCCTTTAACTAGGCCCACTTCTAATAGGGTGGTTGAAATCCTTTAACCAAGTCACATTTAATAGTTTGTTGTAGCCTTTAATAGGGTAGGCTTTTCATAGGGCATCACTTTGGAAGAGTGAGAATTGAGTAGCATGTCAGTGGTGGTTTTTCTTAAATTGGGTTTCCACATAAATCACTATGTTATGTGTTGATTTTTATGTATCGTTCTTGCATGTTGATTTATCAATAACTTGCAAGAAGAAAGTTTTGCTTGGATGCATGATTAGTTTAATGGGCTCACTATACTTAGTGAGAAAAATTTATTATGACATTTGGACCTTGAATAATTAATTCACCCCCATCTTAGTTATTCTAAATAATTTCTAACAATTGGTATCAAAGCCATCTGCTAATTTGGTTTAAAGGTACTAGAAGTAGAAAAGATCAAGATGTCCAAGAGAGAAGTTCCCAAGCTCAATAGAGATAACCTTGTTGCATGGAAAAGTCTAATAAAACTACACTTTGGATCAATAAGTGATCATGTACAAACCTCAATTAAAGTGAAACATGTTGATCTAGTTGGTGTCCCTACTGTAGAAGATATGAAGAAAAATAAGGAGCATAATTAGGTAATGTTGGAGATTGCCTCTATCCTCAACTATGTTGAATTTGATGACATCAATTGATGTGACTCAGCATTCAAGATGTGAAAAGCCTTGATTGATATTTATGGGGAAGATTAGAATGTCCAAAGAGAAAAAAGAGAAAGCCTCAAAAGAAAATTTGATGACATGAGAATGGAGGAAGGTGAGAACATTTCTCAATATGCCTCTAGAATAAAGGAAGTAGTAAGTGTAATAAGAAATTTGGGTGGTTATTTAGATGATGAAACAGTCAATAGAAAGTTCTTAAGAACCTTGCTCCCCATCTATGCTATTAGAGTATTAGCCATCCAAGAGTTAAGATGCGTACCAAGAAATAAGCTAACTCTTGAAGGTATAGTGGGAAGACTCATGCATTTGAGTTATCCAACTTTGATAACTATAGACTTGAGAATCTTGAATCTGCTTTTAAGGCCAAGCTATTGTTGAAAGATAATGAAGAGGTGAAACCAAAGAAGAAGAAGTGAAAGGTAAAATATGCATCTAGTGGTAGCAGCACAGAGGAAGAAGATGTGGAACAAAGTACTACTAGCCAGAAGATTTTATAGAGGCAAAGGTAAATTCAAAGGTAAGTTGACTATCATTTTTTTAATTGCAATGGATTAGGACATATTTTTGCAAGGTGCACATAGAAAATGAACTATAGAGAAGGAAACAAGCACAAGAACAAAAGAGAAGATGATAGCAAAGATTACAAAGACAAAGGCAAAAAGTGCTACATTGTTGAAGAAGAGGATTCTGATGAAAATGATGATGAGGTAGTCTATGTAGCCATGCAGGATGAGTTAGATGAAAATGAGGCAACAAAACTACTAACTTATGTAAATAAGAATGGAAAATGGATCATAGATAGTGGGTGCTCACATCAAATGACAAGAGACAAAAGTAAATTTGTTACCTTTACTCAGTATGATGGAAATAGTGTTAGATTTAGAAATGATGCTATGTCTAATCAAAGGAAAAGGTTCTATCAAGCTTAGAGAGAAAATTTCATGTGATAATACATATTATGTTGAAGGATTGAACTACAATCTGCTATTTATGTCATAGTTAGGCAATGTAGGATGCAAAGTAGAATTTGGAAACAAAACTGCCAAAATCTATGACAATGATGGAAATCTGATAGGAAAAGGAGACCAAACTAGGAGTAATTTTTTTTACCTAGATATGGAAGATGTAGTATGTCTTGTTGTTAGATTTGATGATGTGTGGCTATGGCATAAAAGGCTATATCATGTCAACTTTGATAATTTGATTAGCATTATCAAAATGGAGAAAGTCAAAGGCTTACCTAGACTAAAGAAGCCTAACAATACAATGTGCAAACAGTGTCAACTAGGAAATATGACCAAGTCAAGTTTCAAAAGTAAAACCTATACTTCTAAAGAAGTAGTAGAGTTAGTGCATACTGATTTATGTGGCCCAATAGAAGTGCAAATCTACAAAGGAGATAGATATATAATGTTGTTTATTGATGACTAGTCTAGGATGATGACTGTCATGTTCTTAAAGAAAAAAATTGATGCATTTCAAATGTTTAAGTGGTATTTGGCCAAGGTTGACAAGGAAATAGGGAAGAGTCTAAAGTACCTAAGATCAGATAGAGGAGGAGATTTCACATCAAAATAATTTGAGACATTTTATAACAACAAAGGAATTAAAACACAAACATCAAAACCTAAAACTTCCCGATAGAATGGCATTGTAGAAAGGAAGAACAGATTGGTGATAGAGTGTGCTAGAATATTAATGATGGAGAAGAATGTTGCTCTAAAGTATTGGAGAGAAGCTTTAAGTATAGCTCTCTACACCCTAAATTGATTACAAATTAAAAAAGGTACAAATGTAACACCTTTTGAACTATGGTATGGTCACTCACCCAATGTAAAAGATTTCAAAGTGTTTGGATGTAAATGTTATATTCTTAAAGATTCTAGAAATGAAAAGTTTGATGCAAAGAGTGATGAAGGCATATTTCTTGGATACCCCACTAGAAGTAAAGCATACAAGTGTTTAAATACTAACACTAACAAAATTGTGGAGAGTGCAAATGTAAATTTTGATGAGCATGCAAAAATTCAAGATGATGAATCTCATAAACTAGAAGAGTACAGATCCTTTGTATACTTCTATGAAGGAATGCCTACTAAAGAAGAAGCTGCCAATCAAGTTGAGAATCAACAAAAATTTTTAGTATTAGCTAAGTCACAACCAATGAATTCCAATTTTCATTCAGAAGCTGAGTTGAAGAGTGAAGATAACGCCAAGCTACCTGAAAGAGATGTATACAGTGACTCTAAAGCTGAAAGACTAAACACAGAAATAAGGAAAGAACCAAGGCTATCCAAGTATGTTAGAAGACATCGCCCTATAGAAAAAATTATTGGTGACATGGAATAGACTAAGGAATGAATCATGTCTGCTAAGCAAGATTGAACCCAAAAAAGTGAAAGATGCACTACAGGATGATGATTGGTTGTAAATCTATGGAAGAGGAGATTGATTAGATAGAGAAGAACAAAACCTAGACTTTAGTTCCAAGACCAGATGATAAGAATGTGATTGGTACCAAGTGGGTATTTAGGAACAAGCTAGATGAGAATGGTGAGATCACAAGAACTAAGGCCAGACTAGTCTGTAAAGGTTATGCACAAAAGGAATGACTAGACTATGGGGAAACATTTTCCCATGTTGCAAGGATGGAAGGAGTAAGGACACTACTTGCATATGCTACTTACAAATGTTTAAAAGTCTACCAAATGGATGTAAACTCTACTTTTTTGAATGGTATACTATAAGAGGAAGTATATATAGAACAACTAGAGGGATTTTTTGATGACAACAACAAGGATATGGTTTGCAAATTGCATAAAGTTCTTTATGGTTTAAAACAAGCACCTAGAGCATGGTATGAGAGACTTCACAAATATCTTGTGAAGATAGGATTTGAGAGAACAGATGACAACAACAACCTATATATCAAAGTAGAAAAAGGTAAAGACATTTTGATATCTAAAATTTTTGTTGATGATATAATATTTGGAGGAAAAGATGCACTATGCAAAGATTTTGTTGATCAGATGAAACATGAGTTTGAGATGTCAATGTTTGGGGAAATCAAATTCTTTATTGGATTGCAAGCACATCAACTGAAACATGGTGTATTTGTGACCCAATCAAAATATATCAAGGAGATACTCAAAAAAAATTTCTTAGAGGATTCAATACTAGTCAGTACACCAATGGTAACAAGAAATAAGCTATCCAAGAATAATGAATCAACTAAAGTAAATCAAACAATGTACAGATCAATGATTGAAAAGTTGCAGTATGTTGTGCATAGTATACTAGACATTGCATTATCTATTGGAATAGTGGCAAGATTTTTTGCAAACCTAAGATAAAATCATCTTATGGCAATAAAAAAGAATAATGAGGTACCTAAAAGGAATAGATGACTTTGACTTATATTACAAGAGGAGTGAAAAGTTTGAGTTGAATGCTTACACTAATTCAGATTGGGAAGGTAATATAGATGATAGAAAAAGCACCAATGGAGGAGCACTTTTCCTAGGTAAAAGATTAGTCACTTGGACTAGCCAAAAGAAAAGTTGTACCTCACAGTCCACATCTAAAGTTGATTATGTTGCTACTACTATCAACTACACCAATATTGTATGGATCAAGAAACTATTGAAAGGTATGAAGGAAGAGGTAACTGAACCTGTGATACTCTATTGTGATAATACAAGTGCCATCAACATATCAAAGAATCTTGCGATGCATGCTAAAACAAAATACATTGCAATTAAGTATCACTATGTAAGAGAACTGGTGGAAGATAAACAATTGAAGATGGAATATGTCAACTCAAAAGAACAAATTGCTGACATCTTCACACAAGCATTACCTAAATATGCATTTGAGTATCTTAGAGGTAAGTTAGGGGTGATACCCCTATCCAAGGCTGCTTAAATAACAACAAGATTTTCCTACATCAAATGAGTTGATTGTTGTAATGTTATAAATTGATGTAGAGGATACTTACTTTAGGTTTTTCTTGGAGTAATTAAAGTACTAAAATTTCAAATCAATCACAAGTAAGGTGACAAAGGGAGAAATTGGAGTTCCTAGAAATACTACACTTGCATGATAAGATGCTGACATAATATGCCTTTGGCATTGTTGTCAAAGAGGGAGAAATACCTAAACTGATCACATCTTTGATCAAAGTGGAAAGTTACAAAAAAGAGGGAGAAATAGCAATAACTGATTAAATCTACAAGATCAAATGTGTAAAGGGAGAAATAGCAGCCCAGAGGGAGAAAACAACGTGAAGAAGAATCAATCAGGATGACAAGATCAGAGAGGGAGTAGAACAAAAAGGAGAACATAGTGTATCAACAAAAGAGATATCCCTAATACTTTGAAAGAGGAAGTTACTTATAGAATTCAAACAGAGTTATAAGAAATTCAAAACTACTAATAGAATGAACACTTTTAGGTACAAAGTTTTCTTTTTGGCATTTTACTTACTATTAATAACCCAGTTAGCATTTTGATAACTTGGTTGATTAGTTTGGTTTGCCATCAATGCCAAAGAGGGAGATCATTAAAATTTGATTGAAAAGATAATTATTGAAGAAGGGAGATTGTTGATAAAGAATGTTTTCAATCATTTTTTTGTCACTAATGCCAAACCTGCTATTTGTTGGAATGACAATTGCTTATAAGATCCAAGTACTATCACTTATTTGATTGATGAAAGAGGATTTAATCAATAAGATGTAACAAAAGCACCTAAGGGAAAGGTTGAGTTATGATTTTTTAATGAAGTACAAGGATTAGTTAAGACAATGATAAAATGATGTATTGATAATCAACTTGAAGATACAAAGATTGGTTGCACTTAGAAACTCTAAAAGAATAAGTTGTATCAAAGTTGTCTACAAAGCTTGACTAAGTTCATTAGTGGGTGTCAAGCAAGCTAGTTCATGCCAAGAAAATGTAAAATCTAGTGTGTGCCAAATGAAATAGAAGGTGTCGAGAAAATAATAGGTGTTGAGCATCAGTAAAACACAATTGATGCCAAGTGAATCCACAGTAGGTGCCAAGCATTAGTAAAACATAGTTGCTGTCGAGTGACATAGTATGTGTTGAGCATCAAAAATTCAATAGTGTCGAGCTGCTACATTATTTGAAAAGTCAAAGATTTTCCAAATCTAAGCTAACAAGTTTTTTACCTTGAATTTTGTGAACCAGATGGAAGATAAGGATGATGAGCTAGTGGCACATAATTCTAGGTTAACCATTTTTGGGTGAATACAGGTGGATTTTTCATGATGTTTCTAGAAGAAACAAGATAAGGGGTAGATACATTGTATCTTAACTAATCCATTTTAACCAAAATTAAGAATGGAAAGATTAGAGTGGAAAAAGTATTCTAGACTTCTATTTAAGGAGTCACAGGTCAAGAAGCAAGAGTGGTTGGTTGGAAAGAGTATGTGGTGTCAAAGAGAAGGCACTGAGAGGGAAGAATAGAGTACAAAGACTCTACTTCAATAGGTGACCACAGAGGTGATTACATTTGCACAATGAGCATGGAGACTCAAGGAGAAAAAGCTTGAAAGGAGGACAAGTTGTCAGAGCTGCAGAGACTAAAGGTCAAGCAAATCTGAGAGCTGAATTGAGATCTAAAATCTACAAGTTATTTTTTGAGTTGTATCAGATTAAAAGCCCTTATTGTTACTCCCTAGAAATTGTATTAGTTAGGGTAAAATCCTATGGACTTAGGTTGGTTTAAAAACCATTTGTAAATCCTTTATTAGGGTGACATTCCAAGTGAATGATTCAAAGTTCTTTAACAAGGCCCACTTCTAACAAGGTGGTTGACATCCTTTAACCAGGTCACATTTAACAGTGCATTGTAGCCTTTAACAGGGCAGGCCTTTCATAGGGCATCACTTCAGAAGAGTGAGAATTGAGTAACATGTTACTAGTGGTTTTTCCTAAATTGGGTTTCCATGTAAATCACTATGTTATATGTTGATTTGTATGTTTTGTTCTTGCACGTTGATTTATCAGTAACTTGCAAGAAAAATGTTTAGCTTGGATGCATGATTAGTTTAATGGGCTCACCATACTTAGTGAAAAAGTTTTATTAGGACATATACTTAGTGAAAAAGTTTTATTAGGACATTTGGACCTTGAATAATTGATTCACCCCCCTCCCAGTTATTCTAAAGCATTTCTAACAAAACCATGACATTTAGAGAACTTCTCATTTAAGCAATTATTTTTATAAAATAAAAAATTATCATCTCTAGGAACTAAGAATTGATCTAGTAAGTCTCTTGATGATTTTGGAAGAACACTAGTGGTACAAATTTTCAACATTTTATTAATATGGAAACTAGAATGGATGGAGTGTAGTACTTCATGGTTCATAGAAAACTCAATGATATTTACAAAACCATGTATTTTGAATCCTAAGTGGCACACAATAAAATGACTTCATTGATTCAAAATCCCTTTGTGATATATCTAATGTTGGGTGAGATTCACAATATTGTTTGAATTACCTCCAAATAATATTTTGGATGCGGGGTGTGGTTTTTATTGCCAATATGCTACTTCAACACATCCTTCACAATTAGCGACACTCTTGAGCTAGAGTACCAAAATTGTGAAATATCTTTTTTTACATGATCAGTTAGCTTCTCATCATAATGTGCAAGTCTCCTACTATATTTCCATGTATCAGTTTGAAGAGGATCATTTTCTTTTTCTCCTTCCTTTGGAGTGCTCTACTCAATGTAGTACAATTTATGTTCAAGTTAGCACATGCTTGTCTCATAAATCTACCCTTTCTCAAATGATGATTTACCAAGGAGGTTGTAATAACCCTTTGAGAAATTATCTTGTCCTTCTCCCTATTATTTTTACTAGTTCTATTTAGAGAACTAAAAGGATTCTTCAAAATGATGGCATTTCTCTCCATTTTCTTATTGACACAAATTGTCAATTTGGATGGCATAGGTCTCATATGTTGCATCTTTAACAATTGCACAAAAACTTGATAATGATCCACCAATGTCTTATTGCAAAAAAAATTATCATACATTTTTTAATCCCATAATCGAATGGTTCCTTATAATCTCACCCCTTCAAATTTTCTCATTATGGTTTTGTCAATTTCAATCAACCATTTTGGTTATAATTAGGAGATATATGGGGTTCTTGTGCAAAATTGTTATTGTCAATACCTTCATATTCATTCCCCAATTTTGCATTTTCATTCTCCACGTTTTCAATCCCTACATTGTTATTCTCAATTTGTACATTTTATATCTCTAAGTGAACATATTCAGTTTCCAACTCTACAATTTCATCTTTGACCAATATATTATCATTCACAAATTTAATCTCAATTTTTTTTTTCAAATTCAACATCCTCATCACTGTAAGCCATAGATATGCACTCAATTAGATTCACATTTAACATAATTTGTCTCTTCTTTTGATAGCTTTTCCAATCTCTTTCCCTATAGGCTTTGATTCCTTCATTCGATAGCTTCATTTTAGGTGTAGACTTTTGACAATTGCTACTCCCAATTCAAACAACAATCCAAGACACATTATGAAGTAATATAGCCACATTTTGAAAAAATGGGCCCCAAACCCTTTTTTCACAACAATGGTGTTGAAACCTATGGAAAAAGTTCAAAAAATGTGATTTATGGGTTCGAAATGATAGAGAATATTTTGGTTAAAGTTTACCAGTAAAATGGATCGAGTACCCAATATATGTGTCAAAGTTCTAGTGTCAAATTCAAATGCAAAGGAAGTGGGGACCAATTTTTAACCTATATAGTCCTATATAATATAGTTATAGTACAATTGGGGCAAGGGAATTATTATATATAGTTACTAAAATTTATTATATAATTATAATTATATATTATCTACTATTAAAGTTATAAATTGATTATTATATGATTACTTTATATAGTTAGTACTTATATATATATATATATATAGTATAGATATTAGTGACTTAAGTTAATAAATTATATGACGATGCATGTTCTTATGCATCTTAGGACCTATTGATCTCATATTGGTTTTGATAAGTGAGGGTCAACACACTTAACTTATTTACTTAGATCATGAAAAACATGTAACATATGCTGAGAAAATCATAGACCAAGCTGAGTCATAGTGAGTGTCGAGTCACTTAAGTGCCAAGCAAAAAAATATGCTAAGTGACATAGGAGCTGAGTAAACAGTGGATACCAAGCAATGTAGGTGCTGAGTCATAGTAGGAAGATTAGTACATGTCAAGCATCAGAGACTTCATATGCCAAGTGACACAGTTTTGAAATATTTGTTTATAATGGCACAAACAAGTAAATTATTTTTGAGCTGACTTAAGACTGAATTTTGATATTTTGGATACAAGGAAAAATCTCTAGTTGGATCCCCTATGCAATTGCATGTAGCCAATCAGAAAATGGGAAGGATTAAGAAAAAAAATGGATGAATCTCAGCCATAGATTCATACCTAATCCTAAGTCACTAAGTATTCTTAAGGAGGATGAAACCCTAAACTATCTATCAATGAGTGTGTAAGGAATTGAAGGAGAAAAGAGAGAAGTTTGCATGCGCAAAAAGAGCATTCATGGTGGCTTAGTAGTTATGAAGTGAGATTGAATTGTAAAATCAGTTAGAGTAGAAGAAATGATAGAGAAAAGTATACAACATAGAGACATTTGATCATGAAGGATCAAGAAGACATTAATTTTTAGAGGTAATTTGTTATTAGGAAAGCAAGTACTAACTATAGATCAAAGTTGAGACATTCTAACAGATGATTTCAATCAAAATCTCTTAACAGAGTAGACCTAACAAGCTGTATGAAATATTTTAACAAGGTGCTTACTTAGTTTTAAATTAAAATCCTTTAACATGGCACACTTCTAATAGGGTGTTGAAATCCTCTAACAAGGTGAGACCTAGCAGTCTTTGTAAGCCTTTAACAAGGTAGATCTTTCACAAGGTAGATCATGACTATGATCAAAATATTGTAACCTTTATTGGATACACTTTATTACTATAATAATGAATATTTGTGGGTGTCATCCCCACCCCAATTTTACCTTCTCACTTGGAGGGTCTCTAGTTAATCATATTTGGTGTTGTGTGTGAATGCTTACATGTTTATATGATTTAGATGTATATGATTTGCATGTTATTTCAATTTACTCATTGAATTTATGAGATAGATGTGTGGTGAAAGTTTTATAGGTCCAAGTTTAAACTACTGATTCACCCCACCCCCTCTCAGAAGTTTACCTTTCCTATTGTATTTCCAATAGGACCCATACGGACATATCTCCTAGTTTTCAATAGGTATAAAGGGGTCATAGGATACCCTTTCAACCCATTACATGACAACATATGTTCTTAGGGATCTTAGAACCCTGACGTACATACATTTTATGTTCTGATGGGTAGAAAGGGGTCATGGGATATCCTATGATCCCTTTCAACCCATTACACAATAATATATGTGTCTAGGGACATACATCTTATGTTCCAATGGGTTGAAAGGGGTCACATTACATGACAATATATGTTCCTTTGGGTCCTAGGACCCTAGGGACATACATGTTTTGTTCCAATGGGTAGAAAGGGATCATTAGGTATCTTATAATCCATTTCAACCCATTACACAACAACATATGTTCCTAGGGATCCTAGGACCCCTAGGGACATGCATGTTGAGCTCTAATGGGTCAAAAGGGATCATGCAATACCTTATGACCCATTTTCACCCATTACATGACAATATATGTTCTTAGGGGTATAAAGTGGTCATACCTTATGACCCCTAGAGACATACCTCTTATGTTCCAATGGGTATAAAGTGGTCATAGGGTATCTTATGACACATTTTGACCCATTACATGACAACATATGTTCCTAGTGGTCCTAGGACCAGTAGGGACATACATGTTATGTTTTAATGGGTTGAAAGGGGCCATCAAATACCCTATGACCCCTCTCAACCCATTACAAGACAACATATATTCTTAGGAGTCCTATGAATACTAAGGACATACATATTTTGTTGCAATAGATAGAAAGGGATCATAGTGTAAGGAAACTTGCAAGAAAATGTATTATCATTTCCATAATAAATCTAAAATAAATAAGCACTTAAAATCCATATACAAGAGAATAAACAATATACCCACAAAAATGTGACACAATGTATACCCTTGGAAACCCTCATTAAGGGAAAAATTGAGCCTCCAAAAGTATCCATCACCATGTATTATTCAACAAAAAATCCATTGCAATACAACCATGGAAGCCTTCAATGCCATAGTCATAACTAATAAATCAATGTGAACAAGTATGAATCCACACATCCCATGTCATGCCTCCAACTTTCACAAATTCTCCCTTAGCTTACTTGTCTTGCCTTGTCTTTCTTGACTTTCCTTTCTTTCCCTTTTTCCTTTTGCCTTGCTTCTACAACTACCCTTGTGGCTTCTTTTATACTAGAAAACCCCCACAAAACTACCAAGTGATATTACATAAACCATGTACTACCAAATCCCCACTGACCCATATTTAATATTGGGCATTCAATTGATTTTCCCTAATATTAAATAGTTACATCAATATAATCACAATGCTATAATACAACTCATCAAGAATATCTCATGAGAATCTCTACGTGTTGTACATTCATCTAGGTTCTCCTAGATGCAATATTACATAATAAAATAAAATAATACAAAACAAAATAATATTATGCAATGTGTGTAATACCCATAATCTCAAAAATCTCCTAATTATTGTATACATTGCATAGGATCTATCAATAGCCATATAAATTAACAAGGAAACAATCTATCCTAGCACATCCACCATCATGAATCAAAGCACACCACATGTTCCATTCTAGTATCTGTAAAAAATTCAAAGTATCCAATTCTCAAACATGAATGATACCACCTCCTCTTACACCACTACCATCCAACATACATATAATCCATCGAAAGAGAAAGTCATTGAACCCATCACACAAGAATCATAAAATATCACACTAGCTAAAATTCCAAGCACAAATACCTACTCAAAATTTAATCACATGTATCTAAAACTATCAAAATGCATAGCTAAAATAGCCTCCACAAAAAGTGTTAACCCATCCAACTATCCTTACCTCTAAAGATATACCAAATGAATCTTAGGCCATCAACATATCCAATATTCTAACCTAAAATCATAAGCCTAAAGAGAAATACCTACCACATATACACCAAGAAGCTCCCATTACAAAGATCATGTCAAATCTATAACCAATTCACTCACAACATCTCATAAAAGTAAATCAATGTAGTATCAAGGAGACCCACAAAACATAAACCAAAAGCCTACAAGAATAACCCTCATAAAAAGTCTAAACACTATCCCAAGTTCTCCACAACCAAAAAAGGAAAGAGATAAAGGAACAACCATGTCATATCTCACATGATATACATGAACACAAACCAATGATCATAATCTCAAAAAAAATTCATATCTAATGTAAGTGAAACAAAACATCCAAGAAGATAACCAAGACCAAAGAGGAACCGTTCAAGTCATAACCTACATCATGTCCTTCTACACATATCTCTAGATGTAAATCATGCCAACTAAGATCTCCTCCATAAAACCCTAACCAAGAAACCACAACAACATCCAAACCTTACCATATAACTAATCATGGATGTAAACCTCTCACAAGAAGATCAAATTGATAAAAGGTAGAAAAACCATTCCTAACCGAAGGGATAAATATTCCTAATCCAAGGAATATGCCCAATATAAACTATCTCTCAAATGAAACTTAAAAAACTAACTCATGTACCATAGTTCAAGATCCATATCAATGAAAGATAAAAAATAACATAATGCACCTAAGAGAAAAAATGGGCTATATCTCTCAAGTAATAAATTGCCAAGTAGACCAAGAGTCAGAAATGCAAATTCTCATCAAGATATATAGTTCTCCAACCAATACTAATCTAAGAACAATGTCCTCTAAGTTCTATAGCATTTGAATTCCCCTCGCACTTCCTAGTGAAACTATTAACTGTCCCAACAAATACATCTCTGGTTACAAGAGGAATCAACATCACTCATGTCTTTAAGTATCTAGGAGAACTTGTAACCAATCAATCCATATCAATTCCAAACGAAATATAGAAATATAAAGAAGTATCTAGAAAATTATCAATGTACTCAATACCAAGTAGCTAAACAAAGATCAATGTCAAAGTTCCAACCATGATGTCAAGATCATAAACATGACAACATGATCTAAACCATCTCAACCAAAGAGACACAATGCTCCAAATGGACATACCATAACAAATCAAAACTCTAAACTTGTATCAAGAGTATACCATGACATAATAATGAAAATATCCTAAGACTAAGGATAAAATATCAAATGAAATCACAAACTACAACTCTACCAAGAACCCCAAGAGTCCTCAAGATGCAACCATCTCTACAAACCATAAAGAACCATCCCCACACACCATGAAGATAACTATTAGAATATTTAGAATAATTGAGAGTGGGGTGAGGGTGAATCAATTATCCAAGGTCCAAATGTACCAATTGAATAAACAACCACTTAAACAATTTCAGATCTTATCATTTCATTGCCCATCCTCTACTGTAAACTATTTGCAACATTAACTACTTGTTCATTATCCTTTAAAGTAATAGAATTGTAGAATGTCAACTTAAAACAATAAAATATCACAATAAAATTTGGTGGATGAGGGGTTGACCCTTGTATTTGGAAAACATCATAAAAATAATCCTTTGTAATTTGATATGATTTTTCATTCCTAGAAGAAGGGAGTTAAAGGAAAAGATTAATCTTTTGTGTTTTCCATCCCAGTTATGGGCAGAAATGAACTTCATATGTTGTACTTTCTTTACTACTAGTTTCTTTCTGTGTGATCTTTGGGGTTTTAGGGTCCTTCCAAAACCTATGATTTATTGGGGATGTTCTTATTGTGTCCCTTTCCTTGTTCTTGTCCTATCTTATCTATGTCACACTACTACATTTGGGCCTGAAGTGTGACGGCAGGCCATCATAATTATGATGGTAACCTATCATCCAAACAACATCAAGAGGAATTGGCTCCCATTGGATAGTTGTCAGATGGTTGCTATTGCAAGATCAGATGATAAGGTTGACTATTATAATTGTGATGGCCATAGGTTTCATAAATTGAGCTAACTTACTAGCAAACTATTCGTTTTCACCTTCACAATTATGACAACAATCTGTTGAAGACACTGACGCAATTGTGATGTTTATGTGATAGAAATTCTATGGGCCTCATGGAAATTTGTCAAAAACATCTATCATAATTGAGATGGGCATGTGGCATGAATGTTGTAGGATCGACGACTAGTCATTGCAATTGCAACGACGTGTTGTATTAATAAAAGAAAATTTATTGGCAAATGTTGAATAACTATGATGCAATCATAAGTTAATATTGTCATGCAATCATAGGTTAATATTGAACTTCACTTGGTTTCAAGAATAGTTTAATATTCTCTACTAATCAGGGCCAACCATGTGAAGGTGGAAGCTCATTTGCCCTCCCACAACATCTAAATTCACCTTTAACATCTAATTTTTTTGAGAAAGGATCAATGTTTAAAGTACAAAAAAAGGTTCCAGACCTACAAAAGTGATATCATTTTCTCATCTTCTGTGCATGTCATTTTTTCATTGCATCCAAAATAAGATCCTGTCACTCTTAATCAAGAATGCACATGCAGTTGTGTTTTGTATGTATGGACAATAGAAAGAACTAAAAAAGCACAACAAATTTATAATTATTTAATAAGTCTATGTAAACCTCTAACAAAAATGCTAACTTGTTGAGTTTTTTAGCTTCACTTGATATCATATGCATATGAATTGAGATTGCATATTGAACTATGGTGTCCTTCTATATTTCCTAAAACCAATAGATTCACACAATTAGTTGTCATACAATCATAGGTTAATTTTGAGCTACACTTGGCTTCAAGAATAGTTTAATATTTTGTACTAGGCAAGGCCAACCACATGAAGGTGGAAGCTCATTTTGCCTCACCCTCCCCCCTAACATCTAATTCCCCATTAATATCTAAAATATTTATGAAACGATCAATATTTAAAGTATAGAAAAAAGGTTCTAGACCTGCAAAAGTCACATCATTTTCCCATCTTCTAGTGCATGCCATTTTTCCATTGCATCCAAAATAAGATTTTGCCACTTGAGAATGCATGTATTGCTATAGTCAAATGCATGGATAGTAGGCAAAGCTGATAAAACATAACACAATTGCATTTATTTAATAGGTCTATTAAGTTTTTAAAATTATAGACCATCATGAACAATATTTGTGATGGTCAAATACCTAATTAAAGACTATTGTCACAAAAGTCTACACCCCTTCCTAAGGTATGACCCTCAAGCAATCTTGTGCAACATGGAAATGACCTCCAAGTGTGGGACTTGCACTTTGAAGTTGAATCTTCAAAGAAGGCCAACTTCCTTTGCTATCAGGGTGCACCTAAACTAATCTAGGAAGGAAAAAGGAGATGGAGAACTGAAAGAAATTATAGAAAGGGAAAGGGAGATGATGCACCGAGATAGAATGGTGGTTATGACTCTGTCCATCTATGCACAAAACATCAATGAAAATTACAGAATACACTAGTCTCAACTCTATTCTATCTCCAAGAATCCATATACAAGTTTTGAACTGGTTGAAGTGCTAAATGGAAAAGCATCTTCACTTATATAGCAACCATCAATAGTTTGGACACAACATATGTTGGAAATCTGATTGAAAAGCTCATTGTTGAAGATCAAAGAGGGAGAATATTGAAAGAAGGAAAAGAATTTTTTCAATCGTTGTTTTTTCATTGATGTCAAACCTACTACTTGAAGGAATGACATTTGATTATATGATCCTAGTACTATCACTTAGTTGATTGATGAAGAGGATTTGATCAACAAGATGTAAAAAGAGAACCTAGGGGAAAGGTTGAGTTATGATGTTGTAATGAAGTGCAAGGATCAATTAAGACAATGGTTAAATGTATTGATGACACACTCAAAGTTATAGAGGTTGGTCACACTTAGAAACATTCAAGGAAGAAGTTGTAACGAGGTTGATTGCAAAGCTTAAACTTAGATCATTAGTGGGTGTCGAGCAAGTTAGTTGAAGCCAAGAAAATTCCCAATAGGAGTCTAGTAAATAAGAAATTCTAGTGTGTGCCAAGTGATCTTTAGGTGTCGAGCATCAAAAAATTCTTAGTTGGTGCCGAGTGATCTTTAGGTGTCGAGCATCAGGAAAAACATAGTTGATGTCAAGTAACACAGTATGTGTTGAGCACTAGTATTTCAATAGTTTCGAGCTACTGCATTATTTCAAGTGATGAAGATTCTCCAAATCCGAGCTAGCATAGTGGTTACATTGAATTTTGTGAATGAGTTGGAAGATAAGGATGATGAGTTGGTGGTATAGAATCCTATGTAAACCATTTTTGGGTGAATTCTAAAGGATTATACAAGAAGTTTCAAGAGGAAATAGAATATGGGTTAGATTCAATGAATCCTACCTAATCCATGCAAATTGAAATTAAAGAATGGAAGAATCAAGCCAGAAAAGGTACTCCAAGACTTCTATTTAAGGAGTCATAGACCAAGAAGAAAAGAGCTACTAATACTGTTGCTACTAATGAGCCAAGTCTGCAAAGTGGTTGAAAGGGTGTCAAGGGGGAGACATTTGGGAGAAGGAATAGCATAGAGACTCTTCTTCTATGAGTGGTCATGGAGAGATGATTGCACTGGTACATTGAGTATTGAGACTCAAGGAGACTAAGCTTAAAAGAAGGGTGAGCTATCAGAGTTGCAGAGATTGAAGGCCAGGCAAGGGTATGAGCTGAGAAGTGATCTGAGATCTGCAAGATAAGTTGTATGTTGTATTCAGGTCAAGATTTTTCTAATACTGTGAGGCCTCACCCTGACCCATCGTAGCATAGTGACACATTACTATTATTTTGATACTCATGACTCGAGATGTCGAGACATTATCTAATGCTTTGAACATATTATATTATTTCATGTTGTGTGATGTTTACCTTCAAAGATATTGATGTTTGTCATTTAATGTTTTATGTATATGTATGTTGAAGAACTAAGTAAATGCAGGATTAACACTTTGATTATGGAATTTTTATGATTAAGGATATAAGTAGGATGAAAGAAACCCTGATTGATGTATGCTTCAATTCATGTGAATTTTTGATACGTACATACATATGTACATGTGATTTTATGGGACTACTGATGTGTGCAATGAGTGTGCAGGATATTTTAGATGAGAAAGCCGATCAAGGAACAGAATTGATCCCTATGTGCTAATTTTGGAAACCTTTTTGTTTTTAATTCAAGTATTTTAAATGTGAGATGCATGTATGTATCTTTCTGTGATCATTAAATGTTAATGTTCATAACTATGTTCTTTTAGTGTCACTTGATAGTCATGAATTGTTTATGTTCTTCAGTGTGCTAGTTAGGGTTAGCTGTGTAACCCTTGGACCTAAGTCAGATTAAGTTAGTGTATTTTTTCTTATTTGGTTCTTAATTGAGTTTAGTCACCCTAACCTGGATTAGTGCTTAATCTGCATTTTTTTAGAGTTGTTAGATGGTCCTAATTATTTCCTAGCTTTTGTTTGGTTCCAAACCTATTCCTAAGGCTTTAAAACATGAAATATTTATACCCAAAGGGTATGGGTATGGGTTGGGGGTCTTTTCCAACCCCTAAGCCCCTTTTTTTGACTTTTGAGTACACTCAAAAGTCTATTTTTTCCTTTGTGCAAAAATTGCAAGTGGTTACCATGAGTTGCCTCACCTCACGTCCACTTAGTAGTTAACCTTAGTATGGGTTGAGTTAGAAACTTCTAGATTAGTAGGTGGGTGGGGGAAGTTATTGCCCTTTTTGGTGGTTGAGTTTGAGACTTATTTAGAGGCCCTTCTTGGAGTAGTTTAGGTTGTTACCCAATCTCTACATTTAGAGAGGAGTCTTGGAAGATTGGAGGAAGGAAGGGAAAAGCTCTACTCAAATTTTTTCATTGGCCATTACCTCTTTGTGAAGGTAGGAGTTTTCATCTCCCTTGTTCAGATTTTCATGCTTGTTTCATGCTTATGCTACTTTGTTGTTGTTTGAATGCTTGTATGTATGTTGGGTATGTTGGGAAGAATTGAAAACCATATTTAAAAAAAAAAAAATTTCCTTTCATGTTTATGTTTGAATTTTGATGTTTTCTTGTATGGGTGTTTTGGTATTACTCACCCTTGGATAGGGCAGAAGTGACCAATTTTGGGAAAGGTCTTTTTAGTTGGACTCCAACCAGTGTAGAGTCTCTTCTCAAGATGAGAAGAGGGAGAGAGGGTAGGGTGTTATAGGCCCCTACCTGTGAGGACAAACTTCGTATGAGTATGGCATGTTAAAATGGAAGAGCATAAGTTCTTGGTTTATAGCCCCCATTGGACATCTATCTTGGTGTTGTGCCTGACTTCTCCTGTTGGAAGAATCCACTTTTCCCTAGTTTTGATTCATTGTGACTCATGTTGTGTAAACCTAGTAAGAATATGCATGTTTGATTTATCTCTTGGTCATGCTTGTTGTCACCTGATCAGATTTTGTTCCCTCCACGGTTCTTAGAAATGTGTTGCAGAAATTGTTTTGAAACCCTTTTATGAGGATCATGAAGGAAATTCAATTAAATTGTTGAAATTTTGGGATTCGAATCCTATGTTATTTGTATTTTAAAACCTTGTTGTAATGGCAACGATGTTGGTTTTTCTTCCTGGTTCTTTCTTGGTTGAGCCTTTGAATCAGGTTTACCAATAAAAATGGTGATTGAGTATAATTGCTTATTATGTGATTTAATCATAATTTTCAATTAGATGGATGCACATCAAAAAAAGGATGAATGGTGATGGTTTAGTTAAGCAAAATTTTGAAGTTTCGTTATATGTTAAAAATGAAAATTATGTTAAGGAAAGAAAAATGGATATGGTTGATATATTTCAATTCAAGTCGTTAGGGGATCAAATAAATCCGGTATTAATGTGACACAAACTATTGAATCTATGTTTTAAATCCATTCAAAAATATACACCTTGAAAAAAAAATACATTGCTTGTAAATCTATGCTTTGAAAAAAAATAAGACACAAAAAAAAAAAAAAAAAAATTGTGCCAAGAGACCAAAAACTCTTTGGTTTTTGTATGGGGAGCAATTTAAAATCTCCCCTTGAGATAGAGAATCTAAAAGATTCCCTTATTATCCTTTTTGCTTTATTAAATATTATATTTAAATTGGAAGTAAAACAAATATAGGAAGAAAACATAGATATATATGTTTAAAATAACAAAGGAAATTTCAAAAAAAAAATATCTATCATACCATTTAAATATTCTTCTTACCTAGAAAACTTTATGTCTTTAATTCTTACCCATCTCCCCTTGGGCGTCAGTTTTGGAACTGCAGTTTTAAAAAGATTTTTATGTTGCAAAGTCATTTTGCCATCATTGTGATGACATCATCCCTATCTCATTTTTATATTTCGCTGACTTTGGAAAGAAGGAGATTAATTATGTTTTAAATTTTCTATTTCCCCCTTGCACGTCAGTTTGGGAGATGCATTTTTTTAAAAAAAAGTTTTATGAAAAAGTTTTTTTAGAAGTTTAAATTTCCTTGATGGGAGGGTGACGTCACCTATCTCCACATCCCATCCCCCCCATCTTGGTTGATGCGCTCATCTTATGCAATTAGGAAAGGGTTTTAACAAATTGATATGTGTTTTTTAAAAACTACGCTTTGTTTTGGCTTGGTCCTGCGTGACCTACCCCCACACAAGGACAGAGGGACCGCCCTGCCCTGCCATGCTCAAGCCTTGGGCAGTGCATGTGAGGCCTAGGGGAAAGCATGGGGGAAGATTAGGGTGTGGGGGGAGTAGGGTGTTGGGGGTTAGTGTAGGCATGTTAGTATAGGCATGTTAGTTGAGGGTTAGTGTTAGGTTAGTTTATTTTAGTAGTTAGTTAAATTTATTAAAATTGTAAGTTTGTTTAATTTAGCATGTTAGTTATAAGTTAGTTTAAATTTAGTTAGTATTAGGTGTTAGTTAGTAAGTAGGTTAGTGTTAGTATTAGTGTTAGGTTAGTTTAGTATATGTTATGTTATGTTAGTTATTTTTTTGTTTTTTTTTTATAGTTTTTAGTTAGTTGTTATTTTCATATAGGATTGTTTAAATTTTGTAATGTAAATTTAGTTAGTTTTAATCTCAATGTTAATTTAATTTTTGAGTATTTAGTAGAATTAATGAAATAACAAAACAAATTTCGATATCATTTTTATAACGAAAGTTGAAAATCTTAATGATGTATTCATCCACAAGAGTTTATATACTTAAGATGAAATGTAGAGAACCTTTACTTAAACTATAATCACAACCATATTGAACTTAGAGCATTTTAATTATTATTTCAAAAAAAAAAATTGTGTGTTTTTGCCTCGTAGTTTGGTCATGAAATTTTGGTATCAGAGCACATGTTTCAATACTAGCAACCTTAAACCATTATGCTTCCTAAACTTAAACTTTAAATTGTGTAGATGCCTCTTGTTACTCGAAGCAACCAGCGAGGTAGAGGTCATAGAGCTAGGGGTGGTAGAGCGGGACAGGAGGATGGACCACCACCACCTCCACCTCCACCACCACCGAACCTGAACCAGGACATTATAGATGCACTTCAAACTTTGATCGGTGTAGTTCAACAGAGAGTAGCACCTGTAGTTCAGCCAATTCAGCAGATTCTAGTAGTAGAAGCAGAGGGACCCGAAGGAGGCAGACCCAAAGTTAGAGAGAGAACTAGGAGTCCCCCACCGAGATAGATAGAGGGTCAGGGTGAGCACGAGGAAGAGTCAATACACCAGAGAGGATCCCCACTTGACACACCTCCTAGAAATATAGGAGATGATATTAGGAAATTGATTTGACTTAGTCCACCATTCTTTACTAGTTCCACTAAGGGAACAGTAGCAAAGGCATGGTTACAGAGCCTACAGCGGTGCTTTGGGTTATGCCAATATGGGAGTAATCTAAAGGACCGCCTAGCAATTCATTAGTTGAGAGGGGATGCCTCCAATTGGTGGCATTAGGAGGAGATAATAGGAGGAGTGAGGATGGACACCCTCACATGGGAGTCTTTCCTAGAAAGATTCTGAGAGAGGTACTTGTCAGAGCATTTTTGACAGAAATAGATAAAGGAGTTTCTTTCTCTTTATCGGTGAGGTCTTACAATGGCTCAGTATGAGAGTAGGTTTCTCGAGCTCCTTCCTTATGTGGAATACATGAAGGACAAGAAACTATGGGTGCATCACTTTATCATGGGTCTAAATTTCTCACTTTAGGGCCCAGTTTAGATGGCCTTCCCTACCACCTTCAAATAGGTAGTGGAGATAGCACTAGTTGCTAAGGATACTCGAGATTGGCAGGAGTCACAGGATCGGTCTCAGAACTGAAACTCTTCCTAGTAGAAACCCCCTTGGAAAGGAAATCAGAACTATACAACAGGGTCCTCTAAGGACCAACAGTCTCAGCAGCAGAAACCTTCTTAGGGTTATCAGGGCTCCAAGCCCAAGCAATGGCAGTCACAGGGTCCCAAGCAAGATCAGAAAGTATAGGCCCCACAGTCACAATCAATGAAGACTCAATAGTCTTCTAGGGGTGGATACAGTGGATCTAGCAAGTCAAGAGGCCCACAGTAGTCTAGATCATAGGGTGCACGATCTTATACCCAAGGACCATGCTACACTTATGGTGGCATGGGTCATATAGCTAGGGAGTGTCCACAGGGTCAAGCATCTGGTGGTCAAAGTATGACATTTTCAGAGCCGACAGTTGGTGACATGGGTAGATCCCAAAGAGTTTTTGCAGTGGTTGACAACCGCTAGGCTAAGCGTTAGGCCATAGTTATCGAGGCTATAGGTATTATTCAGGGCCGTATGATTGCAATTTTATTTGATTTTGGAGCTACTGACTCTTTTATATCTCCATTTGTGGTGGAGCGTTGTGGGCTAGTGGTAGTTAGACAAGATGTTAGTTGGGAAGTAGAGTTAGCCTCAGGAGCCAGAGTGTCAGTTACTTCCATGGTGCAGAATTGTCAGATGCAGATTGGAGACATCTCCACTATGTCTGATCTATGCATTATCCCTCTAGGTTCTTATGATGTTGTTCTTGGCATGGATTGGCTTTATGCCCACAGTGCCAAGATGGATTGTCGACAAAAGAGGGTGGAATGTGTGGATGATGATGGTATCTCTAGGGAGATCTTCAGAGTGAAGAGACCTATATCCCTTCGTATGATTTCTACTATGTAGGTTAGATGGTGCATGCAGAAGGGATGTCAGTTGTTCACTATCACCATTAGTGATAGAGAGGAAGATTCAGAGGGGGAGCCATCCCTCAATGATTCTCCAATCCTACAGGAGTTTACAGATGTGTTTCCTTCAGAGCTTCCTGGTATGCCTCCACCTCGAGCAGTGGATTTTCACATAGACCTTGTGCTAGGAGCCGAGCCAGTTTTGAGAGCACCATACAGGTGTAATACCCCAAAATTGGCTCATTTCCATTATACCAATTCTGGTCTATTTCTGATAATTTCCAAGTCCTATTCTAATAGGCAATTCTCATTCTTCTATTCGCTACTTGACTTAATTGTCAGATGTAGAAAACCCTAATCTGCATTCATCATATTTCTTATTTAATTCCTATAGTATGTACTCATATTAATCACATTAAACCTACTTGATTTAATTATAATTTAATTATTAAGTATTTATACTTTAATTAAATTAAATTATATCCTAAGGCCAATGTACTGTGGAATTAAATTTATTTAATTTAATAAATACACCTATCTTGATTAATTAAATGTAATTATTTAATTAAATGAGAAAGGTATTTCTAATTAATTAAACAAAATTATTTAATTAAATGGAGTACTTACTTCTAATTAATTAAACAAAGTTATTTAATTAAATGGGAAGCCATTCCTAATTAATTAAATGAAGTTATTTAATTAAATAAGAAAAGTATCTCTAATTAATTAATAGATTATTTAATTAAATAGAAAAGGTAATTATGAGAGCATATCTCATTTTATTAAATTAAATATTTCACCAAAATCTCTCTTCAGTTCAAAAAAGGGAAATTTCCAGTTCACTATTGATCAAAAATGAGTTAAATCAATTAACTCCTTTTTCTACTCAAATTGAATTAGTTAACTCTTTATTTTACTCAAATTAAATCTGTTAACTCCATTTAATTTGGGAATCTCCCTTTATGACTAAACTTCACCTTTAATCCTGACCATTGATTGAAATCGATCTCAACCGTTGATGGATTCCAAGAAAGTCTATTTAAGAGACCCTCATCTCTTCATTTTGAGAGGATGAATTTTCAAGAATTTGCATCAAATTGCTGCTAGAATTCATACTCACATTTTCTCATATTTTTACATACATCTTGCATTCTTAGTTTAAATTCATCTAGCTTAACAATGCATACATTTTTAGTTTAATATATTTTATTTTTTAGATTAATTGGTTGCACTTCATCTAGATTACTTGCACATTCATATAGCTTAAATTGCATTCAAATCCTTCATTCTTACAGGGTCTGGTTGCTTAAACACTTCGAATCTGAGGATATCTGACAAGCAATTCCCTTTAGATAGAAGGCAATAGGTTACTTTGCAAGTTGATTTTTGGATGAACAATCTAATGTTCATTCCAGGATGAATCTGCATACAATGACCGTGTTGAAGTGTGTGAATTAGCAGAGGCCACATATTCACGCATACATTTCTGGCGCCTACTGTGGGGCTCAAAAATCAATTTTTTTGGCCTCTTTCTGTATTTTTTTAATCATTTTTTGGTTCTCTATCTATACTATTCTGTACAAATTCAGGAATCTTCACACGAGACTGTTCATTTTTGCATGAGGATCCAGAATCTTTGCACAAAGATTCTTTCTGCATCGTGTGAGAAAGTTCTTGGGTGCACGAAACTTCGCGCGAAACCTGTTTCTTCATGCGAGCTGAATATAATTTTGCATAGGCCGTAAAACTTCATTGTACGGACTATTAGGAATTTCGAATGAAACTCTGCTAACAGAAGTAATTTTTTGCATTGATTTTCATGTTTTCATGTTTTTCTGCTGACTATTCATGGTTTCTAGTGTTTTTGTGTTTTTTGATTTTTTTGGACTAGCATAACAATGATTTGCAAAAAAATTGGAAAAGCGTGATAAAGTTGCCAAAAATAGATAAAATCTACTAAGCCCATTGTGAGGATCACCAAGTAACCTTCCTCAGCTGATAACACTTCATTTGGATCTAAAACAAACATCTCTTGTGTCGAGCTTGTGTGTGTTTCCTTTTGTATTTTCATTTTACAATACATGCATAATTTGATACTAGGGTGTGATCTCTGTTAGTATTCATTTAGCAGGCTTAGGTACTAGTGATAGATTTGGATAGCTATTTTGGGTTATTGGACTCGCTAATCCGTCGGCCCCTCGTTCCACACTGTGGTTGCAAGATCAGCACCACATTAAAGGGGAGGGGTCTACAGGACAAAAGCTTTAAAGGCTCCACAAGGCAACCCTTTTGTGCTTTCTAGAACTCACTAGTTTCTGAGTTGTGGACTCGTGTTAGCTTGTGTGAGGGGTTAAATGTTCCACATCTTTGGACTCACCTCACATTAGTTAAAGTGTTAAGTGTACCACCTTGTGCTCTTTGATTGCTTTTGGATAGATTTGCTTTTGGGAATTGACATCTGTACACACATAGTAATTAAGTCCCCATGAACACTATTCGTAGATCTTGAGGGAGTGGGTTCCTAGTGAAACTCCTCTCTAAGATGGATTCCTTGTAGGTGGGGAGGATACTTTGAGCATCTCACAGATAGATGAATCTTTAACTTGTTGATTAAGGTATCCTTTCTCTGGAGAGGTTGATAGATCACTGGGAGTTGATATCATAGATCTTTAAGAGATAATATTAGTTTAGCGTGTCAGATTAATCTATTTTCTTTGATTGGGCTAAAGGTGAAAAGGTGTCAAAACTTTGAATCTGGAAGCTAAGTCCCCTTGTGGTATACTATTGTGAGTTGATCACCTTTAGAGAGGGTTAACTGTAGTAGACAATCCCTCTATAGGGAAAATTGTGAAGATGAAACCTCAAGCGGTAATAGCCATTTTCGCCATGGTAGTGACAACCGCTATATAAATGTCCTTATGGAAGAAATCTCCATGGGTGTGGTTCATTGTGGGTTGCTAGATCTCCCTAGTAGCTCTTGAAGATTAAGTTCTCAGACTGTGTCAAAACCTCGGTGTGCCAAGATTGGAGGTCACCCCTGTGAGTCATAAAAGTTGCAGAGTCAAACTATTACTAAATACCTTAGAGAGGGAAACTTTTATTTTCTAGGGATGTATGTGTGATTGCAAAACTCTTTGAAAACGTACACAAATAGCTCTCTTAGGGATTAGCACAAACTAAGTCACTTGATTGTTCATGCTCAAGGTTTCTTTTGCCCTTGCTCATTGTTTTCAGACGTGATTGAAATCACTTGCTTGCTATTCTACATGCCTGGTTATTGGAAAAATCAAAAAATTTGTCAAAATTAGCCACTATTGTGAAAATGTTCTACCCTTTCACACGAAATCATTTGGATCTCACGTGAAATCATATGACACTCACCTAAAGCCATTTTGTCCTCATGTGAAATTAAATTCCTGTTGTGTATCTTCGCCTGATCTTGTGAACACTTTTGTGCAAAATTAAACCACTGTTATTGACCTTCGCGCGAGATAGAAACATCTTCACGCGGCCTGTAAAACTTCTTCGCGCAACTCGTAAAGGTTTTTCACATGAGACTTTGTATCAACATTACCAATTTGGGTCTATTCTAGCTATCTATGGCCTACACACTATCCTTTTCTGCATCCATTTATCACTCTCTATTTGCAAAAAGTCCTAAAATAGCGACACTTCGCTTAGCTGAAGACTTGTGTCTTATACCTTGACTAGTCTCGTCTCATAAGTAATTTTGGTCCTCGTCTTAATGCTTGTCATACTTTGTGTAGCAATGGTCATAATCTTTGGCTATTCTAGCCTTTAATTCAGACCATTTGTGCCTTAGTGAACAACATTCTTGCTATTATCTTGTCCTTTTTGAGACTCAGTTTTAGTGTAGTCCTTGTCCAGGTTCTAGCTTCTTGTCCTTGCCTATGACTGTCACAACCAAAAGCGGCAACGTGTTTTATCCTAATAACCTTATATGTGGTTGTGCTAGGGGTCATAATCACAGTAGAGGTAGCTTACCTTTCACTACACAATCTATATCCAGTTTGGCTAGTGAGGCATCTTCACGATCTTCCTCACCTGCAAGGTCATCTCAAGTTCAACGAACATTTTCCGATTTGCAACAAATTAGGAATCCTTTTTACTGAGAGGATACTAAAACAAGTAGAGGTCCTACATTCCCAAATACAATGTATGATCCTTTCCCCACAAACCCTTTTGAAGCACAACATACAAAAATTGAACACATTCCTATAATGACTAATCGTGAACCTGAACAGGGTAGTCATAGTTGATATCAAGAACAACCTAGGGATGACAAGGAGAAAGAGAAAGAATATGACACTGATGAGGAATAGGAAGAGGTGGAAATCCTTCCTGAACACATAGCAAAATGTCAAAGAGACAAAAACTTTCAGAAGGAGATGGGAATCCTACTCAACGAAGAGAAAGAAAAGTACTTTCTCAAACTTTCCCAAGAGGGAGCTAAACTACCTACACATTTCAATGTAGAGACCATTATCACACGTGAAGAAGAAACTGAGATTGTTAAACTCCAAAAACAACTAAAAATTATGCAAGACCAATTGGCTCAGATGATGCATGAGAAAGAGAAACCCACAAAGACATACACATTGGATGCTCTTTGTTCATTCCCATTTGACAAAAGTATAAACATGCCACCTTTCCCACGAAGCGTAGAACTACCCAGATATGACAAGTACTTTGGTACTACTAATCCCCAAGATCACTTGCAAGAATTTGGTGCTTTTTCTATGGAGTTTATACACAATCAAATGTACCTCATGCATTTATTCCCTAGAAGCCTAGGTGGTCAAGCTTTGGAGTGGTTCTCACATTTACCTCCTAGTATCAAGACGTTTGAAAAAATTGCTAATTCATTTGTTCAGCAATATTCTCATAACATTCAACATCCTATAAATATTTGAGATCTATCTAACCTTAAACAGAAGGTTGGTGAGCCTTTTCTCACTTTCCTCCAATGGTGGAGACAACTATACACTAAGTATTCTCGTAAAATCCTAGAAACGGAGAAGCTCAACATTTTTACTGATAACCTCTTACCTGATTTTTGGTATAGAGTCCAACTACAAGGTCCACGTACCTTTGAAGAAATTATTACATAAGCTATCTATATCGAAGAATTTATGGTCAAGAAAGGTGAGCTCACTCTTCAGAGAGACACAAAACAAGGTTCCACTTCCAACAGGGATAAAACCAACATGTCAACAAGAACTGAGAAATTGTATATGATGGGGTTGTTGATAATGTCACACCAAAACTTGCTAAAGCAACATTTAATCTCATAGACTGCCTCAAAGTGGCCAAAAATGTTGAGAAGCCTCCTCCTGGCAATAAGGCATCTGGGAACAAATCGAGAAACTCATGAGCAACATGACCCAAGCGAGAGTATACGCCTTTGGGAGAACCTTTGGATGTGGTTTACAAAACATTACTACAATACAAGCTTATCTCACCAATGGATAACCCTCATCCCTATGATCCACAACCACGTCCACCATGGTGGAATGAGACCTCATTTTGTGAGTATCACCAAAAAAAGGGATACAAAACTAGCAACTGTATAAACTTGTTTCATAAAGTCTAGGACATGATTGATGCTGGTGAACTTGTGGTAGATGGACATAACAAAAACTCAGACCACGAGGCATTTAAAGAGCCTTTCCCAGCTTATGAAAAAGGAGAGACTTCAAAACCAGAACCCTACAATAAGGTCAACTATACGTATTCCAATGATGATAATGTCATTCACATGGTTGAACCTGTAGATTCTGAATACTGTGATGTTATTACCATAAAGGGGAACCAAGATAATGACAAACCCAAGACACCATTTATCTTAAGAGGCTCTACTTCCAATAACATGGATAATGCATCTTTGCAACATTGTGCTAACACTGTTACTCGCTCTCATGCGAAGTTGGTTCTCAAAGGCCCTACACCTCCTATTTCAAATCTTGAACAACACAAGAACAAAACCCTTGCTGGTCCATCCGATAAAGGTGCAAAACACACAACAAACTTGACTGCAACCAGTTATAGTGTTCTAGATCAGTTGAAATGAACCAATGCTCACATTTCCATATTTGAGCTACTTAAAATCTCGCCTACCCATAGGAAATTTTTGGACAAAGCCCTCACTAAGGCAAATGTTCCTCAAGATCTTAATCTTGAGCGATTTCAATCCATGGTAGGTCACCTAACCTCACCTCATCTTATGACCTTCTTTGAGGAGGATGAAAACTCATTGAATCACCCACACAATCAGCCTCTACACATTGAGGTTATGATCCACCAGACACGTGTTCGTCGGGTACTCATTGACAATGGTGCTGGCCTAAATATTGTTTCTGCTACTCTACTTAGACAATTGGATTATTCTGAGGACTATGTTGATCCTCGATGAAAGATCACTATTAAAGCGTACGATGAAGTAGAACAAAAGTCACTAGGTCTTATGACTTTACCAATTCACGTCGGTCCTATCGAAAGGGATGTCACCTATCAGGTACTTGACATTCCCTTAGCCTACAACATTCTGTTGGGATGGCCATGGATACATGAGATGTGCGTTGTACCATCTACATACCACCAATGCATTAAATTCCCATTTCATGGCTCTGAAGTTACTATTCCTGCCACTACTAGCTACACCTGCAATATGCTCAAAGCTGCTGATTCTTTTGTCCCTGCTAACCGTGAGTCTATTGATTTTCACCACAATAAGTTGAAACAAATTGAGTAGTCATTTAAATTGAAATAAACTGGTATGAGAGAGTACCACATGGAACCAATGCTATCCTTAACATCTATTCTAGACTCCCCTCAACATTTTAGGAGACCCTCAGAAGCAAAGAAGCCATTTGTGCTGACACCTTAGACCAAGTTTAATGGCTCTTTTGTCAAAGCTACAGTTCCCTTAGAAGATGAAAGTGAAAACAAAGCCATTGTTGCATGGCTTTACAAAGAAGAGGCTCTAGTAAACCTAATAGAACAAGCTCAAGAAATCACTCCTAAGAAGTATGGACCTGGTCTTAAGCTTATGAAGCATTTTGGTTATAAGGGAACCGGCCCTATTGGGTGCAATAACAATGGTTTAATAGATCCTATCAAAGAAATAGCTTGAAGCAACAGTGACACAACTAGCCTAGGGTTTAAGAAGGTCCCTTTCCATTTGGGATCCAATAAATTCATATCCATACCTATGAGTTCATCTAAAAAGGAGTCACAATCTGAGTCAGGTACTCGAGAGGAAGAATCTAATGATGAAGATTCTTACCCTCATCCTATTCCTTATGATCTTGCTAAATTCTTTGCTGAGCTAGATGACTTTGTTCCACGTGTTAGCACTGTGGATGATACTAGTGATTCTTCTGAGAAAAATTCTAAGCAACTCAAATATCATTCAGAAAAGGGAGAATCTAGTCAGTCATGCCATATTGAGTATTTTTGTAAGAATCTAGAGGCTGAAGGAGAGTATGTCCCTATCACTGTTGGGGAGTTCTATAGTCTCTCACCATGTAGCACCGATTCTCATGAATATGAATTTGACAATCTTTTAGAACTGACTATTGATAAAGACATTGACCAAGTGCATGTCTATGAAAATCAAATTGAAGTGAGTGAAACATCTAGGGTTAGGTCACGGGGGTCTGATCCAACTAGTGTCCTAGAGTCGTCAATTACTAACATTCGTACTCTGAGGCATTTGAATACACCTGTGGATGAGGTCATCATAGGTCTCAAATTGTTGGTCCACACACTTAATGACTATACTACGAACGCAATTGAACCAGCAACTACTCTCTCACTCGCACATCCTGAGCTTATAAGCTAGAACTCCAATGCATCTAACGAAGTCCCCACATTCTAGAATGACTATGCTCTCGCCTGTTACTTAAATGCTATTGAACCTGTAACGTCTTCCACCAATGAGTAGAGTATCAACATGACTGAGGCTGACATCAAATATCTCAATCACATAATTAAAAAGAAAAAATGCAAGAGGTCCGATGGTGAAAACCACATTGTGGCAGTGTGGGATCCCAAAAAGGTAAAAACAAAAGATGTATCCAAGGGTGAAAACCTCTCTAAGGCACCCATGGATGAAATATTTGATGTCCTTCCTAGTCACTTTTAGGAGAGATCATCAGTGTTAATAGAGCTGACATAGCCAATTAACCTGGGTACAAAAGAACATCCTCATGTGATACATCTAGCGCAGTCATTGTCGCCTGAAGAGAAGGAACAATTTATTGCCTTTTTCAAAGGAAAGAAAATAAATTTTTCTTGGACATATTTTGACATGCCAGGATTGGATCCTGATCTTATCATGCATCACTTGTCCATAGCACCAGGCATCAAACTAGTTAAACAGAAGCTTCGAAAAATGCATCCTCATGTTGCATTGCTAGTCAAAGCAGAATTGCAAAAAAATTTAGAGGCTGCTTTCATCCATGCAATTAATTATATTGAATGGATATCCAATATTGCTCCTATTTCCAAGCACAATAAATCTATTAGAGTTTGTACAGACTTTCGTGATCTTAACTTGGCATGTCCTAAAGATGACTTTCTACTCTCTAATATAGATATGATCGTGGACATGATAGCTGGCTATGAGATGTACTCACTTATGGATGGTTTTTCTGGATACAATTAGATAAAAATTGTGCTAGAAGATCAAGAGAAAACAACTTTCACATGTGCATGGGGAACCTTTTGTTAGAATGTGATGCAATTTGGTTTAAAGAATGCTGGAGCTACATATCAACAGGCTATTACTACAATTTTCCATGACATGATGCATAGAACCATGGAGGACTATGTTGATGATACCTTGGTCAAAAGTTCTAAACGCAATACTCATTTGCATGATTTGGGACCCATCCTATATCGTATGGAAAAATTTAGTCTTTGGCTCAATCCTAAGAAATGCGCATTTGGTTTCACATCAGGAAAACTGTTAGGATATATTGTTTCTGCAAAGGGGATTGAAGTAGATCCAAAAAAAGTACAAGCAATAATGGACATGCCACCAACTCAGAACATCAATCAAATGAGAGGACTACAGGGAAGGCTTCAATTTATTCGTAGGTTTATTTCATAATTGGTGGATAAATCACAACCTTTCACAAAGACCTTACATAAGGGTGTGAAATTCAATTGGAGCCAGGATTGTCAACAAAGCTTAACACAGATCAAACAATATCTTGTCAATCCATCGATCCTGATGCCTCCTATGCATGGGAAGCCTTTGCTTTTATACATTTCAGCCACTGAAACATCTTTGGGAATCCTATTGGCTCAGGAAGACAATAACAACAAAGAAAGAGCTATTTATTACTTGAGCCGAACATTGGTCTCTTATGAGAAAAACTACAGCATTATTGAGAAAGCTTGCTTGGCAGTTGTCTTTGCTTCCCAAAAGTTGAGACACTACATGCTTGCCCACACTACATGGCTTGTGGCTAAAATAGATCCATTAAAGTACTTGCTCAGTAAGGTAGCTCTCACAAGAAGATTGGCTAAATGGGTCATGATACTAAGTGAGTTTGACATCTAATATGTTGAATGCAAAGCTATAAAGGGACAAGCAATTGTAGACCAGCTGGCCGAGGCACCCATATAGAGTCTTCTACCAATAAACATTGATTTTCTAGATGATTCAATTCTAACACTCACTCCCCATACATGGGTTATGCTCTTTGATGGGTCCTTCACACAACAAGGATCAGGTGCTAGATTACATTTCATTACACCATAGAGATACTCATTGCCCAAAGCATACAAGATTTTGTTTCCTTGTACAAATAACATTGCTGAATATGAAGCTTTGATCAATGGTATGAAAATTTTAGTTGAATGGAGAGTAGATCAGTTGGATATCTTCAGTGACTCTCAACTTGTCATCAACCAAGTAAATGATGTGTATCAAACAAAGGATGAAAAACTAATTCCTTACAAATGCATGGTTGATGACTTGATGAAATATTTTGCACACATCACCTTCCAACAAGTTCCACGCGTAGATAATAAAGTGGCTGACACCATGGCCACTCTAGCCTCCATTCTACAAATGCCAGAAAATGATCTACAACACGAGTTCTTGGTGGAAGCATTACACTACCCAACCTATGACACACTTGATTCTAGGATGTTCTATTCTATTATAGGACAAGAATCATCCCACTACCATCACATCTATTCCTACCTTCATAATGAAACCATTCCGGAAGGTCTGATCTAGAATGAGAAATGTTACCTAATCTGTAATGCTTCACATTATGTCATTATTGCTAACAATCTATATAGGAGAGGTCTCGATAGAATACTCCTTAGGTGTTTAGAACCAACGAGTCCAAACATGCACTAATTGACATTCACAAAGGTATTTGTGGATCTAAATATGCTAGGTCCTGCAAGCAGTGTCAGCTACACAAGAATCTCATTCACGTTCCAGCCAGAGAGCTGATTCCCTCTACTACAACATGGCCATTTCAACAATGGGCCTTTGACTTGGTGGGGCAAATTCACCCAACCTCTTCTAATGGACATAAGTTCATTATCACTACTACAAATTATTTTACAAAATGGGTAGAGGCAGTCCCTCTCACAATTGATGATGGCAAAATTGTAGCACTTTTTATTACAAACTACATCATTTATAGATATGGTATACCATCCTCAATCATTACTGACAATGGAGGATAGTTCAAAAATAAAGACCTCAAGGAACTGTGTAAGAAATTCAAGATTATACAACATTGGTCTTCCATTTATTACCCCCAGGGTAATGGCCAAGCTGAGGCATCCAATAAGGCGATCCTCAAAATTCTTCATCACACAATTAGTAAGTCAGGGAGAGACTGGCATCCCCAGATCAATCTAGCCCTGTGGGCATATAGGACAGGCATTAGAACTCCAATGGGCATGACTCCCTTTGCCTTGGTGTATGGGGCGGATGTTGTGCTTCCAATAGAGGTTGAGATTCCTACCTTGAGAATCTCCATGAAAGGCCTTATCACTAATGATGAATATAGGATAGCTCAGCTTCAAGAGCTTGTGTTACTAGATGAATGATGACAAGTGGCCTATGATCATCTATGAGCATATCAAGAAAGAATGACATGAAGCTACAATAGGATAATTAGGCCACGTGACTTCCATCTGGGTGACCTCATCCTGAGAGAGAACCCTAAGAACAACAACAATGAATGCAAAAGTGAAAGTTTGAACCAAGCTGGCTAGGTCCTTACATCATTATTGCAGTATATGGATCTGGCGCCTATTAGCTTTCCACAATCGAAGGAGAAGTGCTTAAAGAGCCTATAAACACTCTCCACCTGAAGCGATTTTACAATTGATTTAATCTCAGCAAGCTCTCTATACATATCTAAATGTCCTAAAAAAAATTTAAAAATCAGAAAAAGTCCTAAATAAAATTTAAAAAAAAATTAAAAATAAAAATTAAAAATTAAAAAAATTGAAAAAAGAGAAAACTTGCCAAGAAGGTGAAAACCTGGTAAACAGGCACCTCTTGTTCCCAATGCCTCACCTTGCAGCATATCTTCTAGCTATTCTATATAGTCACTTTTGCTTTCCTACTTCTTTCTCATGTATCCATGGATTGAGTCTTGTCACAGCTCGGGAGCATTCCCCCTTAGTGTCACTACTTTCGAGATTCTCATAGAATCTCCTTTGCGACAGTCACTAGTGGTCCTCACTATGTCTTCCTACTATCACTAGTGTCACTCTTTTCAAGATTCTCCTCATAGAATCTCTTTCAAAATGGTCACCAGTTGTTTCAATTATGTCTGCCTACCATTGCTCGGGTCATGTCTCAATATTCCCTTATGGAAGATCTCTTTTGCATCAGTCACTAGTCGTCCTGGTTGTGTCTATCTACTATCGCTTAGTCCTTCTTAGGTTCTTCATCGTGAAGATTCCTCTTTGACCTCAGTCACCAGTCATTCTAACATTGTCACCCTACTGTTGTCACCCTACTGAAGAGATTTCTTTCAAATATATTCTTGACATTAGCACTTGACATCAATCCCGAAAGCATTGAACTCAAAAATGATATACTTGTTTGGATATGCTAAGCATTTTCTTTGTTTTCTTTATTTTTCTTTATCATATCCCTTCGAGCAACTTGATGATGTCATATTTGACTAGAGAAGTAATGACTAGGGGCATGATCTTTTTCTTTGCTTTCTATTTGTGGTTTAGTTCCAATAAGTTGATCTATTCCTATAAGAGGGGTGTCCATTATAAGAGCCTCCATCTCATATTGGATGGCTGTGTGTACCTCGACTCCTTTTATATGAATACGCCAATAACATTGGTTCTTCTCCTTGTTTGTTGGAGTGAAATCTTCATGCTATAGTACATACTAATGCTCGTCCTACTAAGTGAACATACGGGTCACTGCAAGTATATCTAGTGTACTTCTGTCTCAGGTTACAAATGCAAGGGTCATTGCAGATAGAATGAATACTGAGTACTTAGCATAAGAGAGATCTCCCATGTGTTTGGTGTGCCTGTTATGCAAGCAACATTTAGGTCATCCTAGCATTTATGCTCTGATGCTTATGTTAACTTGCTACATTAAAAGGGACAAATGTTCTGGTCATTCTAGCTTCTTGTGCCTCGAATGCTTACATTTAATCCTGACACCTCAATAACCTATGTTATATTCATATTTTCATGATTGCAATGTCAGTGGGAATTGTATAACATATGAGCTTTATTTTATATCCAATGATGATAAATCGTTGAGGCTTGGTAACCAAACTTAGGGTTGCATTTAACATAGTCTTGCATTACATACTTCATTTGCATTAGCACGCAATTCGATAGTAATTTTGTTCATACTCCACATGCATCAAATTCCTCCACGGTTGCACAAGCATTTGGTTCATCAATTCATGCTCCTCAATGGAATACTTGTGACTATCAAACAAAAACACTACGTAAGATGTTAGTTCATAAATATGCATTCTATCTAAGTACAACATACATCTCATGTAAATCAAAGCAAAACAAAATAGACAATGACATGTACATGGGAATACTCAGCTCAAAATCTCGTATATATATATATATATATATCAAAGAATGGGTTAGTACAAAAATGGGTACTACTCGAGCACAATCAATCAAAAATGATACATGTGGTGCTGGCACACCAATCGATACATAGCTAGGGATCAAAATCAAAAATCAGGCATAGAGAATCTAACTCTATCCCAAACCCTCACCTCCAGGAGGAGTAGGAGGAGCAGGGGCAGTAGGTGGTGGAGGTGGTGGTGGCATATCTGGCTTGATAGGAGGTCGTGCGCCTCTAGACTCTCACGCATACTGAGAGAATCACTGAACCTGCAATGTCTCATCTAGCACGGCGCTGGTGTATGCGGCATAGTAATACGTAGCTCGAGTAGACTGGAAGTAGGTCTCATCTTGTGCCAGCTCCAGCCTCTGCTTTGCAGTCTCCGCGTGCTCCCTCTGATGATCTGTCTCCTGCTGTCTCTCCACTAGCTGCGCATCCCAGACTGCTACTGCAATCTACAACTCTCCCAACTGTCGGGAGGCTACATGAACCCGCTCCCGATACCTCTTTATCGCATCCTACACCCCACCTATCGGCTGATCCGACATATCCTCATCTAACATCTTAGGTGCCTACTGCTGTAGTGGTGCCTATGGCTGTAGTGGCACCTACTGCTGTGGAGCCTCCTACTAAGGGGCCTCCTCCTCTGTCCTCTGCTTGCGGTGTCAGCTCTGTCCACTCCCACTACCCCCGGCACTTGGGTCTAATCCCATTTGATGTGGGGGAATATGCATCTGCTGAACCTGGTGCCAGACTCGTGACTACTGTTGTGGCTGAACTAGAGGTTGTGGTTGTGCCTACTGCTGCTAGGGTGCCTGTCTCTCTATCTACACTGCCTACCCTGCCATCCCCATTGGATCTGTGAAATGTGGGAATGGATGGCTATTCAAAAATTCCTAATATGCAGGCGTCATCTCAGCATCTGCTATCACTGGCAGGTAATCCCACTGAACTGCAACTAGGTTGCAGATGTCTATCATGGATCATCTTGGATCTATCCATGCTGGCCACCCCCGCTTGATGTCCTTTTGCAACATGGCATAGGCATAGAACTCAAGAAAAATATCCTGTGGTCGGCCATACTACTACCACACTCGAGAGATCACAAATCTCTCCATAATAGATTTCGTCATGCCCACTAGTGGTTGAGAACCGAACATCCACAGTAACTCTCTGGGAGCATCATCCCAGTCCTCTATCTCTCACCAAGGTCACCATACAACAGACACTAGGTCATCAAGATGTATCCTCCACTGCTCTATCTTACCCAAATGGGCCTAGGTAATATGCCCTCAATATCTAAAAATATAGGTCTCCATGGGCTCTCGGGCATCCTCAAAAATCAGCCTACATACAGGGAGATGCTTCTAGGCCCAAATCTGTAGCACATATACTCCTGCTGCCATGGTCTTCTTCTCATGGAAGATGACCTTATGCATCTCATGAAAAAGATGGGCCAACATGCACTGACCTCACCTAAAGATCTTGGGTGCCTCAACCATCCTACAAAGCATGACCCCCCACCCGCACTCCAAACCATGCTATCCTCTATCAAGATATAAGAAACAGCTCAGGAATATAGCTAGCACAGATGCCAGCTTGTGTGTTGGTCCATAGGTATGCATGAGCTCATCCCAACTGATGGCCCTCCCCCTTGGTAGCTCTCTCTCGAACACAACTGATAATGCCTCTGTCCCTACTCGAGGCACTGTATCATAGATGACTCGAGTGCCATGGAAAGGAATCCTTAGAATCCTCTAGATGTCCTCTGAAGTGATGATCATCTCGCCCATCAGCAAGTGGAATGTGTTCGTCTTCGAATGGAAACGCTCCACCAAAGCTGTGAGTAAGTCATGATTCATCATCATGGCTGGAATCTGGCAAAGAGAAGACAAACCCAATCGGGCAATGTGTGCCCGATCTGCATCATCCAAACTCCTCAATAACTCTCCATATGGTGGATAGTGTGACCTAAATGCAACATCTCCAAAGACTTCCTGCACGCACAACAAAAAAATGACAAACAAACAATAAGTATCAAGTCGAAATGATGCATCAAAATTAAATAAAATGTAATTTTTAAGTGCGAAAGTCAAAACTGTCATGAAATTTCGCACAAAATTCATGAAATCTCACACGAAATTATAAAGTTTCATGTGAAGACATTCTTTCTTCACACGAAGAATCATGTATTCGCGCGAAAAAATAGTTGCTCGTGCGAAGAAATCAATCTCTGTGTGAGAAAAGAAGATTTCGCACAAAAATCGAATCAACTCGCGCGAAGAATCTCTTTCTTCGCGTGAAACCAAATGCCTCCCGCGCGAAGATCCTCACCGCCATGCTTGAAGGAACAGATAGCCCTCAATCTTCGCACGAAGAAAGAAGACCTTCATGAGAGAAGAGATCGATCTCGCGTGAAGAAAGATTTGACCCCTAAAAAAATCCTAAAATGTGCAATAAATGACCTCAAAATGTGTGAAAACAAAAGTACGAAGATGAGAAATCGATGACTCACCGGTGGTCCATAGTCTGCTAGCTAGTTGTGTCATCTAGAGTGCTCAAAATGATGATATCTCACATTCACTGCCATGTCTCTATTAGAGCTCAAAATCACTATAGGACAAAAGCACAAATGAATTGAAAATGACCCTTTGGGCCCTTATATAGGTGTTGACCAAATTTTTCAAAGTGCTTAGATTTGCACAAAATCACACCCCTGGCTAATTGGACCATTTTGGATCCATTTTCGAGATCAAATTCGAAATCTGACACACCTAAAAGCCTCAAAAATGCATTTAAAAATTTTAGGGACCGATGCGATAGAACGTTTGGACAACCCAGATCTTTCTCATACTTTGTGATTCTTGGAATCCTTTCAACTTTACATTCTCCATATTTTCAAAATTCATTTTAAAAATAGTCAACTATGGCTAAATCAAGTCAAATTTTGGTCAAACTTGGTCTTTGCAACTTTGCAATCATTTCAAATCAACCCTGAATCTTCTTTAGATCATTTTGATCTCTTCTTTATTCTTCAGATCGTTCTAGTCTCTTCTATATTCTGCTAAATCTCAAATTTCTTCTATATCTCATGATATACTACTTCAAATCATATTTTTGGTGTGTCATCTTTCGATATCGCTCACGAGGGGGTAGGATGATTACATCATTGAATACTTATTGCTTGGGGCATCTCATTCCCATCTCATGTCCTCATCACTTAGGGCATCTCATCACTCGGGGCATCTTGTTCCCTTCTATCTGGCATCTTTTCCATCTATCTTATCTTTTCATCAATTGATCAACCTTATAACAACTCTTCTTAGAGTTCGATGGATAGGTATTGGGACAGTCTAAACCCTGACTCCTGAGGATCAAGCCTCATTCTGGGGATAATTCTACGACTCATTATTGGACCTTGTTATCTTTTATCAATCTTAGGTATCTAGGTGTTCTATCTGGATCCTTGAAGGTTAAGCTCCATTTTGGAGATAATCTTCTAAATGCTATCAATCTCAGGTATCTAGGTGTTATACCTAGATCCTTAAAGGTTAAGCTTCATTCTGGAGATAATCTTCTAAATGCTATCAATTTCAGGTATCTAGACGTTCTGTCTAGATCCTTAAAGATTACACTCCATTCTGGAGACAATCTTTTAAATGTTATCAATCTTAGGTATCTAAGTGCTCTACTTGGATCCCTTAGGATTAAGTTCTGTTCTAGAGATAGTCCTTAAAAGCTTATCAATTGGTCTCCATATCATCACCTTCAGAACAAATCTCATGTTCGCATCATGCTTTCTGATTATCTTTGAATTGAACGCGTTGCTCACACATTCATTCAAAGAGGGGAAAAATGTAATATCCCAAAATTGGCTCATTGCCATTATACCAATTCTGGTCTATTTCTGATAATTTCTAAGTCCTATTCTAATAGGCAATTCTCATTCTGCTATTCGCTACTTGACTTAATTGTCAAATGCAGAAAACCCTAATCTGCATTCATCATATTTCTTATTTGATTCCTATAGTATGTACTCATATTAGTTTCATTAAACCTACTTGATTTAATTATAATTTAATTATTAAGTATCTATACTTTAATTAAATTAAATTATATCTTAAGGCTAATGTACTATGGAATTAAATTTATTTAATTTAATAAATATGTCTATCTTGATTAATTAAATGTAATTATTTAATTAAATGGAGTACTTACTTCTAATTAATTAAACAAAGTTATTTAATTAAATGGGAAGCCATTCCTAATTAATTAAATGAAGTTATTTAATTAAATAAGAAAAGTATCTCTAATTAATTAATATATTATTTAATTAAATAGAAAAGGTAATTATGAGAGCATATCTCATTTTATTAAATTAAATATTTCACCAAAATCTCTCTTCAGTTCAAAAAAGGGAAATTTCCAGTTCACTATTGATCAAAAATGAGTTAAATCAGTTAACTCCTTTTTCTACTCAAATTGAATCAGTTAACTCCTTATTTTACTCAAATTAAATCTGTTAACTCCCTTTAATTTGGGAATCTCCCTTTATAACTAAACTTTACCTTTAATCCTGACCGTTGATTGAAATCGATGTCAACCGTTGATGGATTCCAGGAAAGTCTATTTAAGAGACCCTCATCTCTTTATTTTGAGAGGATGAATTTTGGAGAATTTGCATCGAATTGCTGTTGGAATTCATACTCACATTTGCTCATATTTTTACATACATCTTGCATTCTTAGTTTAAATTCATCTAGTTTAACAATGCATACATTTTTAGTTTAATGTCTTTTATTTCTTATATTAATTTCTTGCACTTCATCTAGATTACTTGCACATTCATATAGCTTAAATTGCATTCAAATCCTTCATTCTTACAGGGTCTGGTTGCTTAAACACCTTGAATCTGAGGATATCTGACAAGCAATTCCCTTTAGATAGAAGGCAACAGGTCGCTTTGTAGGTTGATTTTTAGATGAACAATCCAATGTTCATTCTGAGATAAATTTGCATACAATGACCGTGTTGATGTGTGTGTGTTAGCAGAGGCCACATATTCACGCATACAATAGGATGACTACTCATGAGCTTAGTGAACTAAAGGCTTAGTTGGAGGAACTCTTAGAGAAGGGGCATATTCAACCTAGTGTGTCACCTTGGGGTGCACCAGTGATCTTCGTTAAGAAGAAGGACAAATCACTTAGGTTGTGTATTGATTATCGGCAATTGAACAAAGTGACCATCAATAACCGATACCTTCTTCCCAGAATCGATGATCTCTTTGATCAATTGCAGGGTGCCCAAGTATTTTCAAAGATTGATCTAAATTTGGGTTATCATCAGTTGAGGATTGTGGATAGTGATATCCCCAAGATTGCTTTTTGTACCAGGTATGGTCACTACGAGTTCACCGTGGTACCATTTGGCCTCACAAATGCTCCAATTGTATTCATGAACCTCATGAATGGAGTATTCTATACCTTTTTGGATAAGTTTGTGGTTGTTTTTCTTGATGACATTCTAATTTATTCTCATGATGAGAAAGAGCATGAAGAGCACCTAAGGCAGGTATTACAGAAGCTAAGAGAGAATCAGTTGTTTGGCAGCTTCTCAAAGTGTGCATTCTTCAGACCTGAGATACATTATTTGGGTCATGTCATATCAAGTGATGGAGTTTTAGTAGACCCATCAAAGATTAGGGCTATCATGGATTGGCTAGCACCCACCAGTGTTACTAAAGTGAGGAGCTTTATGGGGCTAGTAGGATATTACCAACACTTCATTTCAGGATTCTCTAGATTCCCACATCCCATCACATCTCTTTAGAAAGATGGGAAGAAGTACGAGTGGATAGAGAAGTGTGGTAGAGCTTTTCAAGAGCTTAAGAGAGCCCTCACAATTGTACTGATTCTTGCAGTACCAAATCCTTCTGCATATTTTGTGGTGTACACCGATGCATCTTTAGATGGTATAGGGGTAGTCCTTATGCAGGATGGATGACCTATTTCCTTTGAGTCTAGGAAGTTGAAGACTCATGAACTCAATTATCCTACTCATGACCTAGAACTTGTGGCAATGGTTCATGCCTTGGTGAGATGGTGACACTTCCTTCTGGGTCATAGATTTGAGCTTCATTCCAATCACCAGAGCTTGCAGTACATATTTTCTCAGCCGAATCTTAATGCTAGGCAAAGAAGGTGGATGGAGTTTATGTGTGAGTATGATTTTGATGTTCATTTCATCAAGGGAAAGGAGAATGTGGTTGCAGATGCCTTAAGTAGAAGGCACCATGAGCTTTCATCTATGATTATTTGCACTGATTTGAGAGAGAAAATCTTGCAGCACTTACCAACTGATGAGCTTTATGTAGAAGTGAGTCAGATAGTGCATTCTCAGAGACCCTTGGAAGGGAAGTATTCAGAGTTTTCCTTGGAGTTCGACGGACTTTTGCGTTATAGGGGACGTATGTATGTACCTTCCATTGGGGGTTTGCACAAGCTCATTATACTTGAGGCTCACAGAGCACCTTATGTAGCACACCCCAGTGTTAAGAAGTTGCATGCAGATTTGAGGTAGTTGTATCACTGGCCAGGAATGAGAGTGTAGATTGCTAGGATAGTTGTGAGATGCCTTAAGTGCCAGAGGGTGAAGGCAGAGCACTGTCATCTTGGTGGACTTCTGCAACTGCATGAGATTGAAAAGTGGAAATGGGGTACTATATCTATGGATTTCATTGTTGGTCTTCCTATGTCATCTCACTGCCATGATACCATTTTGGTGATAGTTGACACATTGACCAAGGTTGCCCATTTCTCACCCGTGCGTACTACATTCACAATATGAGACATGGCTCAGGTGTTCTTGCGAGACATTGTCAGACTTCATGGTGTTCCCCATAAGATCATCTTCAATAGAGACTCATTGTTCACTTCTTCATTTTGGAGAGAGTTGTAGGAAGCTTTGGGCACTAGGCTCAATTTTAGTACAGCGTACCATCCTTAGACCGATGGTTAGATTGAGTGAGTGAATCAAGTTTTGGAGGACATGCTACATATGTACGTGATGGACCATCAAGTCAAATGGGAGGAATACCTACATCTTGTTGAGTTTGCCTATAACAATGGGCACCATTCCTCCATAGGTATACTGCCTTATGAGGCCTTGTATGGAAGACCGTGTAGGTTGCCCTTGAGTTGGGACAAGATTGAGGATTGAGTATCTATTGGTCCCCAGTTAGTAAAGGAGATGGAGTAGCAGGTGACCCTGATTAGATAGTGCTTGAGAGAGGCACAGGATAGGTAGAAGAAGTATGCTGATGCAAAGAGGACAAATCGAGAGTATCAAGTCGGTGATAGAGTGTTCTTGAGGGTGCGACCGCATAAGAGTCCGATTCGATTCAGAAAGGGCTCTAAGTTGGCACCCTAGTTTGTTGGATCATTCAAGATCCTAGAGAGGATAGGACCTATTGCATACTATTTAGCTTTGCCACCTAGCATATCATGCATCCATGATGTGTTTCACATTTTAGTACTTAGAGGATACATTTCTGATGAGTCTCATATTATAGATTGGGATGCTTTATAGGTGGATTCAGATGGATAGATAGCACTGGAGCCTCTTCGTATTATTACCCGACGGACCCTAGCACTTCGAGGCCAAGAGCTGGACAAGGTTAGGATCTAGTGAGATTGTTACGATGACATCATAGCTTCATGTGAGGATGCAATGCAGATGCAATCTTAGTACCCTTATCCTTTTGATGAACTCTAGGAGGAAATTCATGCCTAGTGGGGGAGGATGTGAGGCCTCACCCTGACCCATCGTAGCATAGTGATACATTACTATTATTTTGATACTCATGACTCAACATGTCGAGATATTATCTGATGCTTTGAACATATTATATTATTTCTTGTTGTGTGATGTTTACCTTCAGAGATATTGATGTTTGTCATTTAATGCTTTATGTATATGTATGTTGAAGAACTAAGTAAATGCAGGATTAACACTTTGATTATGGAATTTTTATCATTAAGGATATAAGTAGGATGAAAGAAACCCTGATTGATGTATGCTTCAATTTATGTGAATTTCTTATACGTATATACATATGTGCATGTGATTTTATGGGACTACTGATGTATGCAATGAGTGTGCAGGATATTTTAGCCGAGAAACTCAACCGAGGAACAGAACTGATCCCTATGTGCTAATTTTGGAAACCTTGTTGTTCGTAATTCAAGTATTTTAAATGTGAGATGTATGTATGTATCTTTCTGTGATCAGTAAATGTTAATGTTCGTAACTATGTTCTTTTAGTATCACTTGACACTCATGAATTGTTTATGTTCTTTAGCGTGCTAGTTAGGGTTAGTTGTGTAACCCTTGGACCTAAGTTAGATTAAGTTAGTGTCTTTTTGCTAATTTGGTTCTTAATCAATTTTAGTCACCCTAATCTAGATTAGTGTTTAATCTACATTTTTTTAGAGTTGTTAGATGGTATTAATTATTTCCTAGATTTTGCTTGGTTCCAAACCTATTCCTAAGGCTTTAAAACATGAAATATTTATACCCAAAGGATATGGGTATGGGTTGGGGGTCGTTTCCAACCCCTAAGCCCCTTTTGTTGACTTTTGAGGTCACTCAAAAGTATATTTTTGCCTTTGTGCGAAAATTGCAAGTGGTTACCATGAGTTGCCTCACCTCACGTCCACTTAGTGGTTAACCTTAGTATGGGTTGAGTTAGAAACTTCTAGATTAGTAGGTGGGTGGGGGAAGTTATTTCCCTTTTTGGTGGTTGAGTTTGAGACTTATTTAGAGGCCCTTCTTGGAGTAGTTTAGGTTGTTACCCAATCTATACATTTATAGAGGAGTCTTGCAAGATTGGAGGAAGGAAGGGAAAAGCTCTACTCAAATTTGTTTATTGGCCATTACTGATCCGGGGGATACTTTCGTCAAAATTGAAGTATCTCCAAAACTCCAACAATCAGCATTAGATTAAACTCCTTGAAATTCTAGACCCAACGCAATTTGAACGGGTGAGAAAGGAGTCCGTACACAAAAGTTACGACCAGTCAAAGGTTGGTCAAATTCAGGTACAGAGGCTATTAAAAAGGCAAAAAAAAAAATCAAACTCTCCAAATTTGGTCAAATTTGGCATCAAATCGAAGGTCTCATCAAGAGCTCTCCAACAATGTTTGTTTTGTCAAAAACGGAGATCGTATGTGGAAATGGCGCTCGATTGAAGTCCAAGGTGGTGTGGCATTAAATATAAATATATTTTTTTAAAAATTTAAAAATGCCATTCAAAAAATATAAGTGATGGTCCGGGGGGGTCGAACCCGTGACCTCCTAGTCCTAAGACTCCACCGATGACCATTGGAGCATTCATTGCGTTTGAAATATATAAAGCGCAGTTTTTATATAACCCCTTCCCACCGAAAATTGGAGAGAAAGGAAGCCGCCGGCGGGGTTGGAACCCCCGACCGGCGCCTTTTTAAAAATGTTCAACTGCGCATTATTTAGCGCAGTTTTTAATTATTCCTTTATCTAACCCGCCAGCCTTATGTTAAATAAGGTATATAGTTAATTTGTTACCCTTAAATTGCCATAAAGCCAAATTTAAAAAAATGGCTAAAGGAGGATAATCGAATATGGATCAGTTAAGGGTCCTATATTTATATCATTTTGTTATAGCCTTATTTTGGCTAATTTTGTGTATAAAATGGGGGGGTTAGGAGGCTATATGGGCATTCAGAAAAAGGAGAGAAAGTTGAAGTGTTGAGAGTAAGGGAGATTTGTTGAAGCGTTTATTCCTGTACTTTGAAACAGCGTGATGTTGATGTACTTCAAAGAAATGACTTTGTAAACATTTGTACATGATTTTTGGAGATAATCGGATCGGTCCCCCTATTGGAGTTGGACCCGGAGACGTAGTCCATACGGATGAACTCCGAGATCAAATTGTTTGCATCTTCTTTCTCTCATTGTCTCTTTTATCAGCTTAATCTTGATGTTCTCTTATTTCATTTGTGTTAATTTGATTCGTTAAAAGTTTTAAATTAATTCTATGTGATAAATTAGCATTCCTCTGTAATAGTCCTAGATCCTAATCAGATCAAATTTGGTATCAGAGCTTTTGTTGGACTAGTATTGCAGATTTGAATGTTAACAAGATCCAGGATTGAGAAAGGCGAAGGAAAGCTTGAGGAATACAATCTTGAGATTGGAAAATGAAGGACTAAACCGTCATCACAAATGGCAGATGAAGGTGGACAAGCTTCTCAAGATAAGAGTATTCAGAAGACTCTTCAAAATTTGCAGACAATGGTAGAGGTTTTGGTACGAGAAAGAGAAGAGAAGATGCAAAGACGTGCAGCTCGAAAGGACAAAGGGAAAAAGAAAGGAGCTGATCGTGATCCACCAAAGACACCTCCATCTTCTCCTTCTTCTCCCTCTTCTCCTTCTTCCCCCTCTTCTCCTTCTTCTACCCATTCTGAGTCTTCTAATATTTTCAAAGGAGGACATAAGCCTCGAATTAAGTTGGATGTAAAGTTTGACTTACCAAAATATTGTGGGGAGTTAAATGCTGAGAAACTAGATGACTGGATTCAGCAAGTAGAAGTCTACTGTAGAGTTCAAAACCTTGTAGATGATGTTGACAGAATTCAGTTAGCCACTCTTCGTTTAGGGGGTGTAGCCCTAACTTGGTGGGAGAGTAGGTCTCGGGATGAAACTTCACAACATGGTAAGTTTAGTTTGTCTTGGTCAGAATTTGTTACTGCTTTAAAAAAGCAATTCTACCCCCTAGGCCATATGCAACAGTTAATGATGAACTGGCAACATTTTAGGCAAGGGAAAGGCCAGTCTGTCCAGGATTACACCCATGAATTTCGCAAAAAAGCTATTTCATTAAATGTCCCATTGTATACCCAGGACACCTTACTCAAGTATATAGGTGGTCTTCATTCTTACCTAAGGCATTCTATTCTCGTCTTGAATCCTTGTAATTTGGATGAAGTATGTGTCCAAGCAACACATTTAGAATCAAGGGGTAAGGGTACTTTCATTGATAAGTCTGATAAAAAGCCATCTAAGTCTGAGGAAAAGTCCAAAGGAAAAGGAAAGGGTAAAAAGATAGCAACAATAAAGAAAGAGGGTGAGAAACCCACATGCTCACATTGCAAGAAAGAAGGGCATGATGATTCTAAGTGCTGGAAGTTACATCCTGAAAAGAGGCCAAAGCGATATGGTGGAAACAAAGGTAAACAGAAAACTGCTGCTGTAATTCAACAAGATCTTGGATCTGACTGCGGAGATGAGACAAAGATTGTTGCTACCGGGATTCAAGGTAAAGGAAAAGGTATATCTCTTTCATCAGCTCCAAGTTCTTCTAGCATAAGTGCAAGTACAAGTAAAGAATCTTCTCCTAAGAATGATAAGCAAAGGAATGAATTATTTCACATTCGAGTTGTTATCAAGCATAATAAGGTTGATACATTATTCGATACGGGTTCCCAAGTTAATTTGATATCTGAGGAAATTGTTAAAAAACTTAACTTGACTACAACACCTCATCCAAAACCATACCCTCTTGGATGGGTTTGCGATGATGCACAGTTACAGGTAACTAAACAATGCAAGTTAAGATTTGCTATCACTGCAAACTTTGTAGATGAGGTAGAAGCTGATGTAGTCCCTTTAGATATATGTGGTCTTGTACTTGGGAGTCCCTATTTGTTTGATCGTCAAGCTATCTTTTATAGGGGGGAAAATAAATATCATTTGTTTAAAGACAAGATTGAATACATTGTACGGGCACATAAGGTTAAGACTAATCTGGCATTAGTCAATGTTGGTCAAATGAAAAGGTTAGTCAACTCTAGTAAGAATTTTGTGTTGATGCTTGTAAAAGCCAAAGAAGATGAAACATCTGAGGCATTTAAGGGATGTGATCCAAAACATAAGGCTGAAATAGTCAAAGTTGTTTCCACTTATGATGACTTCTTTCAGGAACCAGAAGGATTGCCTCCTAAGAGAGAGATACAACATGAGATTCAGTTGCAGCAAGATGCACCCTTCCTAATATCGGCATGTACCGTTTATCAGTCTTACAAAATGAAGAAATCAAGAAGCAAGTTCAAGAGTTGGTCGAGAAAGGAGTTATCCATCCTAGTACTTCTCCTTGTGGTTCTCCTATTGTGTTGGTTCCAAAGAAAGATGGGACTTGGAGAATGTGTATTGACTACAGGGCTCTGAACAAGATAATGGTAAAGAACAGGTACCCTCTTCCTAGAATTGATGATTTACTTGATCAGTTGAAACATGCAATTTATTTCACTAAGCTAGACTTACGTAGCGGATATCATCAGATAAGAATTGCAGAAAGTGATATTTGGAAAACTGCTTTTAAGACAAAACAGGGACTTTATGAGTGGTTGGTTATGCCATTTGGGCTTTGTAATGCACCAGCTACATTTATGAGAGTTATGAATGATGTCTTCCGTCCCTTTATAGATGATTTTGTCATAGTCTATTTGGATGATATTCTTGTATTTAGTAAGTCTTGGGATGATCATGTAATTCATGTAAAGAAAGTATTTGAAATACTGAAAAAAGAAAAACTATATGTAAAGATGTCAAAATGCGAATTTGCAAAGACATCCTTAGTGTACTTAGGCTATGTCGTAGGGAATGGTCAATTGAAAGTAGACCCTGCAAAGGTTGAATGTATTGTAAAATGGCCTAAGCCAAGTACAGTTACAGAAATCAGGAGTTTCTTAGGTGCAGTTCAATACTGGAGGAAGTTCATTGCAAACTTCTCTTACATTACATCACCATTACATGCATTAACCAGTACTAAGGTAACTTTTCAGTGGGGAGGTCCGCAACAGAAGGCTTTCGACACTTTAAAAGAAAAGTTGAGCACTGCACCAGTTCTGGCTTTACCAGATTTACATCAACCATTTGAGATCGAGACAGATGCGAGTGGGTTTGCCATGGGAGCTGTACTCATGCAAGGAGGTAAACCAGTCTGCTACCACTCTGAAACATTTTCAGGAGCAGTAAGTAACTATCCTACATATGATAAAGAACTTTATGCTTTGGTTCAGAGTGTTAAAAAATGGAAGCACTACTTAATGGGAAAGGAAACTGTAATCCACACTGATCACCAACCACTACAATATTTGCACTCACAATCTAAGTTGCAACAAAGTAGGCACTTTAGGTGGATGGGTTTTCTACAACAGTTTCATTTGGTGATTAAGTATAAGAAGGGTTCCCATAATAAAGTAGCAGATATGCTCTCTAGGCCTCCTGTTAAGAATGCTTTGATAATCCTTCGAAATAGTTCTATGGTTCATGAAAGTTTTCAGGAACAATATGCTAATGATGAGAACTTTAAGGATATCTATGCAGCTTTAATCCAGGGTAAACATGTAGAAGAGAAAGATTACTATGTGCAGGATAATTTGTTGTACCACTTGGGAAAACTATGCATTCCTAAAGATGAACATGCACATGTAATCCGGGAAGCACATACCTCTTTGATTGCAGGGCATTTCGGGGTAAGTAAAACATTGGCTCAATTGCAAAAATATTGTTACTGGCCTCGGATGCAAGAAACTGTCACCAAGTATATAAAAGGATGTGTAATGTGTGCAACCAGTAAACCAAGTAATAGGAAATTAGGTTTGTACACACCATTACCTATACCATCCCGTCCATGGGAAAGTGTATCTATGGACTTTGTGGGAGGTTTACCTATGTCTAGGAAGGGTCATGATTATTTGTATGTAGTAGTTGATCGGTTCAGCAAAATGTGTATTTTAATGTCTTGTAAAAAGCAAGTTACTGCTGAACTAATTGCTCATTTGTACTTTCAAAATGTATGGGTTCATTTTGGGTTACCCACTTCTATTGTATCGGATCGAGATTCTCGATTCTTAGGGGAATTTTGGTCATCTTAATGGGGACTCAAGGACACCAAGCTGAAGAAGAGTACAGCCTTCCATCCGCAGACCGACAGACAGACAGAGGTTGTGAATAGGACAATTGTGCATCTACTTAGAGGCTACTGCAGCAAACATCCTAAGTTGTGGGATGAAAGTCTTCATTATGTGCAACATGCTTACAACCATGCGACACACTCTTCTACAAAGAGGTCTCCTTTTGAGACTTGCTTCGGTTACTTGCCTAAGACACCAATGGATTTTGCTTTTGGGAAGGACGATGTTGTAGATGGACACCATGATGCAGAAAAGGCTTTAAAGTTCATCCAGAAGGTCCAAGCAATCCATCAGGCAGTAGAAGCACAATTAGAGCAGAGCCAAGAAAAATACAAGGCTCGCCATGATAGGCATCGCGTTGATCACCAATTCCAAGTTGGTGATAGAGTTTGGTTACATATCAGCAAGGAAAGAATGCAAGGTGAAGGAAGGAAGCTCAAAGCTATCAGGTATGGTCCTTTTGAGATCTTGGAAAAGATCGGTACTAATTCTTTTCACCTTAATCTTTCGCCATACATGCAAATTTACTCAGTTGTCAATGTTGAGAATCTGAAGTTGTATGAGCCTCCAATGATCTTGGATGAAGACATCAGTGTTCAGGTTCCATCAGTTGATGATCTTTCACCAGAGTATATGTCAGAATTGCCAGAAGATGTTATCCTAGACAGGAATGTCAGAACTTCACGAAGAGGACCAGTTGAATACCTCCGAGTGGGATTGAAGGGGATGCATCCAAGCAAGGCAAGATGGATGGAGATTGGTAAAGTGAGGGAACTATACCCTCACCTTCTTTCTGAGTAATCCAAACTTTCGGTGGTCCGAAAGCTCCTCAGTGGGGAGGCTTGATCCGGGGGATACTTTCGTCAAAATTGAAGTATCTCCAAAACTCCAACAATCAGCATTAGATTAAACTCCTTGAAATTCTGGACCCAACGCAATTTGAACGGGTGAGAAAGGAGTCCGTACACAAAAGTTACGACCAGTCAAAGGTTGGTCAAATTCAGGTACAGAGGCTATTAAAAAGGCAAAAAAAAATCAAACTCTCCAAATTTGGTCAAATTTGGCATCAAATCGAAGGTCTCGTCAAGAGCTCTCCAACAATGTTCGTTTTGTCAAAAACGGAGATCGTATGTGGAAATGGCGCTCGATTGAAGTCCAAGGTGGTGTGGCATTAAATATAAATATATTTTTTTAAAAATTTAAAAATGCCATTCAAAAAATATAAGTGATGGTCCGGGGGGGTCGAACCCGTGACCTCCTAGTCCTAAGACTCCACCGATGACCATTGGAGCATTCATTGCGTTTGAAATATATAAAGCGCAGTTTTTATATAACCCCTTCCCGCCGGAAATTGGAGAGAAAGGAAGCCGCCGGCGGGGTTGGAACCCCCGACCGGCGCCTTTTTAAAAATGTTCAACTGCCAATGCGCTATTTTGGCGCTTTAACATATATTTAGCGCAGTTTTTAATTATTCCTTTATTTAACCCGCCAGCCTTATGTTAAATAAGGTATATAGTTAATTTGTTACCCTTAAATTGCCATAAAGCCAAATTTAAAAAAATGGCTAAAGGAGGATAATCGAATATGGATCAGTTAAGGGTCCTATATTTATATCATTTTGTTATAGCCTTATTTTGGCTAATTTTGTGTATAAAATGGGGGGGTTAGGAGGCTATATGGGCATTCAGAAAAAGGAGAGAACGTTGAAGTGCTGAGAGTAAGGGAGATTTGTTGAAGCGTTTATTCTTGTACTTTGAAATAGCGTGATGTTGATGTACTTCAAAGGAATGACTTTGTAAACATTTGTACATGATTTTTGGAGATAATCGGATCGGTCCCCCTATTGGAGTTGGACCCGAAGACGTAGTCCATACGGATGAACTCCGAGATCAAATTGTTTGCATCTTCTTTCTCTCATTGTCTTTTTATCAGCTTAATCTTGATGTTCTCTTATTTCATTTGTGTTAATTTGATTCGTTAAAATTTTTAAATTAATTCTATGTGATAAATTAGCATTCCTCTATAATAGTCCTAGATCCTAATCAGATCAATTACCTCTTTGTGAAAGTAAGAGTTTTCATCTCCCTTGTTTAGATTTTCATGCTTGTTTCATGCTTATGCTACTTTGTTGTTGTTTGAATTCTTGTATGTATGTTGGGTATGTTGGGAAGAATTGAAAGCCATGTTTTTTTTGAATGTTTTCCTTTCATGTTTATGTTTGAATTTTGATTTTTTCTTGTATGGGTGTTTTGGTATTACTCACCCTTGGATAGGGCAGAAGTGATCAATTTTGGGAAAGGTCTTTTTAGTTGGACTCCAACCAGTGTATAGTCTCTTCTCAAGATGAGAAGAGGGAGAGAGGGTAGGGTGTTATGGGCCCCTACCTGTCAGCACAAACCTCATATGAGTATGGCATGTTAAAATGGAAGAACAGAAGTTCTTGGTTTATAGCCCCAATTGAGCATCTATTTTGGTGTTGTGCCTGACTTCTCTTATTGAAAGAATCCACCTTTCCCTAGTTTTGATTCATTTTGAATCCTATTGTGTAAACCTACTAAGAATATGCATGTTTGATTTATCTCTTGGTCATGCTTATTGTTACCTGATCAGATTTTGTTCCCTCCACGGTTCTTAGAAATGTGTTGCAAAAATTGTTGTGAAACCTTTTATGAGGGTCATGAAGGAAATTCAATTAAATTGTTGAAATTTTGGGATTGGAATCCTATGTAATTTTTATTTTAAAACCTTGTTGTAATGGAAACGACGTCAATTTTTCTTCCTGGTTCTTTCTTGGTTGAGTCTTTGAATTAGGTTTTCCAATAAAATTGGTGATTGAGTATAATTGCTTATCATGTGATTTAATCATAATTTTCAGTTAGATGGATGCACATCAAAAATAGGATGAATGGTGATGGTTTAGTTAAGAAAAATTTTCAAGTTTCGTTATATGTTAAAAATGAAAATTATGTTAAGGAAAGAAAAATGGATATGGTTGATATATTTCAATTCAAGTTTGTTAGGAGATCAAATAAATCCGGTATTAATTTGACACAAACTATTGAATCTATTTTCTAAATCCATTAAAAAATATACACCTTGAAAAAAAAAAATACATTGCTTGTAAATCTATACTTAGAAAAAAAATAAGACACAAAAAAGAAAAAAATGTGCCAATAGAGCAAAAACTCTCTAGTTTTTGTATGGGGAGCAATTTAAATTCTCCCCTTGAGATAGAGAATCTAAAAGATTCCCTTATTATCCTTTTTGCTTTATTAAAAATTATATTTAAATTGGAAGTAAAACAAATATAGGAAGAAAACATAGATATATATGTTTAAAATAACAAAGAAAAGTTCAAAAAAAAAATATCTATCATACCATTTAAATATCCTTCTTACCTAGAAAACTTTGTCTTTAATTCTTACCCATCTCCCCTTGGGCGTCAGTTTTGGAACTGCAGTTTTAAAAAGATTTTTATGTTGGAAAATCATTTTGCCATCATTGTGATGATGTCATCCATGTCTCATTCTTATATTTCACTGACTTTGGAAAGAAGGAGATTAATTATGTTTTAAAATTTCTATTTCTCCCTTGCACATCAGTTTGGGAGATGCATTTTTAAAAAAAGAAAGTCTTATGAAAAAGTTTTTTTAGAAGTCAAAATTGCCTTGATGGGAGGGTGACATCACCTGTCTCCACATCCCATCCCCCCATCTTGGTCGGCGCGCTCATCTTATGCAATTAGGAAAGGGTTTTAACAAATCGATATGTGTTTTTTTAAAATTGTGCTTTGTTTTGGCTTGGTCCTGCATGACCTGCCCCCACACAAGGACAGAGGGGGCTACCCTGCCATGCGGGGGCCTAGGGGAAAGCATGGGGGAAGAGTAGGGTGTTGGGGGTTAGTGTAGGCATGTTAGTATAGGTATGTTAGTTGAGGGTTAGTGTTAGGTTAGTTTATTTTAGTAGTTAGTTTAATTTATTAAAATTTTAAGTTAGTTTAATTTAGCATGTTAATTATAAGTTAGTTTAAATTAAGTTAGTATTAGGTGTTAGTTAGTAAGTAAGTTAGCGTTAGTATTACTGTTAGGTTAGTTTAGTATATGGTATGTTATGTTAGTTATTTTTTTGTTTTTTTATTATAGTTTTTAGTTAGTTGTTATTTTCATATAGGATTGTTTAAATTTTGTAATGTAAATTTAGTTAGTTTTAATCTTAACATTAATTTAATTTTTGAGTATTCAGTAGAATTAATGAAATAACCAAACAAATGTCGATATCATTTTTATAACGAAAGTTGAAAATCTTAACGATGCATTCATCCACAAGAGTTTATATTCTTAAGATGAAATGTAGAGAACCTTTACTTAAACTGTAATCACAACCATATCGAACTTAGAGCATTTTCATTATTATTTCAAAAAAATAATTTTGGTCTTTTGCCTCATAGTTTGGGCATGAAAAATACTCTCTAGTAATTGTATTAGATCTAAAAATCCTATGGATTTAGGTTGGCCTAATAGCCATTTGTAAATCCTTTAATAGGGTGACATTCCAAGTGAACATTCTGAAGTCCTCTAACCAAGCCCACTTCTAACAAGGTCACATTTAACAATGTGTTGTAAGCCTTTAATAGGGTATGACTTTCATAGGGAATCAGTTCAAAAGAGTGAGAATTGAGTAGCATGTTACTGGTGGTTTTTTACCAAATTGAGTAAGCACTATGTTATGTGTTGATTTCTTATGTGTTATACTTGCATATTGATTTACAGTAACTTTCTAATTAGATAATTCTAAGCTTGGATGAATGAATAGTTGAATGAGCTCACTATTCTTAGTGAAAAGTTTGAATAGGACATTTGGACCTTGAATAACTAATTCAGCCCCCCCCCCCTCTCAGTTGTTCTAAAAAATTTCTAACGATTGGTATCAGAGCCATCTACTAATTTAGTTTCAAGGTACTAGAAGTAGGAAGATCAAGATGTCCAAGAGAGAAGTTCCCAAGCTCAACAAAAACAACTTTGCTACATGGCAGAGTCTGATGAGATTGCACCTTGGATCAATGGGTGACTATGCACAAACTTCAATTGGAATAGAACATGTAACTCCGTCAGGACCTTTGATTGTAGATGATTTGAACAAAAAGAAGGAGCACAATCAAGAAATGCTGAAAATTGCCTCTACACTTAACTATGCAGAATATGATGACATCAAAAAATGTGACACTGCATTCAAAATGTGGAAAACCTTGCCAAAAATCTATGGAGGAGACCAAAATGTCCAGAGAGCGAAAAGAGAAAGCCTAAGAGGAAAGTTTGATGACATGAAAAAGGAGGAAGGTGAAAATGCTACTCAGTATGCTATAAGAATGAAAGAAGTGGTAAGTGCAATAAGAAGTCTAGCTGGTCAATTGGAAGAAGAGACAACCATCAACAAATACTTAAGAACTCTTCTCCCTATCTATGCTATTAGAGTTTTAGTCATTTAAGAGCTAACGTGTGTACAAGGGAACACACTAACCTTTGAAGGAATAGTAGGAAGACTTATTGCATTTGAGCTATCCAATTTTGATAACTATAGACCTGAGAACCTTGAATCTACTTTCAAGGCCAAGATGACAATGAATGACACTGAGGAGGAAACATCAAGTAAAAAGAGAAGAAAAGGAAAACATGCATCCAGTGATAACAACACAGATGAGGAAGATGTAGAACAGTTGGAAGCAGTACTAGCTAGGAGATTCCATAGAGGCAAATAAAATTCAAAGGTAAGCTCCCTATCATATGTTTCAATTGTAGTAAAGTAGGTCATATTGCTGCAAGATGTCATAGAAGAAGAACTATAAGGAAAGAAACAAGCACAGGAACAAGAGAGAAGATGATAGCAAGGATCATAAAGAGAAAGGCAAGAGATGCTACATTGTAGAAGAGGATTCTAATGAGAATGATGATGAAGTAGTCTATGTTTCCATGATGGATGAATCAGATAAAGATAAAGATGAAGCAATAGTATTGGTTACCTGTGTAAACAAGAATGACAAGTGGATCATAGATAGTGGATGCTTACATCACATGATAGGAGATAAAAGTAAGTCCATTACCTTTACTCAATATGATGGAAATAGTATTAGACTTGGTAATGATGCCCCATGTCAAATCAAAGGAAAAGGTTCTATTAAACTCACAGAGAAAATTTCATGTGACAATGCATAATATGTTGAAGGATTGAACTACAACTTGTTGAGTGTATCATAGTTAGGCAATGTAGGTTGCAAAGTAGAATTTGGAAACAAAGCTGCCAAGATCTATGACATTGATGGAAATCTAATAGGAAAGGGTGAACAAACTAGGAGTAATCTATTTTACCTAGATATGGAAGATGTAGCATGTCTTGTTGTTAGACTTCATGATGTGTGGTTGTGGCATAAGAGGTTGTGTCATGTTAACCTTGATAACTTGATTAGCATCAGCAAGAAGAAGAAGGTCAAAGGGTTGCCCAAGTTGAAGAAACCTAAAAACACAATGTGCAAACAATGTCAACTAGGGAAGATGACTAAGTCTAGTTTTAAAATCAAAACATACACTTCCAATTGAGTACTAGAGCCAGTCCATACAAACTTATGCAGTCCAATAGAAGTGCAAAGCTACCTAGGAGATAGATACATAATGCTATTTGTAGATGACTGTTCCAGGATGATGACTACTATGTTTTTAAAGAAAAAATCTAATGTATTTCAAATGTTTAACTAGTATTTGGCCAGAGTTGAGAAGGAAATAGGAAAGAACTTGAAATGCCTAAGATTAGATAGAGGAGGTGAGTTTACATCAAAAGAATTTGAAATATTTTGCAAATACAAAGGAATCAAAAGGCAAATATCAACACTAAGAACTTCACAACAAAATGGTATTGTTGAAAGGAGGAAAAGGTTAGTAATTAACTGTGCTAGAACCTTGATGATGGAGAAAATGTTGCACTCAAATATTGGAGAGAAGTTGTAAGTATTGCAGTCTACACACTGGATAGAGTTCATGTCAAGAAAGGTATAAATGCAACACCTTTTGAATTATGGTATGGTCACTCACCCAATGGTAAACATTTCAAATTTTTTGGATGTAAATGCTATATCTTAAGGGATACTAGAAATGGAAATTTTGATGCAAAGAGTGATGAAGTCATATTTCTTGGATACTCCACTAGAAGCAAAGCATATAAGTGTTTGAACACTAACACTAAAAAAATTGTGGAGAGGGCAAATGTAAATTTTGATAAGCATGCAAAATTTTAAATTGATGAGTCCAAGCAATCAGAGGATTACAGATCCTTTGTATACTTCTATGAAGGAATGACTATTGAAGATAATGATTCAAATCAAGTTGGGAATCAGCAACAAACTTTAGTATCTACCGAGTCTTAGCCTATGAATGTCGAGCTACATTCAGAAATTGAGCTGCAAAATGTAGAAAATACTCATTTTGATTTTGAAAATAGTGCACATGAAAGGAATGATGAATTACTTGATGAAGAAGAACAAAATGACTCTAAAGCTAAGGTACCAAACATGGAAAGAAGGAAAACCAGGATTAGCCAAGTATGTGAGAAGACATCACCCTGTAGATCAAATTATTGGTGACAAGGATGCTAGACCAATGACAAGGAATAGGCTCATGAATGAATCATGTCTGCTAAGCAAGGTTGAACCCAAAATAGTGAAAGATGAACTGCAAGATGATGACAGGTATAAATCCATAGAAGAAGAGATAGATCTGATTAAGAAGAACAAAACATGGTCTCTAGTTCCTAGACCAGCTAATAAGAATGTGATTGGTACCAAATTGATGTTGAGAAACAAACTTGATGAGAATGGAGAGATAACAAGAAACAAAGCCAAACTAGTTTGCAAAGGCTATGTACAAGAAGAAGGACTGGATTATGGGGAAACATTTTCCCTTGTTGCAAGAATGGAAGGAGTAAGAACATTACTTGTGTATGCTACATATAAAGGTTTCAAAGTATACCAAATGGATGTAAAGTTTGCTTTTTTGAATGGTATACTAGAAGAGGAAGTCTACATAGAACAACTAGAGGGATTTTTAGATGAGAGGAACAAGGACATGGTCTGCAAACTACACAAAGCACTTTATGGATTGAAGCAAGCACCTAGAGCATGGTATGAGAGACTACACAAATATCTTGTGAAGATTGGATTTGAGAGAATAGATGACAATAGCAACTTGTACATCAAAGCTAAAGAAGGTAAAGACATTTTGATATTAGAAATATTTGTTGATGATATAATATTTGGAGCAAAAGATATTTTATGCAAAGATTTTGCTGATCAAATGAAGCATGAATTTGAGATGTCAATGTTTGGAGAAATCAAATTCTTTGTTGGATTACAAGTACATCAATTGAAGCATGGCATATTTGTGACCCAATCCAAATACATCAAAGAGGTACTTAAAAAATTTGGGTTGGAAGAATCAAAACCAATTAGCACACCAATGGCAACATGCCATAAGCTATCCAAGAATGATGAATCTACTGAAGTAAATCAAACATTGTATAGGTCAATGATTGGAAAGCTGTAATATATTGTACATGGTAGACCAGACATTGCATTAGTTGTTGGAATAGTGGAAAGATTTTCTATAAATCCAAGAGAAAATCACTTAATGGCAGTGAAGAGAATATTGAGATACCTAAAAGGAACTGATGACTTTGGTTTGTACTACAAGAGGAGTGAAAAACTTGAACTAAAAGCCTACACTGATGTAGATTGGGGAGGTAATATTGATGATAGAAAAAGTTCAAAGCCTACATTGAGGCAGATTGGGGAGGTAATATTGATGATAGAAAAAGCAGTAGTGGAGGAGCACTATTCTTAGGAAAGAGGTTAATTACATGGATTAATAACAAGCAAAATTGTACTTCACAGTCCACTGCTGAAGCTAAATATTTGGTAGCTACTATAAACTACACCAATATTGTATGGATCTAAGATTTGTTGCAAGGTATGAAGGAAGAGGTAACTAAACATGTGATACTCTATTATGATAATACAAGTCATATAAACATATCAAAGAATCTAGTAGTGCATGCTAAAACTAAGCATATTGCAATCAAGTATCACTATGTAAGAGAGTTGGTGGAAGAAAAACAAGTGAAGATGGAATATGTTAGCTCAAAGGAACAGATTGTTGACATCTTCACAAAGGCACTACCTAAAGATTCTTTTGAGTATCTTAGAGGCAAGTTAGGGGTGATACCCCTAGCTAAGGCTACTTGAAGCACAAACAAGTATGCCCTACATCAAATAAGTTGATTATTGAAGACCTTACACATTGATGTAGAGGATGTTTATTTTGGGATTCATGCCTGAAGTAGCAAAAGAGCTAAAATTTCAAATCAGTCACAAGCAAGGTGACAGAGGGAGACATTGAATGAACCTACAAAAGATACATTTGCATACTAAGATGCTTATATGCCTTTGTCATTGTTGTCAAAGAGGGAGAAGATGTTTGAAACTGATCAACAGAAGAAGGATCAAGAAAAGGATCAAGAAGGAGAAGTGAAACAAAAACTAATCAACAGTATGAGGAAGAAGATGTGAAATACTGATGAAATGAAGATAGAAGGAGAAGTTAATAGAAATAATTAGAGGATTGATCAAAATAGTAGAAGATGGGCAATACAGAGGGAGAAAAGACAAAGAACAAGGATACAATAACAACTAGGGAGAAGCCGAAATGAAGCAATCAGAATAGTAGAAGGAGATATGAAGCTACAATTACTTTTTGGCATTTGACTTACTATTCTAACCTAGTTAGTTTTTGGTTGAATAGTTTAGCCTGATGCTTGATCAGTTTGGTTTGCCATCAATGCCAAAGAGGGAGATTGTTGGAAATTTGATTGAAAAGCTCATTATTGAAGATCAAAGAGGGAGATTGTTGAAAGAAGGAAAATAATTTTTTTAATCATTTTTTTGTCATTGATGTCAAACCTATTACTTGAAGGAATGACATTTTCTTATATGATCCAAGTACTATCACTTAGTTGATTGATGAAGAGGATTTGATCAACAAGATGTAACAAGAGAACCTTGGGGAAAGGTTGAGTTATGATGTTGTAATGAAGTGCAAGGATAAGTTAAGACAATTGTTAAATGATGTATTGATGACACACTCAAAGTTACAAAGGTTGGTCACACTTAGAAACACTAGAGCAAGAAGTTGTAACCAGGTTGATTGTAAAGCTTAAACTAAGATCATTAGTGGGTGCTGAGCAAGTTAGTTGAAGCCGAGAAAATTCTTAGTAGGAGCTGAGTCAATAGGAAATTCTAGTGTTTGTTGAGTCATCTTCAGGTGCTAAGCATCAAAAAATTATTAGTTGGTGCCGAGTGATCTTCAGGTGCCAAGCATCAAGAAAAATACAATTAATGCCAAGTAACACAATATGTGTTGAGCACTAGTATTTCAATAGTGTCGAGCTGTTGCATTATTTCAAGTGATGAAGATTCACCAAATCTGAGCTAACATAGTGGTTACATTGAATTTTTTGAATGAGTTGGAAGATAAGGATGATGAGTTGGTGGCACAGAATCCTATGTAAACCATTTTTGGGTGAATTCTAAAGGATTATTCAAGAAGTTTCTAAAGGAAACAAAATATGAGTTAGATGCAATGAATCCTACCTAATCCATTTAAATTGAAATTAAAGAATGGAAGAATCAAGTGGGAAAGGGTACTCCAAGACTTCAATTTAAGGAGTCATAGACCAAGAAGCAAAGAGCTACTGATACTGTTGTTGCTGAAGAGTGAAGTTTGCAAAGTGGTTGAAAGGGTGTCAAGGGGGAGACATCTAGGGGAAGGAAGAGCACAGAGGCTTTGCTTCTATGAGTGGTCATGGTGAGATGATTGCACTAGTACATTGAGTATTGAGACTCAAGGAGACTAAGCTTGAAAGGAGGGCAAGTTGTCAGCGTTGCAGAGATTGAAGACCAGGCAAGGGTATGAGCTAAGAAGTGATCTGAGATATGCAAGATAAGTTGTATGTTGTAGTTAGGTCAAGATTTTTTTAATACTCTCTAGAAATTTTATTAGATCTAAAAATCCTATGGATTTAGGTTGGCCTAACAACCATTTGTAAATCCTTTAATAGGGTGACATTCCAAGTGAATGTTCTAAAGTCCTCTAACCAGGCCCACTTCTAATAGGGTGGATAAATCCTCTAACAAGGTCACATTTAACAATGTGTTGTAATCCTTTAATAGGGTAGGCCTTTCATAGGACATCACTTCATAAGAGTGAGAATTGAGTAGCATGTTACTGGTGGTTTTTTTTCCCAAATTGGGTTTCCACATAAATCATTGTGTTATGTGTTGATTTCTTATGTGTTATACTTGCATATTAATTTATAGTAACTTGCTAATTAGATAAGTCTAAACTTGGATGAATGAATAGTTGAATGAGCTCACTATTATTAGTGAAAAGTTTGAATAGGACATTTGGACCTTGAATATCTAATTCACCCCCCCCCCCCCTCTTAGTTATTGTAAAACATTTCTAACAACATACAAACCTTGGAAACTAGAAATAAACACCCACCAAAAGGAAAGATACATGAATTTTTTAAAAATGATAAGAAGAGGTAAGAAAGGAAAACTATTTCATTAATGGAAGGCAAGAAATTACATAGCATAGTGCTACTGCAAAAAACACAGATAGAGAAGAACCTAGAAAAGTTATTTACTACTGCCTTTTAAAGAGCTCAGGCATAACTCAAATCAGACTTGAAGTCCAAACCCCAACCAAAGGTGGAGCCAAGTTGCAGAAAGTGGCAATAAATAAATATCATAACTAAATTTGATCTTGAAATCAATCTACTGTAGAAGTGATAGGAAGAAACCAAAATTAACACATCCAACCATAAGAGATCAAATATAAAAGATTTGATCAGTACATGTAATAAAGAGGCATGGAGATGCATTAACGCCATTGAATAAGGCCCAAAATGTTGGTTAACATTAAAGAACAATCCTTGTAATGTGTCATGGCTACAACCAATAAATTCACATCACTATCAAAAAATGTAGGATGGGATAACACACAAGTTAACCTATCACAAAAGTTATAGAATTGATTCGAGTGGAATAAATCTAATCTACCCAAAAAAAGGATGAACCATTGATGTAGATCTTCATTTTGGAATGAGCGACTCAAATGTTGCAAAAATCTCCTTAACAGATGAATAAAACACAACTGTAGATTTGAGATCTTCTTCAAAATAATGAGTGACCCAAATGCATCTAGAAAATATATCAAGATGTGCAATCCAGCACAAGAAAGATCCACCACATGGCATGAAACTATTGGTTGGAACATTTATTGAATATTTGGTTAAAGATGCAACAACAATTTTGTGATTTTGGAAAGAGCAGCAAAGTCATTCTTCAAAATGGCAAAAATGGTCAACACAAAATGTTTAACCCCAGCAAAAAATGTGCATTAACCCACAACTTGGTACATGAAAAAAAAATGAGCCAACTTGGCACATGAACAAGTTGAACTAGCTTGGCACATGAAGAAACTAAGCCAACTTGGCTTATGAAGAAATCACATTAACATGAGATGTTAATCCGACCAAAAAGCGTGTTAACCCACATCAAAGAATGTATCCCATTGAAGATCTCTCACATCGATTATCAGTGATGGGCTAAATGGGGCCAAAGTGGCCAACATTCTTGGTGACTCAAAGGGGATGCTTTCTTGCTAAGTGTATACCAATGGCCTTAAGAAATCCATTGGGCATAGAGTCACTAGCAAGAAATGAGGCATTATCCCACCTACAACTTCACAAAATTTTGCAATTGGCAAAAAAAAAAAACTCTGAGGAGCTCTGGGAAGCTTAGAGCAACTCCAAAAAGAAGCAAATGTGCTTGTGCACTTCTTAGAAAGTATAAAACTCCTACTCTACCATGTTCCAGTATTTACAATGTAGAAATTTTAGCAAAACCATTGACTAGCTTGTTGAATTAGCTACCCTTCCTCACAAGCTATTTTTTCCTTCCATGCATAAGGGAAACTAAAAACATCAACAAGCCTGACAAACATACTGCTACAGTGAATGCCTTCCTTCCAATGTTGAAAACAATAAAGCCTTCCAGAACTGGGGCATTGCCTTCTTAAGAAAAACACACTTTCTCTTCCTTTTAGAATTCACCCTCATGCTCAAGAGTAAGCATGACCAAGGGCAACATGCTGATTTATTGTAGAGCTAGATGTATGATGATGCATCCTCTTGATGGTTTTAGGTCCAAAAAATCAGCCTTGACCTTGTCATTGTGCTCTGCAATGGTAGTATCTTCTTGGTTTAGAAGTGGCTCCTCTTCTTATGAAGAAAAAATCTCCACATCTTTGTTGTGTTCATGAACCACTTCCTTGGGAGTTACTGGTATAGTGTGGCTTTCCACTTGTTGCTACTAAAGAACATGATCCTCATGTATCAAAGATGATGATTCAACATCTATGGAAGAGTAGATAGCATCAAACTCATCCAAAAGATCATCCTCATTATTGATCTCCTCCATTATAGTTGTAATAACATGCATAGGTTTAGGGGCAACCTCATGCATGTTAGCATGTCCTTCCTCAAGGATAGAACTATCCTTGGGACTCTCTTCCTCATCCACCAAATCATGGAGGATTATCAGTTGCAGTGAATGGTCTTCTTCCTCCTAAGCTTGTAGTAGGTCCTCATTCACTTGTAAAGGCTCAAAAGCCATGATTTGTTCCTCAAGAGAAGGAACGAACTTTTCTTCTTTTCCTTCCTCAACAAAAGAGGGATGCTATGCAAATAAGAGGATTGGATTCTCCTCCTTCATCTCAGTAGCTTCCTCCTTATTCTCCTCATTAGGTCTTAACTCCTCCAATGGAAGCTTTATGGGATTTGCTTCACTCTCCCAAAATTCCTTATTTGGACCATCAAGAATCCATATAGCTAATCCACCCTCAAAGAGTGAAATGGTGATAGGTGTGGAAGGCTCATGACCCAACCAATTTTATTGCATAAGGAGTGGAGAAGTTACACTTGTGGGGTCTTGTAATGGAGGGAGCTTCTTAAAGCTTAGGATAACATATCTCATAGAAGGGATTGCCTCTGCTTACTTGGTCTGAAAATGAGCCAACTATAGCCTCATTTTATCCACTCTTGTTGCAGCAACTTGCCTTGCAAGATTCAACTTCTCCTCAAAATATCTTTGTCTCTCTTTCTCTTCCTTTCCTTGTTGGAGACAAGCCTAGTATGCCATCTCCTCCTATTGTCTTTCAATCACTTGTTGCCTTGCAACCTCATCAAGCCACCTATCAAGGTCCAACACTTGATCATGGCTTTCATCCACTTCCCTACTCCATGCATCCATCCTCCTTTGGGATTCCAACAACATATTTTTATGCTCTTTAAATGCAGATTTTGGGACTGATGGAGCAGGGGTAGGAGAAGAGTAATAATTTTGAGCAGAAGGACTATAGACATGTTGGGACTGAGGACTAAAATTTTCTTGATATGGGGGAGAATAGTAGTTATTTCTATGAAATGGGTCCATGGATAAAGCTTCATAAAAGCTGCAATTTCATAGCTTTTTTTTTAAAAAAACACAAAAGATCAAAGTTGATCTTTACATACCAGCATTGTTTCATCTTGAAAGTAGTAAATTTTCACTAGAGTCACCATGATTTTAGATAAATGCCTCCAAAGGCTGACAACACTAAGAATAACACCCAAATTCTTAGTGAATAAGATTGCAACTAGCTAACTAGTGGACTTATGAGGTTGAAATATGTGTCTCATCAGGCATGCCAAAAACTATTGTCACAAAAATCTGCACCCCTACGTGAGGTATGACCCTCAAGCAACCTTGTGCAACATGGAAATGACCTCCAAGTGTGTGACTTGCACTTTAAGGTTGAATCTCCAGAGAAGGCCAACTTTCTTTGTTATTAGGGTGTGCCTAAACTACTCTAAGAAGGAAAAGGGAGGAGAACTCAACAAAATTGCAAAAAGGGAAAGGGGGGTGATGCAACAAGATAGAATGGTGGTTATGACTCTATCTATTTATGCACAACACATCAATATAAGTCCAAAATACACTAGTCTTCACTCTATTCTATGTCCAAGAATTCACATGTAGGTTTGGAACTAGTTGAAGTGTTGAAAGGATAAACATATTCACTTATACAACAACCATCAACAGTTTGGAAACAACATACAAATCATGAAAACTAGAAAGAAACACCCACAAAAAGGAAAGATACATGCATGTTTGACAAATGGAAAGAAGAGATAAGAAAGGAAAACTATTTAGTTAATGGAAGGCAAGAAATTGCATAGCATAATGCTTTTGTAAAAAATAAAAATAGAGAAGAACCTAGAAAACGTATTTACAACTATCTTTTAAAGAGATCAGACATAACTTAGATCAAACTTTAAGTTCAAACCCTAACCAAAGGTGAATCAAGTTGTAGAGAGTAGCAATAAATAAATATTAGAACTAAATCTGATCTTGAAATCAATCTACTATAGAAGAGAGAGGAAGAAACCAAAATTAACATATCCGACCATAAGAGATCAAATCTAACAGATTTGATTATTACATGTAATAAAGAGACATGGAGATGCATTAATGCCACTGAACAAGGCCCAAAATTTTGGTTAACATTAAAGAACAATCCTTTTAATGTGTCATGGATACAACAAATAAATTCACACCACTATAAAAAAAAATGTGGGATGGTTTAACATGCAAGTTAACCCATCACAAAAATTACAGAATTGACCTATGTGGAATAAATCTGATCTACCCAAAAAATGTATGAATCATTAATGTAGATCTTTAGTGTGGAATGAATAGCTTGAATGCTACAAATATATCCCTAGCAGATAAATACAACACAACCATAGATCTAAGATATTCTTCAAAATAATGGGTGGCCTAGATGCATCTAGAAATTATCTCAAGATCTATAGTTGAGCATAAGAAAGATCTGCCACATGGCATGAAACTATTGGTTGACACATTTCTTGAATGTTTAGTTGAAGAGGTAGCAACAATTTTGTGATTTCAAAAAGAACATCAAAGTCATTCTCTGAAATGGTGAAAATGGTCAACGCAGAATGTTAACCCCAACAAAAAATGTGCGTTAACCCGTAACTCGACACATGAAAAAAAAATGAGCTAGCTCAGTACATGAACAAGCTAAACTAGCTCAACACATGAAGAAACCAATCCAACTCAGCTTATGAAGAAACCACATTAACATGAGATGTTAACTCGACTGAAAAGTGTGTTAACCCACATCAAAGAATCTAGCCCATTGAAAATCTCTTAGATTAGTTATCAATGATGATCTAAATGGGGGCCAATTGCCAACAAAGACCTTTAACAAAAATGAAAACCTATTGTTTTTTTCAGCCCCGCTTGATGTCGTATGCATATGAATTGACATTGCATATTAAACTGTGAAATCCTTCTATGTTGCTTGAAACCAAGAAATTCACATAATTAGTTATCATGCAATCATAGGTAAATTTTGATCTTCACTTGGTTCTTATAATAGTTTAATATTCTCTACTAATTAGGGCCAACCATGTGAAGGTGGAAGCTCATTTGCACCCCCCCACCCCCTAACATCTAAATTCCCCATTAACATCTAAAATCTTTAAGAAAGGGTCAATTTGTATTGTACGTGGAATATCCTCATTGCCTCTTGCTACTCTCAGGGGAAGTCCATCTTCATTGTTGACATGGAATTCATCACACTAGTACATCCAAGAATGTCCTCATCACCTCCTGCATAAAATGAATCCAATATAAGAAAATGCCCCGTAAAAAATAATAGTTCAAGTGAAATAAACACATGAAAAATGAGAGAAGAAGAGGAATGTACTTACCAATAGGCCTTGTGATCGCATTTGTGGCCATGCTACTTGTTGAGTGAGTTCTATTTTATTTTTTTCTTGTGCCAAGATCTCTCTATTTATATACACACTTACATACATACATATATAGAGATCACAAGGGCACAACAAAGGGATGCAGAGATACAAGGGCACATCAATAAAATGTAGCGATCACAAGGGCACATACATACATACATACATACATACATACATACATATATATATATATATGCATACATATATACATACATACACACATGCACACATACACACATACATACATACATACATGCGTGCATATATGTATGTATGAATATATATACAGAGAGATCTTTTTTAAGGTGCTAAGTGACTTACCTCAAGATCCTCAACAAAAATAATGCAGACCAGGAAAAAGGCAAAGTTCATAAGAAATTTTACAAAACATATCATAGCAGATATTTTAAGAAAGAAATAAGCTATAACCCTGTTAGATGGGTCTAGTTGCTGATTAGTTGGGTTGATATATACATATATTTAATTGGGTTATGGATTCAACAAGGGAATGAGCCTTGTGATTATGGCATTTACACAAAATCCAAACTTTCTTCTTCAACTCCTTACACTCAACTCTTCACTAAAGTTATTATTCCAGTAGTGAGAATATTTGCTACAAATTCCCAGAAGCCAAGGGACCCTAAACCTATGCTATGTTTTCTGGAGACATGGGAGAAGTTACTACTGACTTTAGTATTTCATAACATTCTAGATCATAAAGTGATGCCCAAATTAATAGCAGTAGTAGATACATGGGATGCACAGATCACAAGGGTATGACAACAAAGTCCTATAGAACTATCATCATATTAGGTACAATAAATGAATAAGATGTAGAGATCAGGAAGGTACGACAATGAATTGTAATAATCACAGGGGAAAATCAATGAAATCCTAGATCTCCACATTATATATACATACATACATACATATATACATATGTATGTATGTATGTATATAGAGAGATCATTTTTAAGGTGCTTATTACATCTTAGCACAATAGAAAATTGATCCAACTACATACATATTCTAGAATCCAAATAATTAAATAATAAAACTCACTCAACCTATGCTAATTGACTTAGCTCAAGATCCTACACAAAAATAATGCAGAGTTTTTTAGAAATATGTGTATATATATATGTATGTAGGGGAAATATAATGCTGATTAAAAATGGCATTGACTTTGTCCATTTTTTCTAGTCTTTATATATATGCATATACCTACATACTATTAGAAATTCTTTAGAATAACTGGGCGGGGGGGGGGGGGTGAATTAGTTATTCAAGGTCCATATGTCCAATTCAAACTTTTTGCTAAGTGTAGTGAGCTCATTCAACCATTCATTCATCCAAGCTTAAAAATTACTATTCAATAGGTTATTGTAAATCAACATGCAAGCATAACACATAAAAGATCAACACATAACATAGTGATTTACATGGAAACCCAATTTGAGAAAAACCACTAGTAACATGCTACTCCAGTCTCACTCTTTTGAAGTGATGCCTTGTGAAAGGCTTGCCCTGTTAAAGGCTACAAAACACTTTAGAACATTCACTTGGAATGCCATCTTGTTAAAGGATTTACAAATGGCTCTTAAAATAACCTAAGTCCATAGGATTTTCTTCTACCCTAATTGATACAATTTCTAGAGAGTAACAATAAGGGGTTTTGACCTAATTATAGAATACAACATAAGAACTTTGTCATCTCAGATTCAATGAATCTTTGTCATTTCCAATAATGTAGTAGCTCAGCACATACTATGTTACTCAACATCAACTTTATTTTTATTGATGCTCGGCACTTGAAGTTCACTTGGCACCTACTAAGATTTTATGATGCTCAGCACCTAATACTTTGCTCAACACTTGAACTTCACTCATCACCTAAAGATCACTTGACACACACTAGATTTTCTATCTGCTTGGCTCCAACTAAGAATTTTCTCAGCTTCAGCAAAATTGTTCGACACCCACTGATGAACTTAGTTTAAGCTTTGTAGTCAACCTTGTTCTAAATTCTACTTCTAATGTTTCTAAGTGTTACCAACTTTTATATAATCAAGTATGTTACCAGTAGATGATTTAACCATTGTCTTAACTGATCCTTGCACTTCATTACAAAATCATAACTCAACCTTTTCCTTAGGTGCTTTTGTTACATCTTGTTGATCAAATCCTCTTCATCAATCAACTAAGTGATAGTACTTGGATCTTATAAGTAATTGTCATTTCTACAAATAGCAGGTTTGGCATCAATGAAAAAAAATGATTGAAAAAATTCTTTATCAATAATCTCCCTCTTTGACAATAAACCTTTTCAATTAGATTTCCAACAATCTCCCTATTTGGCATTGATGGCAAACCAAACTGATCAACCATCAAACTAAACTATTTAACCATGTTATCAAAGTTCTAACTAGGTTAGAATAGTAAGTCAAATGCAAAAAAGTAATTGTGTTACCATTATTTTTACACATCTCCCTCTTTTGATCTACCATCCTAATTGCTTCATTTTCACTTCTTTTTTGTCCTAATCAGCTTCTTCATCTTCTCCCTTAACTGTTGATCAAATGATGTTGATTAGTTTCTTGGCATTTCTTCCTCTTTGGAAAAAATGCCAAAAACATATTATTTCAACATCTTATCATGCAAGTGTAGTATTTGTAGGTTCTTTCAATTTCTCCCTCTGTCACCTTACTTGTGACTGATTTGGAATTTCATCACTTCAATTACTTTAGGCATGAATCCTAAAGTAAATGTCCTCTACATCAATGTGTAATATCTCAACAATCAGTTCATTTGATGCAAGGCAATCTTTCTTTTTCTTAAGTAGCTTTAGCTAGGGTATTACCCATAACTTATCTCTAAGATACTCAAAAACATCTTTAGGTAGTGCTTCTGTGAAAATATCAGCAATTTTTTCCTTTGAGTTAACATATTCCATCTTTACTTGTTTTTCTTCCACCAATTCTCTTACATAGTGATACTTGATTGCGATGTGCTTGGTTTTGGCATACATTATAGGATTCTTTGATATGTTGATAGCACTTGTATTATCACAATAGAGTATCATAGGCTCATTTACCTCTTCCTTCATACCTTGCAACAAATGTTTGATCCATACAATATTGGTGCAATTTATAGCAGCTGCAACATATTTAGCTTTTGCAGTGGACTGTGAGGTACAACTTTGCTTTTTGCTGGTCCATGTAATCAATCTTTTTCCCAAGAAAAGTATTCCTCCACTAGTGCTTTTTTCATCATCAATATTACCTCCCCAATCTACATTAGTGTAGGCTCTTAGTTCAAAATTGTCACTTCTCTTGTAGTACAAACCAAAGTCATCAGTTCCTTTTAGGTAACTCAGTATTCTCTTTACTACCATTAGATGATTTTCTCTTGGATCTAGAGAAAATCTTGCCAGTATTCCAATAGCTAATGCAATGTTTGGTCTACTATGTACGACATATTTCAACTTTACAATCATTGATCTATACATTGTCTAGTTCACTTCAGCTAACTCATCATTCTTGGATAACTTATGTCCTGTGACCATTGGTGTGCCAACTAGTTTTGAATCTTCTAATCCAAATGTCTTGAGTATTTCCTTGATATATTTTGATTGGGTCACAAATATGCCATGCTTCATTTGATGTACTTGTAATCCAACAAAGAATTTTATTTCTCCAAACATTGACATTTCAAACTCATGTTTCATTTGATCAGAAAAATATTTATATAGAGAATCTTTTCCTCCAAATATTATATCATCAACAAAGATTTCAAATATCAAAATGTCTATACCTTTTTCTATCTGTTCTCTCAAATCGTATCTTCACAAGATATTTGTGCAGTCTCTCATACCATGCTCTAGGTGCTTGCTTCAAACCATAAAGTGCCTTATGAAATTTGCAAACCATATCCTTGTTTTTGTCATTAAAAAATCCCTCAAGTTGTTCTATGTAGACTTCCTCTTCTAGTATACCATTCAAAAAAGTAGACTTCACATCCATTCGGTAGACTTTGAATCCTTTGTAGGGTGCAGCATATGCAAGCAGTGTTCTTACTCCTTCCATTCTTGCAACAAGAGAAAAATTTTCTCCATAATCTAGTCCTTCTTCTTGTGCATAGCCTTTGAAAACTAATCTAGCTTTGTTTCTAGTTATCTCACCATTCTCATGAAGTTTGTTCCTAAACACCCATTTAGTACCAATTACATTCTTGTCAGCTAGTCTAGGAACTAGGGTCCAGATTTTGTTCTTCTCAATCTAATCTATCTCTTGTTCCATAGATTTATAAAAATCATCATCTTGTAATGCATCTTTTACTATCTTAGGCTCAACCTTGCTCAACAAACATGATTCATTCCTTAATCTATTCCTTGTCACCAATGATTTGATCTGTAGGGTGATGTGTTCTTACATTCTTAGCTAACCTAGGTTCTATTCTTCTTTCCATGTTTGATCCTTCAGCTATAGAATCATTTTTTTCTTCTTCACCTAGTACTTCATCATCTCTTTCATCTATACTATTTTTAGAGTTATAATTTGCATTTTCTTCATTTTGCAACTTGGCTTCAAAATGCATGTCGGCATTGACTAGCTATGACTTAGATGATAATGAGATTTGTTGTTGATTCCCAACTTGATGGGTAGCATTGTCTTCAATATTTATTCCTTCATAAAATCATACAAAATATCTATAATATTCTAATTTCTTGGACTCATCAACCTAAACTTTTACATGCTCATCAAAATTTACATTTGCACTTTTCACAATTTTGTTAATGTTAGTGTTCAAACACTTATATGCTTTGCTTCTAGTGGAGTATCCAAGAAATATGCCTTCATCACTTTTTGTATCAAACTTACCATTTCTAATATCTTTAAGAATATAACATTTACATCCAAAGACTTTGAAATTTTTTACATTAGGTGAGTGACCATACCATAGTTCAAAAGGTGTTGCATTTGTACCTTTTTTGACTTGGACTCTATTTAGGGTGTAAATAGCAGTATGTATAGCTTCTCTCTAGTACTTTAGAGAAAAAAAAATTTCCATCATCAAGGTCCTTGCATAGTCTATTACTGATCTATTTCTTCTTTTAGCAATACCATTCTAAGGTGGAGTTCTTGGTGCTAATGTTTTCCTTTTGATACCTTTGTCATTGTAGAATATTTCAAATTCTTTTGATGTAAACTCTCCTCCTTTGTATGATCTTAGGAATTTTAGACTCTTCCCTATTTCCTTCTCAACTCTGGCTAAGTACACTTGAGCATTTGAAAAGCATTAGATTTTTTCTTTAAAAACATCGGAATCATCATCCTAGAACAGTCATCTACAAATAGCATTATGTATTTGTCCCCTAGGTAGCTTTGCATTTCTATTGGACTACATAAGTTTATATGGACTAACTCTAGTACTTCTTTGGAAGTGTATATTTTTCTTTTGAAACTAGACTTAGTCATCTTCCCTAGTTGGCATTGTTTGTACATTGTGTTCTCAGGTTTCTTCAGTTTAGGCAAACCTCTGACTTTCTTCTTCTTGTTGATGCTAATCAGATTGTCAAAGTGAACATGACATAATATTTTATGCTATAACCACACATCATCAAGTCTAACAGCAAGAAAATTTGCATCTTCCATATCTAGGTAAAATAGATTATTTTTAGTTTGTTCACCTTTACCTATTATATTTCCATCAGTATCATAGATCTTGGCAGTTTTGTTTCCAAATTCTACTTTGCAACCTACATTGCCTAGCTATGATATGCTCAACAAATTGTAGTTTAGTCCTTCAACATAGTATGCATTATCACATGAAATTTTCTCTATAATGTTAATTGAGCCTTTACCTTTGATTTGACATGGAACATCATTACCAAATCTAACACTATTTCCATCATATTGAGTAAAGGTAATAAACTTACTTTTGTCTCTTGTCATGTGATGTGACAAACCACTGTCTATGATCCACTTTTCATTCTTGTTCATACAAGTTACTAATTTTGTTTCTTCATCTTCATTTGATTCATCTTTCATGGCTACATAGACTACTTCATCATCATTCTCATCAGAATCTTCTTCAACAATGTAGCATCTTTTGCCTTTATCCTTATAATCTCTACTATCATCTTCTCTCTTGTTCTTGTACTTGTTTCCTTCTTTGTAGTTCTTCTTCTATGTACATCTTGCAGCAATATTTTCTACTTCATTGAAATTGAAACAAATGGTAGGAAACTTACCTTTGAATTTACCTTTTCCTCTATGGAATCTCCTAGCCAATAGTGCTTCCAACTATTCCACATCTTCCTCATTTGTGTTGTTGTCATTGGATGCATGTTTTCCTTTTCTTCTCTTCTTTTTTGATGTCACCTCCTTAGTATCTTTCAATGTCATCTTGGCCTTGAAAGTAGATTCAAGGTTCTCAGGTCTATAGTTGTCAAAGTTGTACAGTTCAAATGTAGTAAGTCTTCCCACAATTCCTTCAAAGGTTAGTGTGTTTCCTTGTACACACCTTAACTCTTGGATGGCTGAAACTCTAATGACATAGATAGGGAGCAGGGTCCTTAAGTATTTTCTATTGACAGTCTTTTCTTCCAATTGACTACCTAGACTTCTTATTACATTTACCACTTCTTTCATTCTAATAGCATATTAAGCAGCATTTTCACCTTCTTCCATTTTCATCTCATCAAAATTTCCTCTGAGGCTTTCTCTCTTCGCTCTTTGAACATTCTAATCTCCTCCATAGATATCTGATAGGGCTTTCCACATCTTGAATGTAGTGTCACATCCCTTGATGTCATCAAATTCAGCATAACTAAGTGCAGAGGCAATCTCCAACATTGCTTGATTGTGCTCCTTCCTTTTGCTCAAATCATCTATAGTAGGAGGTCCAGCTGGGTCTACATGTTTTGTTCCAATTGAGGTTTGTGCATAGTCACCTATTGATCCAAGGTGAAGTTGTTTTTTTTGAGCTTGGGTACTTCTCTCTTGGACATCTTCATCTTCCTACTTCTAGTACCTTGAAACTAAATCAACATATGGTTCTGATACCAATTGTTAGAAATGCCTTAGAATAACTGGGGGGGGGGGGGGGGGGGGGTTGAATTAGTTATTAAAGGTCCATATGTTCAATTCAAACTATTCACTAAGTGTAGTGAGCACATTCAACCATTCATTCATCCAAGCTTAAACATTCCTATTCAGTAGGTTACTGTAAATCATCATGCAAGCATAACACATAAAAGATCAACACATAACACAATGATTTACATGGAAACCCAATTTGGAAAAAACCACTAGTAACATGCTACTCCATTCTCACTCTTCTAAAGTGATGCCCTGTGCAAGACCTACCCTGTTAAAGGCTACAATGCACTATTAAATGTGACCTAGTTAAAGGATTTAACCACCCTATTAGAAGTGGGCCCAGTTAGAGGACTTTAGGACATTCACTTGGAATGCCACCCTATTAAAGGATTTACAAATGGCTATTAAACCAATCTAAGTCCATAGGATTTTCTTCTACCCTAACTGATACAATTGTTAGATAGTAACAATAAGGGGTTTTGAGTTAATTACAGAATACAACTTCACTTGTAGATCTCAGATCACTTCTCAGCTCATATCATTGCTTGGCTTTCAGTCTTTGCAACCCTTGACAACTTTCCCTTCTTTCAAGATTTGTCTCCTTGAGTCTCCATGCTCAATTTACCAGTGTAATCATCTCTTTTTGACCACTTGTCGAAGTAGAGTATCTATACTCCATTCTTCCTTCTCTTAGATGTTTCTCCTTGACACCCTCCTAACCACTTTGTAATTTGGCACACCAACAACTCTTGCTTCTTGGTCTATGATTCCTTAAATAGAAATATGGAATTCCTTTTCCTACTCAATTCTTCCCTCCTTTAATTTCAATTCATATGGATAAGGTAAGATTCATTGAATCTAACCCATATTATGTTTCTTCTAGAAACATCATGAAGAATCCTCTTGAATTTCCTCAAAAATGGTTTACATAGAATTCTGTGCCACTAGCTCATCATCCTTATCCACCAACTAGTTCACAAAATTCAAGGTAACAACTTTATTAGCTTAGATTCAATGAATCTTTTTCATTTCCAATAATACAACAGCTCAGCACTATTAAAATTCTGGTGCTCGACACATACTATATTACTCAACATCAACTATATTTTTACTAATGCTCGACACTTGAAGTTCACTTGGAACTTACTAAGATTTTTTGATGCTCAGCACCTAATATTTTGCTTGGCACTTGAACTTCACTCGGCACCTGAAGATCACTCGACATGCACTAGACTTTCTATCTACTAGGCTCTAACTAAGAATTTTCTTAGCTTCAACTAACTTTCTCGGCACCCACTAATGAACTTAGTTTAAGCTTTGTAGTCAGCCTTGTTCTAACTTCTACTTCTAATGTTTCTAAGTGTGACCAACCTCTATATCTTCAAGTATGTTACCAATACATCATTTAACCATTGTCTTAACTAATCCTTGCACTTCATTACAAAATCATAACTCAACCTTCCCCTTAGCTGCTTTTGTTACATCTTGTTGATCAAATCCTCTTCATCAATCAACTAAGTGATAGTACTTGGATCTTATAAGAAATTGTAATTCTTAAAAATAGCAGGTTTGACATCAATGACAAAAAAATGATTGAAAACATTCATTATCAATAATTTCCCTCTTTGGCAATAAACCTTTTCAATCAAATTTCCAACACATACATACATACATACATATATACATACATACATATGTACATACATTCATAGATATACACATACATATACACATACATATATACATACATACATACATCTACATCATATGCATGATTTAGAGGTAATGTCACTGTCGCAGAGACTTTTGCAAGGGAATGAGCCTCGCAATTATGGAATTTACATAAAACAAATGGGGAATGATTAATGTCATATTTTCTTTTCTTTTTTTGTTTATTTTATGCAATCCTCTATATGGGCTATAGTAAAATATGTGTTGCATTTACATTTGATTTTCCATTACAACTATAGCAATAGATTCTTGGGATCCTCGCAAGGAGAGCATGCCAATACATGCATGGTTACATCCTTGGCTTCCATTGCTAGGTCAACATATGGAGCCTTATATCAAACCATTCATTATAAAGTGAGGAATGCACTTCATGCCTAGCATTCAAGTGATGCATTTGTATATGCAATTTTATCACCTTGGAAAACTATATTTGATCCTACTGGTTAGGAATATATGATTTTTCTTAGATGACAATTCTGTTAGAAATAGATAATATTGAGGGGGGAGGGGGGTGGACGTGAATCAATATTCTATAAACTTTTTCCCACAACTTAATATTGTTAATTACTTTATAAATTGCATATGAAAGTAAACCAACAATGTTGAATAGTAAATATAACCATGCACATAAAGAACTCATAACATCTTTATTTGTTAACTATGAAAACCATGACCAAGGGAAAAACCCAATGGGGATGATACTCGCTAGATGATTCACTAAACAATAGGATCCTATTAAGGATATTGACCCTTTTAGGAGTCTATGAAGTACATATAGTTTCTTGAGTCCTTGTTAGATGTAACGCCCCGCCAAGGGATCCAAAAGAATTAACCTAAAGTTTCACTAAGTTTGCTAAACATTTTTTTTTTTTAAGTAAGAAAGTATGACATACACATCAAACAAATAGTAGCGGAAGCAATAACATGTAATCATCGACAAACATACATTGCAAGTTACATTTCTTAAAGATCCCAAGATGTTGAGTCACATTTAAATTTAATTAATTCTAAGTCTAAAAACTATCACATACATATAAAAGAATAATCAGAAACTCCAATGTCCATAATATACATTTGTTCCGAATACTCCTTGGCAAATTAATTCGGAATGCTCATTCATCCACTGTACATGTCACAGGGTATGAAAGGCTTAAAAGAATATACATATGTAAAGATCAAGATACAACATCCTCAAATCCATGATACAAAGTACAGTAAAAATATATGAAACTATTCACCATACATGATACATCCATACATCCATAATGATAAAACATCTATCATAAAATCTAACCATCCATCATAATAATCCAAGAACATAGTGAAGGTAAATGCCAATCACGAAATCTCCAGCCATGGTGACCACGGAACGGATCTCAATGGTAAGAGTAAAAGCACTACCACCCGACCGCGTGGAACCTAAATGGTCCACTCCCACCGCGCTGAGGAGATAGTCTCAAGTCCCAAATAGGATAACAAAACCTATAATCATAAATACTCTCTAAGTCCAGGAAATCCTATAAGTATGCTAACTCAAGGGTTCCTAAAAAGATCGACATCTAAATCCCAGAGGTACCACAAGACACGTAGGAAACCTAATATGCAAGCGGGAAAGTGTCATCGCAAAAGTCATGTAGAAGTTACCCGAGCAATCCCTTAGGAATCTCGGGTCCCTACTGATCCTGCGGCCACTAGTATCCTCTCGTACTGACGAGGCATACTATGGAATGCAAGGTCGTAACCAAGCGTCCTCTCTACCCCATCCTAGTCTGTACTAGCACTCATGGCATGGGAGAGAACATACAATTATCTTGTTAGGTTCATTTTCTCTCATTTAGTGTAAATGTTTTCACTTATTAAAAAATGACTTACAATGGGTTTCTCAAGGCAGCCTCTTAGGGCTCCGACCCCCATTGCAAGCCACTTCCCGACTCTACACATAGATAACCTACCCTAGCTCATGAACTCATAAATCAAAGAATCATAATAAAACCATCTCAGTCCTATGCGAGCAACTGAAAATATCATAAAAAGATAATCCACAAAATATATCAGTTCTTCATGAGCAACAGATAACATCAAATAGTAATCAAGTAATCACGACAGTTCTCTATCAGCAACTGAAGGCATCAATGATAAGTCACAAAATCCAATGGTTCTCTAATGAGGAACCAGAAAGTAATACAAGTATAACTGATCGAGACTCAAAAATGGTTATCAAATATAACTGATCGAGACCCAAAAATGGCTAAGTTAGGTATTCTCAAATACATACATCTCAGCTTCACACAAGGAACTGGAAAGCAATCACAAACAGTAAACACAATCATGTCATAGAGCACTTCATCACATTACCATGGTCAGGTTAAGAAAGATCGAGACCAAATCATCAAGACATCACATTCACGACCCCGAGCCTCTGGTAACAACCTGAACTGGTCAACGCTAAACCAACCCCAAAACATTCAAAGTACAAAGACAACATCAAAGTCTCAGAGATTGGATCTGAAAGTATATTATTTAAGTTAAGGTAAGGTTTGTGATTTAGTTTAATGTCGAATTCAAGTAACGAAGTTTTCACAACTACCCTTTTTCGAATAACCCATTTCTATAATAACTTTCATTAAATCAATATCCAAATTTATAATTTAGTCAAATAACATTCATTAATAATTAACTTAATTAAACTAATTTTAATTAAATTAATCAATATTCATTAGATCTAATTACTTATTTTAATCCCACTACTAATTGTTAATTTATTAATATTTAAGCAAAATTATTAATAAATTAAAATCTACAACTATATCTATACAATTAATATTTATTTATTAAATATTTAAAAAGTTTAATATATTATAAAAATTGAATATATTATAATTTTTATTATTTAAAAATTTTTAATTAAATAAAATTCATTTTTTTAATAATTAAAAAAAATTATATATAAAAAAAAAATTAAAAAATGAATTATTATATATATACCTTTTTTTTTTTTTAATATATATATATATATATATATTTTTTTTTTAATTCTAATACAAATAAAATAAGTTTTTATTTTAAAAAAATTAATTTTTTTTAATCCTTTTTTTTTTATAAAAACAATTTCTTCCAAAGGGTAAATATGTAAAATATAAATATATATATATATATATTTATTTTATTTTTTTATTTTTTTATCTAGAACTTTTTTTCAATTTCATTAAAACAAAACCCTTATCAAATTAGATCTTAATTTCTAAATCAAGAAAACAATGGTTCTAATTAATTCATCCAGTCTCCAGGGATACAAAAATTATTGACGAATAATTAATAACTTCACAATATTGAAAGCTTAAAACTTTCATCATAGAGAATTCAGATCTACAAACCCTAGACACGAAGAAGGCAGGAAGGGATAATTGCAATTTTAATGGATAAAAAACACAAGACCCTACCTGATCCTGATGCTATTATGCAACCTCCAGAAAACTGTATGCGAATTTGCTCCTCTCAATAACCTTCCCCTTCAAGACTTTCTTCGTATCAGCCTTCTGAAATTTGCTTCCAAAAATTGTCTTCCTCCAAAAATTCTCGTCCAAATTCGTATCTCCCAAAAATGAACCCCCAAAGTTGTGATAAGCAAATTCTCCTCAATTCGGGGCACTAATTGTGCGTTTACCCGAGAAGACTCTTTGCACAACTCAGTTAACTCAAATTAACTTTTATTATCTTTTCTAATTCTTTTGCATTCAACTTTCATGCACATTAAGTTGAATGGTTAAATAACTTTATTTAAAATTTCACTTGACTTCAATTCTTAATTAATTTATTACTTTAAATCTTATGTGCACTTTTAAGAAATTAAAATAACATTATTAATTTTTATAATTTAATCTTTTAATTTAATTCTTATATTTAACTCATGTTTAGATCATGCGATCTAGAATTCTTAATAAACTTAATATCTTTCAACTTTTAATTTATTTTAGAACTTAATTGATAACATATTTAATTAATTTAAATAACAATAATATTTAGCATTTATTTAAAAATGAACTCCAAATATATTATTATTAAATTAAATAAATATTATCCTGTTCTAAATATATCTTAAACTTTAATTTCCAACTTTAATTCTTTTATTAATTAATTAATTAATTAATTAAATATAAAGATATCATAATTAATTCCTTATTAAATTAAATCATTAATTAGTCTTTTTAATTAGACTTAATTAATAGAAAATACACCAAGGACTCATAAAGCAACATACGAAAACCCATCATAGAAAAATACATACCAAATCAAACACAAGGGTTATAATCACCAAATTACATCATTTGATGCATTCGGAGGGTACTTAACTCAGATACTTGTCCTAATTATCAATTAGGACAATTGGCTAGAGGGTTTAGGATTTGGACTTAAGAGTTTATCTCCCCTCTCTTACCATTGAGACAGTGCGATAGGGTACGCTCATCCTGACAATTCAGGGAAGTCGATACCCGGTACCTGCAACCTGCATAAAATCCACGCATGTACAAACACAATATTCTAAGCTAAACAGGCAATGGCAAGAAGTGGTGCATCGTGTAGATCCCGACTAGCAGGTGACTACGACTCCCTTCCTTAACCATATCAGAAACACCATACATAAATAAAACAACACGCACACCATACACATGCAATATGGGGTAAGTATCCATAAGAAACACGTGGAATAATGAACCATCTAACTAATCATCATCGATAATTGAAACCATTGAATAATCGTCATACATGCATGAAATATAGAGTACCAAGTAATTTCATCATATAATAAACTGAGTGTAATCATCATCTGATAATCTCTAAAATAATAATACTACTCATCAAACATAAATTGGCCTAAAAGAGTTTGGCAATCATATCATAAATGTAGCTCGAAAAATGTAAACTAGGGGCAGGCACTACATTAGAGGACTAGACCTTATTAGAAGCCTCAACCCTATTAGGAGTTTCTTCAACCCTATTAGGATTCCGTGGATCAAATACAACGTATGCAAGAAGAGACCACTTCCCTAACATGCAATTATACAATTCAGTTCTTCACAAGAATAGATATACATATAATACTTTTTGTTTGTTGTATGTCACGCTTGCTCTAATCATACATCAGATGTAGTTCATAGATTATCAATCAAAAATATTGCATAGATCATATATATGTCACATAGTTCATCATAAATTAACCACTTATCTTTACTTATACCTCTCATATTCATAATTCATTACTTAGTCGGCCTTCGTGCTTTCACATGCTTGGCATAGTATGAAATAACTTATGGAATAATATCCACATAGTTGGCTCATCATGACTTAGTAATAATTTTGTTACCAAAATAGTTCCTCAAGTCATACAATCCAATTCTCTACTATGCTTTGTTTTGTACTAAAAAACACCTACACTAGTATTTTAATGATAACTTGTGTCGTATTTTTCATACAAATTTCCACATTGGCATACATCATGATGACACTATTATAGAGCTTTCCTCAACTATGCATTATCTAACTCTCAATCAGTCATTTGTACACTTGACATATGTTTGTGCACTGTCGCAAATTGTCTAACACTTAGACAATTTTCTAACTTTAAATGCATAAATGAAATATTGAATACATGTTGCCATAAATGAAAACCATTAGGACATCTATCTGACCATATTTCCAACAATTTCCCTCTTTGGCATTGATGGAAACATTTGGGAAAATTGACTTAGTTAGAAAATGATGACATACATAGTCAAAAACAAATAAAAGTAACTACACAAAACTACCTTCAAAACATAACAATTTTATTCATGTTTTGATGGATCATTGCATTCCTTATCACTCCTTTACATTGATACATAAGTCTACTTCCTTTACATATACTATATACAATTCACAACTATACAATTTTCCTTTACATATTACTCCCCTTACTCCACCTTTGACATCAATGGTAAAGGTGTCAAAAACTATATCAACAAAAAATGGGTGGCCTATTGTTGATCAACTTGATATTTTGGAAAAGCAATCTGCATATACAAGTTTCAATCTTTCCACTTCCTTCTTCAAGTTCTCCTTCTCTATATTTAAAATATTGATTAGTGCACATAGTGCATATGATATCACTTCGATTGCGCTTAATTTAGTATAGGAAAATTTGTCATAGGAAGTCTTTGCTGCAAGACATTCCTCCAATTGCCTCTACAAAATGTAGATCTTTGCTGATAAAATTTCTTTAAGACTAGAGAATATCTTTACTACCTTCTTCTTATTAGATTCTAAGCCTTTGATTACATCATGTATATTGTCAACTTTTGCTCCATAGTCCTCAATACTGGTATCTATGAGTTGTAACTTAGCAATGAGTGTTTCAAGTTCACTCATCTTACCTCTTATTTCACTCTCAAAATTAATTTGGTATTTCTATGATAGTGTGCGCTGTCCATACAACCATTTTCCTTCATCAATGTGTTTTCTCAATTCCTTGATGCTTCCATCAAGTGCCTTTAGATCATTCCTCACATTAATGCATATTGTATTAAATAATGATGCATCATGTTTAGCTTGTGCTTGTGTTGAAGCTACCTCTGCTAGAGTTGTAAATTTTTCATCAAGAGTTTTCACCAACTCCTTAGCCTTTGATTGCGAGTCTCAATTTGTTGTAGCTGTAGTAACTATCTTTTCTATTATGTCCAAGAATTTACTTAATGTCTTCTCTAAAGACTTTATTGATTTATTCTTCTCAAACAACATACTTAATAAGCTCATCAATCCTTTTAGATCTTCATCATCTGATACTGTTGCTGATGGGCTAGCTATTGGTACTAAAATAGATATAATTTTTTGGGCTATATAAGGTATGTCAGCCTTATGCTGGAACACTACCTTCCTAATGTCTAACTCCACATGTTTTAGATTTTGAAAGAATATCAATTCTTGCATTACAATCTTCCACTTATGCTTAAGTTTAGCAACTTTCTTTTTCTTCTCTTCTTCTTTCTTTTTCTTTTCTGCTTCCTTTCTCTTCTCATCTTCTTCCTTTATTCTCTTTTCTTCTGCTAACCTTTCTATTTCATTCTTCTTCTCTTCTTCTCCATCATCATTTGAGTTGGGGTAAGATGTAATACTGCCAACAATAGTTTGGCCATAGGCTATAAATGGGTTTCCTTTAGTGTCCATAGTTATGTATGTACTATCCACTTGCATGGATTCAGTACCCATAACAATGTGTAGTGGTAAAAGTGCTTATTGTATCTCCTCTACTTCTTCCTCTTCACTAGAAGGTGTACTTGTTTGTACATAGACTAGGCTCACAAGTTTGGACTATGCACTTACCTATGGCACTATGGTCATGTATTTTATAATTGCATCCTCTATTTCCTTTCTAACATCTTCATAATTTATTCCCATCAGAAGAATTTCTCTTCTTTTGTTCCTCAATAAGGGTTGAATACCCTTCAAAATTTGGTTTGAATCCTCCTTAGAGTTAACTTCACATAGTTTATTTATCATAACAATTCTTATGTTCATATCCTCTTCCAATATTATCTTCATTATGTTTATAAGCCTATTATATAGATCTTCTGGTATCTTATTCTATATATTCTCAAATTTCTTATAACTTATAATCATATTTCTCACTATGGTATTTTCTAACTACCTTATATCCATATTGCTATACAAGTTATAATACTTATTCAACAAACAAAATTATCATCATTTATTATCTGCATGTTAAGGTTCTCTACCTTTGGTTTCCATGCTCTTTTTCTAGCTGCAGTTCTACCTTCCTACACATCTTGCATTATAGGCCTATCTCTAGCTTCATCCTTAGAACTCTTAGATTCACTTACTTGCATCATCTTCCTCCTCTTGCCTAATCTACTAGTGGTCTGCTTAATCCTTTTCTTTGGTGATGGTGCGGGTTCTTGCTTCACGTTCACCAATCTCTCTAATTTTCTCTACACAACATGTGCTTCCACCTCTTGCTTCCTCCTTGGTTGCTTGCTTCTTGTCTTGACAAGTTGCATTTGCACAACTATGGTACAAGTACTTTTACACTCTATTTAGTATTGATTATAACTTTTGAAGTTCTTGCTATAGAAATAGGAGTTGTTGCTAGCACTTCAAATTGTCTACTTTCTCTCATTTCCATCACAATACCTTTGACCTCATCAAATTCCTCTTGATTCATTCTTGATTCCTTAAGGATGGAATCAATTACTTTCTCTACTTTCTTCTTTCTCTCTTTTTTGTATAGGTTTGATTGAACTATTCTCATTTTCTCCTCATAAGTTCCCCATCTATGGCATTTTTTGTCCTTCTCTGACTAGAGTATGATCTATGCATGCCCTTTTATGATCTTAGTGCTCATCTCATATCCCATAGGCACTATAAACTTTACCCTTGGTATCACATCTTCCATACAGGTGTTATCAGTTTCCACAATGAAGCATATTTCATCCTTATATTTCTCCACCATGGAGGGAGGTATTATATACCTTTGTTTCATTTCTGTCTAAAAACTCTTCATCATCCTATCTATGTCATTATCTTTGACATTCTCTAACTTTGATCTATAGCATTGAGTCACCATATTCATTATGCACTTGTTGCTATTCCAATTTGTCATTCCAGGAAACTTTTGTGTAGCATAAAAGAATAAATGAGTCAGTAGGGACTCAAATCTAAAAAATGTACTCTTTGTCTTCTTCAATTTTGCAATGTTATCCAACAATTACAATCTGATAATCTCACATAGATTAACTTTTCTCCCTTGAATTTCCATTGCATAAGCTACATATAAAAATCTAGTTGGTACCAAGTTAACCCTTGATCTATGGTTGAACTTGTACCCTAATATCTTGCTTAGTAGCTTTACTCCTTTGTCTTGAATGGAGTCTACCTTCATGCTTCTTCCATCAAACCTAGTGTTTAGGTTCATCTCAACCATCTTTCTTACTTTCTTCTCATTGGCAGAGTTATATCCCTCATTACTTAATCCTTTGACCTTATGAATTGGGTCATTGCCAATAACTATCTACACATCACCTAGCCATAAAAAATCATCATGTACCCTACTCAAAATAATCCAGGTCCAATCATGATTATGAAACTTTGTATAAAACATATACTTCACTAGATTTAAACCATCTATGTGTGCATACTCAGACTTCAAGGTTAGATCATTGTTACACATTTTTCCCAAATCCTGATGAATATCATCATCATCTATACTTTCTATCTTATAGTGAATATAGCTTCTGATATCCTCAGCATGAAGCACATTCTTTGAAACTTGCAAAAATGTGCCCAACGGGTCATCCAAAAGTGAAACAAATCAATTTTTCTTAATCACATATCATGCTCTATCACTTACATCATACACGGTCTAACTAGCTATTGAAACTATAACTGTAAATGCTGAAAAACTAGATTCAAACTTTGTAAAATACCTTTTAAAAGTGATATAGGGCTTCTGCAACTTTGCACTTCACAAACTTCTCTTCACACTTCAATTCATTGTCAAATCGCTCTTCAATTTGCTCAAGACACTTCACATGAACAAATGATACATATAATCTTTCTTGTGATTCTTAAATCATTTCAAATCTCACCCTACATTAAATGTACATTTACCACAAATTTAAATACTATCTTTGTATACCAATAAGCTTTTTTTTTTAGATTCCTACTCACTGAGGTCATATCTAGACTTGCGCACTTGACCATATCTTTTTCTCTATGTCCTTATTCTTTTGTTAATTGCACAACTTGCAACTCTCTCTCTAACATCAATTCTAGCCAACTGATGCATCACCTCTTTTAAAACTACTTAATTTAGGTAGGATGAGTCACAAAAAATCTATGACTTCAATGTCTTATAAGTGTAGAAATATTGTTCCTCCAAAGTTGTATAAGAGCTTTCTGGATGTGTAGCTATCATAAATGCTTCTTTGAATTCATCAACATGTTCCTTAATTGCTTCCTTCTAACTATTGTCACTATCATTGCCATTCCTTTTGTCATTTCTATTGTTGTTCCTTCTATCCATTTTGTGACATCTCTCCGCGTGTTCAAAGTTATTACATAACTGAGTATAAGTGAATTTCTTCTCTAATTAGTTCCATTATGATTCTCAAGTGCTCTGCAATTCCTTGTAATGTGTCTAGGATTGTTACAGTTATAACACACAAACTGGTTCTTCTCTACATCATTAGATTTTTTCTTTGATCTTCCTCTTTCATTATCTACAGGGTTAGTATTCCTAGACATCCTACTATTTTTATTTTTACCATCAAACTTAGTTTTCCTACATTCTACTACTTTATGTGCATAACCATGACAATTATAACAATAGAAATTAGTAATAGCTTTAAAATACTTACTTGTGAAATCTCTTTTCATATGTCCAAATTCATTACATATGAACCATCTACCTCTAAACTCATGTCTTACTTCCTTGGGTGGTTCATCTGGCTTAGGTTTATCAACTTGCTCTATTTTCTTAGGTTCATCATATTTCACTGATAAATCAATTAATTCTACTTCCTTCAATCCTTTAGTAGATGTACTTGATTCAACCTTACTTAGATTAGATCCCTTATGGGATTCAATAACTGGATTTGGTTCTCATATGATTTTAACTTTCTTGGTTGATTTCTCTCCAATCAGATATCCAAGTCCTACCTTTTCATAAGAAGGTCTTTGATGAAATCTCTATTGATCTATCTTCTCAATACTATAATAAAGTTTCTCTAAATATTACTTAGCTTTTGTCAATTCTCCTTTCAAAATGATATTATACTTTTCTAATTCTGCATGCTTAATCTTGATAGTATCAAGTTTAGATGTAACTTGGATTAACTGAGATCTAAGGTCCACATTCTCATTTTTTAGTTTAGGTTCATTCTTGCCATCATTTTTCTTAAGACTCAACTTAAGTTCAATGATTTTTAGTCCATGTTTCAAAATATCATTATCTTTATAAAGATTTCCTACTTCATCATTATCACTAGTCTATACAATTGATTCCTTGCAAAATTTCAAGTCATCAATCTTGTCTTTCAGTTTACCAGTGAAAAATTTTGCATCTTCATATCTATCTTTCAAGTTATCTTCATATCAATCTACTCAAGAGCTTCTTCAAGGTTTTTCTTCAAATGTTTCATGTCTATAAGGATCTTACTTAAGTTGTTAAACTTCTTTTGAATAACTATGCTCTAATACCAATTGTTAGAAATAGATAATACTGAGAGAGTGCAAGGGTGAATCAATATTCTACAAACTTTTTCCCACAACTAAATTTTGTTAATTACTTTATAACTCACATATGAAAGTAAACTAACAATTTTGAATAGTAAATATTATCATGGACATAGAGAACTCATAACACCATTATTTTTTAACTAGGGAAACCTTGGCCAAGGTAAAATCCTATTAGGGATGATACCCACTAGATCATTCACTAAACAATAGGATCTTGTTAAAGATATTGATCCTGTTAGGAGTATATGAAGTACTTATAGTGTCTTGAGTCCTTTTTAGAGGACTAGACCTTGTTAGAAGCCTCAACCTTATTAGGATTTCCTTTAACCCTATTAGGAGTTTGTGGATCAAATACAATGTATGCAAGAAGAGCCCACTACCCTAATATGCAATTATACCCTAATATGCAATTATACGATTCAATCCTTTAGAAGAATAGATATACATATGATACGTTATGTTTTTTGTATTTTACACTTTCTCTAATCATACATCAGATGTAGTTTACATATTATCAATCACAAACCTCATATAGATCATATATATGTCACATAGTTCATGATACATTACACACTTATCTTCACAAGATAAGATCTTTACTTATACCTCTCATATTCATAATTCAATGCTTAGTCAGCCTTCATGCTTTCACATGCTTGGTATAATATGAAATAACTATGTAATAATATCCACATAGTCAACTCATATTGACTTAGTAATTATTTTGTTACCAAAATAGTTCTTCAATTCATACAATCTAATTCTTTGTTATGTTCTATTATGTACTGTAAAACACCTTCACTGGTATTTTAACTGTAACTTGTGTTGTACTACATATACATATTTGTGCATTGGTATACTTCATCATGACACTGTATAGAGCTTTCCTTAACTATACATTATCTATCTCTTAATGATTCATCCATACAGTTGAAATTTACCTCTGTACTATTGTAAACTATCTAACACTTAGATAATTTTTTAACTCTAAATTCATAAATGAAATGTTGAATACATGTTTCCATAAATGACAACAATCAAGACATCTATCTAACCATATTGCCAAAAAATTCTATAGGAATTTTTAATCAATGTAGCTAATCAGCAACTAGACCCTTTTAATTGGGTTATGGCTTGTATATATACCTATATTTAATTGGGCTATGGCTTCTATAATGGAATGACCCTCATGATTATAGCATTTACATAGAAGAAAAACTTGCTTCTTCAACTCCTTACACTCAATGCTTAATTGAAGTTATTCTTCTAGTAGTTAGAATATCTACTAAAAATTCTTAGGAACTAAGGGACCTTGAACCTATGTTATGTTTTTTGGAGACATGGGAGAAATTATTACCAACTTTAGTACTTCATTACATTTTGGATCATATAGTTATGCCCAAATTAACAACAATAGTAGATACTTGGGATCCTTGTAGGGAGAGTGTGCCAATACATGCAATAAGCCTTTATATCCAACAATTCATTATAAATTAGGGTATGCACTTCATGCTTGACATTCAAGTGATGTATCTACATATGCAATTTTATCACCTTGGAAAATTGTATTTGATCCTGCTAGCTGGGAACACCTGATTATTCATTTTATTGTACCTAATTTGATGACAGTTCTACAATAATTTGTAATCAACCTAGCTAATCAACAAATAGATCAATTTAACTAGGTTATAGCTTAGGTATGTGCTATTCCCATTTATCATATGGTTGCATTGTTGGAGGCAACATTTTTTTATTTGTGCAGGATATGGAGGAAGAGTAGTCATGTTGGAAAACATGAAAATTTAATAATGTAAAGTCACCTTGAGGAACTTGTGTATGCTCTTGGAAAACATGTCATAAAAAATGTTCATCATTAGTTGCTAGCCATTTTATCCCTCCCTTTATTCCCTTGTCACCATCATTAAAATTTGATCAGAGATATCTATTAATGGTGCCAAGGTTTGCACAGTGTGTTAGGAATGTGGGTAAAGCCTAACTAAAACCCTAGTTATCCCCTTCAATGATATATTTTATATTACCTTTTTGAAGGGTTGTATCACTCATGCATCATTTCAATTGGATACCCTTGTTAGGTTAATTCACTCTAAGTGTTGATCTTATGCCCTATTCAATTAAATCATGCATCTAACTTTATATTTTCCCTAAGTCCATTTTCAATGGGACCTAGTGGTGGTGACATAGTAATGGATAGGTGTTAATATTCTAGGAGATCTCAATGGATGGAAGGAATAAATGTCTCAAGGGCTGGTGATCAATCATAGTTGTTGATATGGAAGTAGATCAATGCTTATCATATTCTCTCTTTTAGAAGTTGCATGAAGGATAGCCAAAGCAAGAAAGTGAGTGTTCAACATGTGGATCTAGTGGGACTGGACTCAGTTGTGGGCCACAAAAGGAATGTGTCAGCTCAAGTTGATAGAGTGGCATGTTTTGGTTCATCAAAGGTGATGACTATGACAAGGAAACTTTAGTTATATAAATACCATCATATCTTGTTAGATTGATGGTTGTCACTTTCTCTCTTTTCAAAGATGCATGAAGGATACATAAAGTGAAAAAGTGACAAGATGATACATGTCCTATTCACAAAAAGGGAAAAGTCGGTGTTATCATATGATCATAAGTGGTTAGATAAAATCTAGTTTCTAAGTTGGAAAGGTGCAAAAGACAACAATGTTCAAGTAAAATCATTATCACATCATCACAAATGGTTAAGAGTAACACAGGGTTAAGGTGGTGAAGCAACAAAAGAGTGTAATCATAGCTTTGTAGGGTTGACAAATGAGTTAAGGATTCAAGTTTTAAGGTTGCGATGGCATGAAATAGTTAACCTTAAAGGGTTATTGCAACATTATAGGTGAAAAAGTATTGAAGATATAAGTAGTTGTGAAATTGCAAAGAGCATCTGGTAGTTAAAAGAAATGACCATCACATGATTGCATGGGTTTAAATTTAAGTGAAATTTAAGTTGAGAACATGTGAAAAGTAACTAGGATAGTTAAGGACTATGCAACCACAACATCCCATGGAGTTAAGGATAACCTAAGATTTGAGTAGCAAAGTAGTGGAATGCTTTAATCGCATCTTCATGGGGTTAAAATTGAGTTAAGATTTGAGGTTGTGAGACTAAAAATAAAGAGAATTTTATAGTTAAGGGCTAAGTGCAACATTGCAAGGTTTCATCTACACTTAACATCTTTGGTTATGAAGGCATGAAGAGAGGTGGCAATTAGTCAAAATAGTGTTCACAACATCGCATGATTGAGACAAGCTTTATGTCTGAAAATCACAAAGTTGTGATGAGTTTAGAATAAAGGTCTTATGAACATCACAAGTGATGGAAATGTTAAGTTCTAAACCACCACAAAGATATGAGATAGTAAGTTTCATGGTCATTGCATGATCACAATGGGTAGTGAACTAAAGTGATAAATAGTTGCAAAGAAATAATAAAGCATAGAATGAAGAGGCCACAATTTCACAAATCCTAGGTAGTCAATAGGGAATTAGGTTGCAAATAAATAAACAAGGGCAAGTGCATCATCTCAAGCTTGACATGGTAGATGGAAGAAATAGGATGATCTGGCAGAACACTCAAAGATGTAAGGCCATGTGGCTAGGTTGACTATTGAATTTAATTGACTTGATGACATAGCTAACCTGGTGTTATTGTAAACACTATCAAGTGGCTCATTGATGCTGAAAAATTCCTTTGATCACCTACAACCATCTTTTTGGTGTTGTCGATGCATGATAAATGCAAATTCCATTTTACTACTGCTATGGTTATCCATCTACTGGTTAGAGTAGTTATGGCCACCATTCTTGTCTCTTTAGTGCCTAATTTTTCATGAAAAATAGGTTTTTTTCATATGGATGTGCATTAGATAAAATCTTCCTAAAATCAATAGTTATTGTTCTTTGCAACTTGAAGACAAAGGTTGAGTTTTAGCTTTTCAATTGAAGTCTTCTCAGTTATGCCTAAGCTATAAAGGAAAATTTTGTAACTCTTTTGAGGGTCAGTCTCTTCACTGATTCTATATCAATTGTATTGCATACTCTACTACTATAATTTCCTTTTCCTCTAAGTGAATATACTTCTATGTTGTATATTTTTCTTCCAGTAATATATTGCATAATATCTTCTTGCCTTCTCTTAATGTGTTGCTTCTATTCTTTAGCGTGTATGTTGTATCTATTTTGCCTTTAAACAATATAGAATGAAGCTCCTGCCTTATAAAATTATATTGGTTTATGATCTACATGTGGTTGTTGAGTTAAATAAAATATTGAATCTATGTATTTTGGGATTATATTGATGAATTGTGTAGTTCTGGGAAGAGATAAGTCTAAACATACTATTTAGTGTATCACCCCTCTAGATTAGACTAGGTAGTTTGATTTCATGCATTTCCTTCTCACTTTTCCTTCAAAGAATTAGTTAGGTGCATCTTGCTAGTGAGGAATTCAGCCTTATTTAGAGAGTCAATCTCATTATTCAAGTCCCACAACTTGGAGATTGTTTACATGTTTCACAAGGTTGCCTTTAGGTCAAACTTCAGGAAAGAGTGTAAGCTTTTGTGACAACAATTTTTGGCACACTCGATGGGACAAATATTGAAGCACTTCCAAAATCTACTAGTTCACTCATGTCAAGAAAGGAACTTCAAATTTATGCTAAGGAGATAGTTCTTCTCTTAGTATTTGAAGCCTTCAAGAGGCTCTCATTCAAAGCACTTGGTGACTCCATCTCTAGATCTTGGTTTGTAGATCAGAATTGTTGTAATTTATGCCTGAGGTTCAAACAAGGGTATCTTCTAGAGGTATTTTTTAGTTTTGCAAAATTTCATTTTCAAACCCTAGAAGGAAGAAAAATAGACTCTGTCTATCACCAGTTAAGAATTCAAAAGTAGCACATACATCTGCTAGATCTCTTTTTACTCCTCTAGTTGATAGATCACAACCTAGAGTAGCATCTTTTCATCTGAATAGATCATTATTCCAGCCCTCCCTAGGAATCAAGTTTTTGCTATCTTCAAAGGAGAGAATCCTCTCATCTTATCCCAAAGACAAGATATCCCTATTAGTGTAAATAATTAATTATTTTTAAACTTTACTTAAGTTTACTTAGGAATATGCATAGACATATGAGTTGTCTTGTTGACAACATAGGAGTTAGCAACTTATTTGAGCACATGGTGTCTACAACATCTATTTATGAGATACACCTATGTAATCTTATCCTCTCATCATTGCAAAAACTCCTATGCTCAATGGAGGATAATCCACCTTTGGTGGACATGTGCTGAGTTGTAATCCTTATCTCTTGTGTGACTTGTAGATATATCGATTGCTCTTATATACAGACACCCTTTATGATGTATTCATCCAATCATCTAATATCCATTATCATTTGATCACTATTTTTCTCTCTTGTGCTATCTTTTGAGCTTCTTGATCTTCACATCATTTTTCCCCAAGGAAAATTCTTACATGGTATAAGAGCCATAGGAGTTTCATTGCATAGCCATTGGAGAGATTTATTTTTTGCAAGTCAAGGTTGGAGCTTGCTAGTGCAAATTAGATATTGATATCACATTCAAAAGGTCAGAAAAACCCCATATCATCTTTTGTTTCATCAAAATCAAACATCTAAGGTGAAATCTAGAGTCAATTAATTTTTGGAGATGCTACGGCGATGATTTAGGAAAAATAATTATAGAGGTGATTTTCAAACAATAATATGTCCCTCATATGGACTCCTTTTTCGAACAACTTTTTTTCTTTTGGTGTAGAATTTCATGATCTACACATTGGTGGATGTTCTTTATGATCTCTATTCTTGAATTTTTTGAAAATTTCCAATCCCAATTTTTACAACTTCAAAGGCTTAATTTGGGCTCATATGGACACATATTTAGGAGCTATTTTTTTTAAAAGTGCATGATTTTTTGTCTACTTTCCAGATCTAGTATCAGTCTAGAGTAATTTTGAGTAGACATAATATTTTTAAAATTTGGTCATTTTTAAGCCTATTTTGGCACTTGTAATTAATTAGATCCTTGAGAGATCTTGTGTCTTATCTTGTTTAGTCATATATAGCTTCATATTTTTAGTTGTAAATATCAAAAATTAGAGTTCCACCTTGGCCCTAAATTTGTAAGTGGCTATTGTAATTGGACTAAGTATAAAGTGCCTAAACCATTCATTTGGGGGGGGGGGGTCTCTTGGTGTCGTGTTCCTTTCTTTTTGTTGTTATCTTTCTTTCCTTGCATTATGGAAAACATTAAGGTTCTAAAATTAACACCATATAATTATGCCACATGTTCAGTTAAAAAGTGGTTTGAATTAATGAATGAAGAAGTTTCTTAATATGTAGATGGATCTCTTCCTAAACCCATAGGTGATAAAGTAACTCAAAGTGATATTCATGCTTAAGAATTGGCAGATAGAAAAGCCCTAGGAATCCTTAGGTTAGGGGTTGATAACAAGATCCTTTATCAGATCATAAAATATGATACATCTAAGTCAACCTAGGATGCCCTTAAAATGCTATATGGTAAAGTAATTGAGGAGGATGTCTACAATATTGAAGATGAACTTATCTCCCTAGATCCTAAGAAATTTGATTCCATCTAGGATTTTATCATTAAGGTGAATGAGTTGAGAACAAAACTTAATGATTGTGGTAGTCCTATTAAGGATGACAGGTTGATATATCTAATTTAGAATAAGATACCATTAGACTACTCCACATTTGTCTCTATTTTCAACACCTCAAAGGAAACCTTAGGGGCTTCTTATCAAAAACTTTCTTTGGATGAATATGCCCAATTTTTAGAGAATGAACAAGCTAAGTTGATAACAATGGGGATTCTCAAGTCTTCAAAGTCTAAGGCATTGGTGGCTAACAATGAGAGCTCCAAAAATTCAACTAGTGGAAGTTCAAACAAAGGCAAGGGTAAAAAGAAGAAGATGAAAGATAACAAACAAAAGGACGTAGAAAAGTCATCACCTAAATAAAATCAACAACAAGGAAACTCTTCTCCTAATACCAACAAAAAGGGGGACAATAATCAAGAAAAGAAGAAGTGTGCCTATTGTAAAAGAATTGGCTGTGATGAACATGAGTGTTATCACAAGAAGATTAATGAATTGAAAAACATCATGAAGAAGCACAATATTCCATTGCCTAATTTTTATAAAGAAAAGGGGTCTTCATCTCCAAATTTTAAGAGAAAAGGGAAAGCTTTACTCACACATACTGTTAGTCAGGGGGAATGGATTATTGACTCAAGTGCCACACATCACATGGGGGCTTCAAAGATAGATTTTTCTTCAATGACACCTTTAGAGGTACCTCACATCTTTCTAGGGGATGATACTAAAGTAGAATTTCAACGAAAAGATAAAGTTAAGATGGAAAGTAGAGCATTCAAGGATGTTCTCTATGTTTATAATCTTACCTCCAACCTACTTTTAGTCTAGCAAATCACTCACTATGGAGGTGGAAACAAGGTCTAATTTCTTCTAGATTCAGTTATTGTGAAAAGCATCAAAGATGATTCTATGGTTGCAATAGGTGAAGCTAAACATGATTCAAGGTTTTATAGTTTATCTTCATTTGTGCCTAAATATAATGCACAAGCCTTGTTAATTTATTAAAATACATAAAGAAAATTGTGTCATGAGAGGTTTAATGGACATCTCAACTACAAGTATCTTCAACAACTTGGCAGCAAGAACATGGTTCATGATCTACCTCAAGTTCATTTCTCAGATGGTGTTTGTTCAAGTTGCACACTTGAGAAGCATCTAGAAAAAATGTTTGACAAGGGGAAGACTTGGAGAGCACAAAGTGTTCTTGACCTAGTTCATAGTGATGTGGCAGGCCCATTTATAGTGCCATCATTTGGAAAGTCCCACCATGCACTCACCTTCATTAATGACTACTCTCACTATACTTGGGTATTCTTCATGGCTCATAAAAGTTAAGTGTTTGAAAAATTTCTCACCTTCAAGGCTTAATTAGAAAAGTAGTCAGAGAAAGCCATCAAGGTTTTTCAAATAGATAATGGAAGTGAATATGTGAACTCAAGACTTATAGATTTTTTTACTCAAGAGGGAATTGACCTTCAACATTTAGTACCATATGCTCCACAAAGAAATGGTGTTGTAGAAAGGAAGAACATAACCCTCAAGGAGATGACCACTTGCATACTACTACATAAGTCTCTTGATCAATTTTTTTGGTCTGAAGCAATGAATTGTTCAAACTACATCCAAAATAGGAGTCCTCATAAAGCTTTGGATGGTTTAACTCCTTTTGAAGCTTGGAATGGAACAAAACCTACTGTAAAGCATTTTAGAGACTTTGGTTGTCCAGCATGGGCATTCTATACCTCCACAAAAACATAAGGCATTGGAACCTCAAAGTAAACCTTGCATCTTTTTTGGTTATGTAGACTCTCATAAAGCCTATAAGTTAATAGATTGAGAGACACATAAAAAAATTTAGGAGAGGAGAGTACACTTTGAAGAATGTTGTCCAAGCTTTGCTTCTTCAAATCCTCCTTCCTCCTTCATTGAAAAGAGTGATAGTGATGATAGTGACTTGGAAGATATTCATCCATGACCCAAACAGAGGCATTAGAAAATTGAGGTTGAGGAAATCCCTTCTACTTCTACATCTTCTTCCACTAGACCTAAATGGGCTCAACAAACATTGGATGTAGCAGGACCATTGGTAGATGATCCTTCTAATACAAGGAGGACAAGATCACAATGTAACTCACTCCCTCATGCTTATATTGCAATTTCTTTTGATCCTCAAACATTCAAAGAAACTTTAGGAATTCCAAAATGGGATACAGTAGTGGAGGAAGAATACAATTCTCTTATGAGAAACAACACATGAGACTTAGTTTGTCCTCCTAAGGGAAGAAAATTGGTTCAATGTAAGTGGATCTATCGAATCAAGATTGTAATAGATGGAAGTATTGATAAGTATAAGGAAAGACTTGTTGCAAAAGGTTTCTCTTAGGTGTCTGGTATTGACTACATTGAGACCTTTTGCCTAGTTACAAAAATAAACTCCATTCATTTGACACTAGCAGATGGATGTCAAGAGTACATTCTTAAATGGTGATCTTTATGAGGAGATTTATATGGAGCAACCACATAGTTTCATTCAAGAGTCTACACTAGTTTGCAAGTTAAAAAAGTCTATCTATGGACTAAAACAAGCTCCAAGAGCTTGGTATGCTAAGATGGATTCTTTCCTTCTCTCAGCAAGGTTCACCAAATGTCATTTAGATTTGAATGTTTACATTCTTCACTGAGATGGCTCTCACTTGCTACTTGTGCTTTATGTTGATGACTTAATCACTATAGGGAGTACAAAATCCATGATAAACTTTGGTCTACTTCATTATTTCCTTGGTATTGAGATACAAAAATCTTCATCGGGGATCACATTATCTCAACCCAAGTATGCTCTTGATCTACTTGCTCAATTTTGCATGAGTGACTGGAAGGCTGCATCTACTCCATTTCTTTCATGTGTTAAGTTAGAAGCAAAGTGTTCCACTCCACTTGTTGATACTACTTTGTATAGATAGTTGGTTGGAAGTCTCATCTACTTGACACATACATGCCTTGACATATCATTTGTGTTAGATTGTGTCATAATTTTTTGGGCCCTATTTTATTAAGATTTTGGGATGACATGAAATTATTAATTATAACCCTAAAGTGGTAAAAATACTTGTATAAAAGAGCTTAGAGTTAGGGATTGTTTATATAGTTGTTATGTAAAATTGGTTCTTATAGCAGTATTGAGCTGTAAGGGATTACAAATTGTAATCAAGTTGTAATCACTAGATTGTAATAATATTAGACTTGTTGTTTTGTAGACGTAACCCCAAGTATTGGTTGAACCATGTTAAGTCTTGGTGCCTTGTGTTATTTTTTGTGTGATCTATTATTTTATGTTATTGGTTATATTTGCATGTAATTTTTATTTCTGTCTGTGGTTTAATCCTAACAAGTGGTATCAGAATGAGGTTGTTTTTTTAGTTATCCTTTACAAGAAAGTCTCATGGTTGAGTGGGAGTCTCATAGTTGAGTGGGAGTGATGGCAAACGAGGATAAGCTAAGGGTTGATAGGTTTAATAGGCAAAACTTCCAGTTATGAAAGATGCAAATGGAAAACTATCTTTATTAGAAGGCAAAGTGAATAATATGGGATCTTTTAGATAGAAAGGCACTTGGAAGTATTCAATTATGCCTAGCACCATCAATGGCATTTAATATTACAAAAGCAAAGACAATAGAAGAGTTGATGAAAACCCTAGTGATACTATATGAAAAGCCCTCCACTTCAAACAAGGTATTTCTCATGAAGTATTTATTTAATATGAAAATGGCAGAAGGTGGATTTGTTATAGATCATCTAAAGGAGTTTAATACTATTACTAGTCAGTTATTTTTTGTGGGTATTAATTTTGAAGAAGAAATTAGGGCTCTCTTGATTTCATGTTCTTTTCCTGAAAGTTGGAATGGCTTGGTAATGGCTGTGAGTAATTCTATTCCTAGATCTAGTACCCTAGAATATGATGATGTGATCGGTGTTATTTTGAGTGAGGAAACTTGTACAAAAAGCTCAGGTGGATCTACATCAGGAAGTGCTTTGAATGTACAAAGTAGGGGTAGAATGACTGAGAGAGGAAGTAATTCTAGAAATTGTGGGAAGTCAAGAGGAAAGTCAAAGGGGAGGAGGTATCAATTGAGAGGACCAAACAACTACCAATAATATGGGAAACTAGGTCATAAAAAAAAAGATTGCCAGAATCAGAATAAAATTGAAGGAGATAAATCAAATGGAGACAAGGAGACAAATGTGGTAAGTAAACAATCCAAAGAGTATGCTTTTCTTCTGTCTTTAGAAAGTGTTGATGATTCATGGGTTTTAGATTCTAGTGCTTTAGTTCATGCTACACCTCATAGAGGTTATTTCATTGATTATGTCCAAGGAGATTCTGGGCTTATTTATTTGGGGGATAATGAACCCTGTCAAATTGTTGGAAAGGGAAAAATTAAGATTAAGTTACAAAATGGGAATCATTGGCTACTACATGAGGTAAGACATGTTCCAAGGCTGAGTAGGAATTTAATTTCAGCAGGGCAACTTGGTGATGAGGGTTGTGTAGTTACTTTTAATGATAAAAATTGGAAGGTTTCAAAAGGTTCCCTTGTAGTAGAAAAAGGTGTGAAAGTAAGAACCACATATCTTTGTATAGGCCATATTGTTCCTTCTATTTTAATTATTTTAGAGAAAAATGAATGTTTAGGAACAATTGCTACAGATGAGTAGGGAGAACAAATAGCTACTGTAGGTTTTGATACAATGTTGTGGCACAACAGACTTGGGCACATGAATGAGAAAGGTATGAAAGTACTTCACTCAAAGAAATTTTAACTAGGTTTGAAATGTGTTAATATGGATTTTTGTGAAAGTTGTGTGTATGGAAAATAAAAGAGAGTGAGTTTTGAAAAACTGAGAATGAAAACAAAAAGGAGAAATTAGAGCTTGTGCATATAGATGTATGGCGACCAGCTTAGGTATTTTTCCTTGGTAGCTCTTATTATTATGTTACATTTATTGATGATGCAACTAGAAAGTTATGGATTTATTTCCCTAGATAGAAATCTAATGTATTTCAAACTTTTAAGAAATTTAAATGCTTGGCTAAAAATAAGACTATTAAGAAATTAAAATGTCTCAAATCTAATAATGGTGGTGAGTATTGCAGTCATAAATTTGAAGATTATTTCTCCACTAATGGTATTCATAGATAGAAAACTATTCCAAGGACTCCATAGGAAAATGGAGTGGTTGAATGCATGAACAAGACTATAATGGAGTGCGCAAGGAGCATGAGTTTGTATGCTAGGTTGCCCTTACACATGTGGGTGGAGGTTGTCAATACTATTGTATATTTTATTAATAAAGGTCCCTCTACTCCTTTGGGCTATGGTATTCTAGAGGAAGCATGGACTAGTAAGAAGGTGAGTTATTCTTTTCTCAAAACCTTTGGCTATGAAGCATTTGCTCAAATGGAAGCTAAGTCAAAAAAATGTGTATTTTTTTGGATATGGAATTAATGAATTTGGTTATAGGCTTTGGGATTTTGAAAATCATAAAATTTTAAGAAGCAGGGATGTCATATTCAATGAGAGAGTGTTGTATAAAGATCTGTTGCAGCAACATGAGAAGAAAGAAGATGATTATGAAGTGTTGGATGATATCCAAAAGCTAATGTTCTAGCCATTGCTCATGATGTGCAACAACCACAACAACAAATACCACACACATCAGTGAATGTTAGATAGTCAACAAGGCAAATTAGACCTCTAGAAAGATTTTTCCATCTTTGTATTCTATTTTACTAAAAAATGCTAGTGAACCTAAATGTTATGATGAAGCTATGCAGGTGGATACTAAGATTCAGTGAGAGTTTACAATGAAAGAAGAAATGGACTCTTTGCTAAAAAATAAGACTTGGAATTTATGCAAATTTCCTATAGGTAAAAAGGCTTTACAGAATAAGTGGATTTATAGGTTAAAGAAAGAGGATGGAGATAAGAAAAGATTTAAAGCTAGGTTAGTTGTGAAAGGATTTGCACAGAAACTGGACATTGTATTTGATGAGATATTTTCTCATGTTGTTAAGATGACTTCTATCCATACTATTTTAAGTCTTGTGGCTACTAAAAATTTTCATTTAAAGTAGCTTGATGTTAAAACAACCTTCCTTCATGGTGATTTGGATGAAGAGATATATATGGCTTAGCCATAAGGATTTATGGTCAAAGGTAAGGAGAACTTAGTGTGCAAATTGAAGAAAAGTTTATATGGCTTGAAGTAAGCACCTCGAAAATGGTAATTGACATTTGACAGTTTTATGCATGAGCATGGATATAATAGGTGCCATTCAGATCATTGTGTTTATTTTAAGAGGTTGGATGATGATAGCTACATAATTTTATATTTATATGTTGATGATATGCTTGTAGTTGGTTCTCTCATGGATCATATTAAGGGGCCCATATCTCAGTTAGCACATGCATTTGCTACGAAGGATTTGGGTGGAACAAAAAAAATCCTTGGTATGGAGATTTGTAGAGATAGAAAAAATAGAAAATTGATGCTATCTCAGGTTTATTATGTTGAGAAGGTGTTGCAACATTTTCCTATGGAGAATGCTAAAGCTATTAGCACACTTTTACTTGGTCATTTGAAGTTGACTAAATAGATGTGTCCTAAGACACAAGAAGAAGAGGATAAGATGTCCAAGGTACCCTATGCTTCAGCTATAGGAAGATTGATGTATGATATGGTATGTGCTAGGCCAAATATTGCACATGCAGTGGGAGTTGTTAGTAGGTATATGAGTCATCCGAGAATTGAGCATTGGCATGTAGTCAAATGGATTCTCAAATATTTGAGAGGAACGTCCAATAAGTGTTTACACTTTGGGGGCTCTACTACTAATTATAGGGCTATGCTAGCTTAGATTTGGTAGATGATATTGATACCATGTGGACTACTACAAGTTATGTCTTTACTATTAGTGGGGCAGCCGTGAGCTAGGTTTCTAGGTTACAAAAGGTTAATGCTTTATCCACTACAGAGGCAAAGTATGTAGTTGCTACAGAGGCAACCAAGGAGTTGATATGGCTTTAGTTCTTCCTAGAAGAATTGGGAAATCCTTAGAAGGATAATTATTTTTTCATAGATAGTTAAGAGTGTTATTCATCTTGCAAAGAATTCAACTCTGCATTCAAAGACCAAATACATACAGTTGCAGTACCATTTTATTCAGTCAGTTTTGGAGTATGGATAGTTAAAGCTAGAAAAGATACATACAAATGACAATCCAATAGATATGTTGACAAAGGTAATAACAAGGGAGAAGTTGAACTCCTCTTTAGCTTTGGTTGGTCTTATAGACTGAACATGAATAAAAGAACAACAAAGTCTAGGGTGGTTTGATCTAGTGGGAGCCTCATGGAGTAGCAACATAGCTACAGGACCAATCTCCAAGCAAGAGATTGTTGTTTAGTGTGGAGCCTAATTAGTCCCCAAGTGGGAGATTATTAGATTGTGGCAATTGATCAAGAATGTACTGTACATACTTCATAAATTTTTTGGGGCTCAGGGCATCGCCCCAAAAAAATAAATTGGGCCCTATTTTATTAGGATTTTGGGCCAACATGTAATTATTAATTATAACCATAAAGTGGTAAAAATACTTGTATAAAAGAGATTAGGGTTAGGGATTATTTATATAGTTGTTATGAAAAATTGGTTCTTGCAGCACTATTGAGTTGTAAGGGATTACAGATTGTAATCAGGTTGTAATCATTGGATCGTAATAATATCAAACTTGCTGTTTGGTGGATGTAGCCTAGGGATTGGGTGAACCACGTTAAATCTTGTTGCCTTGTGTTCTTTTTGTGTGATCTATTATTTTCTATTATTGGTTATATTTGTATTTAATTGTTATTTCTGTCTGTGGTTTAATCCTAACAATTTGTAGTTGGCATGGTTTATTATTTCATGCAAGAGCCACACGAACTTCACTAGAAGGTAGCCAAATGTGTCTTAAACTATATCCAAGGTACACATACATATGGTATATGCTATGTAACTAGTACTAGACTACAATTATTGGGTTATACAGACTCAGACTATGCAGGGGATCTTGATTCTTGCAAAAGCAATTCAGGATACATGTTTCATCTTGGTTCTAGCCCTATTTGTTGGAAAAGTAAAAAGTAGAATACTATTTCTCTTTCATCTACTAAGGTTGAGTATCAAGGAGATGTCACTACGGCTATAGAAGCTATTTGGTTACAATATATTCTGATGTAGTTTGGTTTTTCCATAGCTAGACCCACAATCATACATTGTGATAACCAGAGTGTCATTGAAGTCTCAAAACATCCAGTGCAGCATCAATGCACAAAACACACTGAGGTTCATATGCACTACATTAGAGAGCTAATTCATGAGTAGGTCATTACATTACAGTATTATCCTACAGAATAGTAGATTGTAGATACCTTCACCAAGCCCTTCTTTGAGGTCATGTATCTTCATTTTCAAGATTTCTTAGGGGTGTAGGATTTTTTACTGAGGGATGGAGGTCACATGACTCTTCTCTTATTTATTGTACTTATCTCTCTTTTTTGAGGAGATTTTTCCCATAAGGTTTTCCCTCTTTCTTTTTTTTTAGAGAGATTGCATAACATTGTATGTAAAGCATAGCATTTGTACATGTGTACCTAACATGGCCTAGTGGGTAGGACCCACATTGCATCTTGCATTTAGCTTTGTGAGCTTAGTTTCATTCCCCTAAGTCGTACTTAAGGGGGGGGGGGGTGTTAGTGTAAATAATTAATTATTATTACACTTTACTTAAATTTACTTAGGAATATGCATAAACATATGAGTTGTCTTGTTGACCACATAAGAGTTAGCAACTTATTTGAGCATCTACAACATCTCTTTATGAGATACACATATTTAAACTTATCCTCTCATCATCACACAAACTCTTGTGCTCAGTGGAGGATAATCCACTTTTGGTGGACATGTGCTAAGTTGTAATCCTTATCTCTTTTGTGACTTCTAGACATATCAATTGCCCATATATACAAGCATCTTCTATGATATATTCATCCAATCATCTGATATCCATTATCATTTGATCACTATTTGTCTCTCTTTGTTATCTTCTGAGTTTCTTGATCTTCATGTCATTTTTCCCTAAGGAAAATTCATACAATCCTAGTATCTTCTCTTTAAAGTCTACCAAATTTTATTGGTGAAATTTTTATTTCCCCAATAGAAAATATTAAGGAAGTTTCAAACATCTACAATATTCATAGTATTATAGAGGATGTTGTTGTTGTTAGACTTTTAGACTCGTCATTAAAGGTAAAAGTTTTACAATGGTATAGGGGATCACCACATAATTCTATCAATAACTAGGATGATTTAGGAGAAGGATTATAAAATAAATTAAAAGTTAAAGTGATCATCTATCACTTTTAGAGCAATTGACTATGATTAAGAGAGCACCCCATGAATATATGATAGATTTTAATTATAGATTCCAAAAGATCTAGGATATAATACCTATTTTAGTAAAACCTTCCCCTAGCAATGCTTTCTTGTATTACCTAAAATATTTCAATAGTGATATTGCTACTATTTTACAAACCATGGGAGGGGATATCTTACCAGCTACATATGAAATTTCCATAAGGGAAAAAAATACCTTAGTTTAAGGAGAGAAGCTAGCTCCAAGGCTTCCAATGCCTTTCTTTCTTGACATACCTACTTATTAGCCTATAGTAGCCCCTATTCCTACTACATCCACAAGCCAACCTCTTGCCATAACCCCAAAGCCTCTACATCCTCCAATGGGTTAGGAGAGTTGAAGAACATAATGCAGACCCTTATGCAAAATATAGACAAGAAGTTTCAAGATCAGGGTTCCAATATAGAAAAGAAGTTGCAAGATTAGGGTTTCAATCTAGAAAATAAGTTGCAAGATCAAGGTTCCAATCTAGAAAAGAAGCTAGAATACAACTTCTCTATGGTGCAAAAGATGAGCAACATGGTGGTGACCTTAGAAAGGAAACAAGCTCAAGATAATAGTCCCGTTCAACCTCATTATCAAAACCCTACATATAATAGGCCACCCAATTAGGGTCAAGGTTATGCTCCATATAGCCAAAATAGACCTATGGGTAATGCCTTTGCTGTAAATACAAACACAAATCCAACAAGGAAATTAGTTTCTCAAAATAATCTTTCACAAGAACAAGAACATCATCCTTCTTGCAATTATCTATATGAATATTGTCTGTACCATAAGGTAGAACCATCTTAGACATTAGTCACAAAGGATCAAGTAGAAGGACAATAGTATAGTGCCAATCAACCTACTGATGGTTCTCACCTACAGTAGTAGGGTAATTTTTCTTTATGAACCATCAACTAGAGAAACATTTTCATGCTAACCACGATAATTGTGATGCTATATCTCATAATAATAGAAGAAAATGAAGATCCATGAAGAGTACTACACCTCCTCCATCAAATTAGGCTTCAACTTTGGGTGTTTCTGCTCATACTACAATTATAAGTGCACAATCAAATATTGCTCCCCAATAGAAGAAAAATATAAGCAACAAGAGGTATACTAAACCTCAAACTACTCAAATTCAGTCATCAATTCCTATAGTCCCCAAGGCTCCAGTCAAAGAAGTTGGCACTCCTCTCAACATAATAGATCAGATGAAGAGGACTAGTGTTAGTGTTCCTATGTGGGATATTCTCACTATACCACCATAGTTAGAGCTACTATAGAAAGATTTAAAGAGTATAAAGGTGTCAAATAAGTCAACCACCTTAGAAAAGGAAAAAAGTTTAGTGTAGCCAATAAAAGGAGACACAAATAAGAAAAATAAGCCTCCTCCTTTTTATGTCTCTTTGATTATAGGGGACAAAATAGTTCATAATTGCATGATAGATTCTAAAGCTAGTAGTTCTATGATGCCTAAATGTGTAGCTAAAATCCTTGGTATTAAATATGAACCAATGGTTAGAGAGGTAATTTAGTTCAATGGTATCTCTATTAAAATAGTAGTAATCCTAAAAAATGTGGAAATGACATTGCATGCATGCCCTAGTTGTACTATCACTGAAGACATATTAATAGTTGAACTTCCTCCATGTTTTTCCATTCGCCTTTCCAAACACTTCACTGCACAGATAAGTGGTTATATTGCATTAGATTTGTCCTATATGTTCCTTAGGATAAGATATGAGATAAAAGATTCCATAGGGGTAAAACCTTTGGCCCTTAATCACATAGAGATATATACACCTATCCTTATAAACATGAATTGTTCAATCCATGAGATAGATGATAAGGGTGTGTCACATGAACCTACCACTTCCCTTATAGAGGTGACTGATTATCTTTTAAATGAATGGGCCACTTCTTTTCAGTTTGATCTAGCATTAGAAGCTCTAGAAATAGGTCTTGGCACCTATTATATAATAGAAAAGAATTCTCCTATTCCTAGCCTCATGAAATTGCAAGGAGACACCAATGGGTTGTGGAGCATGTTTTTTGATGCCTCAAGAAACAAGAATGGTTTAGGTGTTAGTGTAATTCTTGTCTCCCTAGTTTGGATAAAATTTACTTCTCTTATAGGCTTTAATTTAGTTGTACTAACGACATAGTAGAATATGAAGCATTGATTCAAGGCTTCCAACTTGCACAAAAGAGGGGGGTCAAATCTTTAAAGGGCTTTGGAGATAGTGAGATAGTTGTTAACCAAGTAAGGAGCTAGAACATTTCAAAGAATAATCTACTCAAATCATACAAGCACAACGTTTGGGATTTTCTTGAGGGCTTCTAAGCATTCAATATCCAAAGTGTCCCTAGAAGAGATAACAAATATGTTGATAGACTTACAACAATAGGTTCTCATTATGATGTACCAGAGTATGTTGAGGAAAAAAGAGAGCAATACATCAGACTAGTTATAAGATTCGCAACTCTAGATAACCATACTAATTGGCAGGTATTTGACTTTGATGTGAAAATTGTCAACTTTCTAAAAAGTGAAGCAAAATTCTCTAATAGGAATCATTCCAAGCTACAAAGCCAATATGGTGATAAGATCAAGAACCTCAGCTTCAACAAGTTTCCTAAGGGTCTAATCACTTTAGAAGGTGTTTTCATTCCCGATGATCAAGAAAGGAGCAAGGGTCTAAACTTAGCTGCAAGAAAAGATGATCACATACCAATTGCCATTACTATTGGAAAGGTTCTCAGTTTGGGAAAGGTATGCTCTAAACTTGAACAAGAAAATTTTTCTCATTTATGTCAAGAATTAAATGATATATTTGCATGGACATATGATGATGTAAATGGTTTTGACCCAAGTTTGTTTCAACATACCATAGATTTAAATAGTGATACAAAGCCTGTTAGGAAAAAGAAAACACCAATCAATCCTAAGATTGAACCGATGATGAGAAAGAAGCTATCCAAGCTGATAGAGGCTAATATTAATTTTTCCTATTAAGCCTTCCTCTTGGGTAGCCAACCCTGTTCTTGTTAGAAAAAAGAGTAGAGAAATCAGATTATATGTAGATTTTAGAGATTTGGATAGGGCCTCTCTCAAAGATCACCATCCTCTCCGTTCCATGGAAAAAATCTTATCCAAGGTCAGTGGGTCTAAAATATTTTCCTTCCTATATGGGTCTTTGGGTTAGAACCAAGTGTTTGTCCATGAATCTGATAGATACAAGACAATCGTCACTACTAAATGGGGCACATATGCCTATAGAAAAATGCCTTTTGGATTGACTAATGCAAGTGCTACCTTCCAAAAAGAAATGGAGATGGATTTCAAGAGAATTATTGAGAAATTTTTTCTAGTCTACCTTAATGAAATAACAATAGACTCAAAGAATGTGGCAGACCACTTTGGTCATCTAAGGTAGGTGTTCATCAAGTGCAGGGAATATGGTGTGTCCTTAAATCCAAGCAAGTGTATGTTTACCACTAGTCAAGGAAAGTTTCTAGGACATATTGTGTCTAGGGATGGCTTAACCATTGATTTGGAAAGAATAAAAGCAATCCTTGCTTTTCTACTTCCTAGTCATAAGAAAGGACTACAAAATTTCCTTGGTAGAATCAATTTTGTAAGAAGGTCCATTCCTAACCTTACTACCATGGTCAAACCCCTTATAGCCATGATGAAGAAGAATGTGATTTTTACTTGGATAAAGGAAGGGAGAGCTAGTTTTGAAGAAATCAAAGTAGTAATAGCATTAGCTCCTACCCTTATCAATTCCATATTTGATAAAGATTCCATTCTCTATACCTTGGGGGTGAGTCAAGCATATCAGTTGTCTTGATATAGTTGAATGATGTAGATGAAGAGCAACCTATAGTCTTTTTCATTGAAGGACTAAAGAATTGTGAGGATAAATATAGTTATGTGGAAAAAAAAGTTCTTACAGTCATAAGAGCTTTAAATAAATTTAGACATTTGTTATCACATAACAAGGTCTAACTCCTAGTTCCACATGCAAGTGTGAAGGAGTTCCTCTTGAACAAAGATATCAGTGAGAAAAGAGTTGGATGTATCACCAAGATCATGGAATATGATGTTGACATAAAAATCACAAAGCTTCTACAAGGTAAAGGATTGTGTGAGCAAATGATTTCATCCCAGGAAATGACAAAAGAGGTTGCACTGGTATTAGAGGATGAACAACCATTAAAGGATGAAAATCTAAATAGTTGGTTACATGATATGAAAACCTTCTTATTTGGAAGAGGATATCCTCAAGGATTAGATATAGCTAAAAGAAGATACTTCAAATTTCAGTCTATTCCTTTTGTCCTGGTTGATGGGATTCTTTTTAGGAGAGATCTTAATGGAGTCCTATTAAGATGCATTAAACTTGATCAAATGGATATAATGATCAAAGAGTTTCATGATGGCCCTAATGGTGGCCACTTCTTAGCTAAAAAAAAACCATAAAGATAATGAGAGCTATTTTTTATTGTCCAAATTTGTTCAATGACTATCATAAACATGTGAGGAAATGTGAGAAATATACATTCTTTTCAAGTAAAAAAAAGTTACCAGCTCTTCCCCTTCATCCTATTCAAGTTGATCAATCATTTTCCTAGTGGGGGCTTGATTCCTTTGGTCCAATCAATCCACCTTCTACCTTTGGTCACAAGTGGATCTTAGCTACAAAAAAATACTTTACAAGGTGCACAAAAGTAGTAGCTTTGAAGGATGCCATGGAGACTTTAGTAGTGAAATTCCTTGATGAAATTGTTACTAGGTTTGATGTCCCTTCAACAATTATATTAGATAATTCCAAGTCCTTTGTTGGGACTCACATTTTCTCTTGGGCAGTTGACCATGGTATCTATTTGAGCACTTCCTCAAATTAATATCCCTAGGGAAATAGCTTGGCTAATTCCTCCAACAAGAACCTAATTAGGATTATCAAAAGAATAATTGAAGACAATTAGAGGTGTTGGCATTTAAAGTTAAGAACAACTCTTTGTGATAATAGGATTACATCTAAGAAAGAAATTAGGAACTCATCCTTCATGCTAGTATATGGAAGGGAAGCAAGGCTTTCTATTTCACTAGGTTTTCCCTCTCTTGAATTAGCTAATCAGGTAGAGCTAATTGAAGATAATTCCTTACAATCAGGATGACAGAATTGATTGAACTAGAAGAATAAATATAGCAAGCTATGCAAACACTTGAGACACAACAACAACTAGTTAGGAAGAGTTTTGATAGGAAGACTAAAGCTAGGGTTTTCAAGGAAGGAGACTTTGTTCTAAGTGGTATTTAGATAGAGCTAAACCAAGTAGACACTCCAAGTTTGATGCTATTTGGATTAGGCCATATATTATCATTAGTTGTAAAGAGACCAATGTTTTTCAATTTTCTAGGTCTAATGGTGATATTACACCAATTCCAGTCAATGGAATTTGCCTTACGCCTTGCTCCTAGGGAAGGTTAAGGTTTTCTATACATAATAGAGTATTTTCTTAGTTTTCAATAAGTGTGCTAACATAGACTATTTCTCTATGAAATAGAAACATTTTGAGGTTTTTGGGAGTTGTAGAGGTTACAGATTTTTTTTGCAGAACAAGGCTCATTCATTGTGACTCCATGTCTAATGGATTGTTAAGGCCACTGGTCCATGCTTAGCAGGCAAGCATCCCCTTTGAGTCACCAAATATGTTAGCCATTTCAGCCACCCCCTATATTCCCTTGTTGCCAACATTGAAATCCAATCAAAGAGATCTATTCATGGCACCAAGGTTTGCACAGTGTCCCAAGAATGTGGCTAAAACATAACTAAAACCCTAGTTATCCACTTTAATGATATAATTTTGTATTACATTTTTGAAGGGTTGGATTACCCATGCATCACTTAAGTTGGATCCCCTTGTTAGGTTCATTTTCTCTAAGTGTTGACCCTATACCCTATTTAATTAAATCATGTTTCTACCTTTATATTTTCCCTAAGTCTATTTATTAGTGGGACTTGGTGGTGGTTACATAGCAACAAATAGGTGTCAACATTCTAGGAGATATTAATGGATCTAAGCAATAAATTTCTCAAGGGCCCACAATCTATCACAATCATTGATCTGGAAGTAGATTAATGCTTGTTGTATTCTCTCTTTCAAAAGTTACATGAAGGATAGCCAAATCAAGAAAGTGAGTGTTTGACACATGGACATAGTGAGACCAGACTCAAGTGTGGGCCACAAAAGGAATGTGTTAGAAAAATTTTATAGAGTGGCATGTTTTGGTTCATTGAAGGTCTTGACTATGATAAAGAAACTTTAATTATATAGATACCATCAGATCTTGTTAGATTAATGGTTTTCACTTACTTGATTTCCAAAGATGCATGAAGCATAGCTAAAGAAAGAAAGCAATGAGATGACTCATGTCCTATTTTCCAATAGAGAAAATTCATTGTTATTGCATGATCGCAAGTAGTTAGATAAACTCTAGTTTCTAAGTTGTGAAGGTATGAAAGATAGTAGTAGTTAAGTCAAACGATTAAGAGTAACCTAGGGTTAAGGTGGTGAAGCAAAAAAAGCACGTAGTCACGACTTCGTAGGGTTGAGAAATGAGTTACGGATTCTAGTTACAAGGTTGTGATGGCATGAAATATTTAACCTTAAATGGTTATCAAAATAGTGTGGGTGAAAAAGCATTGAAGATATAAATAGTAGTAAAACTGCAAAGAGCATTTGGTAGGTGAAAGAAATGACCATCACATCATTGCACAGGTTTAAATTGAAGTGAATGTTAAGTTGTGAATGTGCAAAAAGTAACTAGGATAGTTAGGGCCTACACAGTTACAATAGTGCATGGAGTTAAGGCTAACTTGAGATCAGAGTAGCAAAGTAGCAAAATGCTTTAATTGTATCCTCATGGAGTTAAAACTAAGATTAAGATTTGAGGTTGCAAGACTAAAAAAAAAAGAGAATGTTATAGTTAAGGGCTAATTGCAAGATCACAAGGTTTCATCTACAGTTAAGGTCTTTGCAAAGTTACGAAGAGAGGTGGCAGTTAGTTAGAACAGTGTTCGCAACATTACATGATTTAGACAAGATTTATGTCTAGTGTTCAAAAAGTCATGATGAGGTTAGAATAAAGGTCTTCACAACATCATAGGTGATGGAAATTTTAAATTCTAAACCATCACGAAGCTATGAGGTAGTAAGTTTCATGGTCATTGCATGATCACAGTAGTTAGTGAATTGAAGTGATAGACAGCTTAGAACTAGTGATAAAGCATAGAATGAAGAGGTCATAGAGTCACAAAGCCTAGGCAGCCAATAGGGAAATTAGGTTTTGAAGTAGAAAATAAGGGCAAGTGCACCATCATAGGCTTGACATGGAAGTTGGAAAAATAGGATGATGTGACATAACACTTTAAAGATATAAGGCCATGTGGTGAGGTTGACTATTAAATTCAATTGACTCAATGACACAGCTGACCTAGCATTGTTGTAAACACTATCAAGTGGCTCATTGATGGAAAAAAAAATCCTTTGATCACCAATAACCATATTTTTTGTGTTCTCAATGCCTAATAAATGAAAATTCCATTCTACCACCACCTTGGTTATCCATCTATTGGTTAGAGTAGTTATGGTTGTCATTCATGTCTCTTTAGGGCTCGTGTTTGTATGAAAATCTAATTTTCTGCATATGGATGTACATCCAATCAAATCTTCCTCAAATTAATAGTTATTATTCTCTGTAGCTTGAAGATAATGGTTGAGTTTTAGGGTTTCAATTGAAGTCTTCTCAGTTACGCCTAAGCTATAAAGGAAAATTTTGTAACTCTTTCAAGGGTCAGTCTCTTCTTTAATTTTGTATTAGTTATATTACATACTCTACTAATATAATTTCCTTTATCTCTAAGTGAATATATTTCTCTGTTGTACCTCTTTCTTCCATTAATATATTGTACAATATCTTCTTGTCTTATGCTAATGTGTTACTTCTATTCTTCAACTTGTATGTTGTATCTATTTCACCTTTGAATGCTATAGAGTGAATCTCCTTCCTTATAACATTCTATTGTTTCTGATCTACATGTGGTTTTTGAGTTGAAGCAAATTTTTAATTTGTGTATTTTAGGATTATATTGATGAACTATGTAGTTCTAGGCATAGATAAGTCTGAATGCACTATTTGGTGTATCACCCCTCTAGATTAGACAAGGTAGTTTGATTACATGCATTTCCTTCTCCATTTTCCCTTCAAAGAAGTATTTAGGTGTATCCTAATAGTGAGGAAGCCAACCTTGTGTAGAGACTTAATCTCATTGTTCAAGTACCACAACTTGGAGATTGTTTCCATTTTTCACAAGGTTTTCTTTAGGTCAAAATTTAGGCAAAGGTGTAAAATTTTGTAACAACATGACCTTTTTTTCTTCTACATATTTTTGCATGGAGCCTTCACACATTTAGTACTCACAAATCCACTTAAGAATGTATGTGAACCTATAATGCACTACTATGAGATGCAATATGTAGAAAATCATATAATCCTTCATCACATAAGGTGTTTAACTTTGTGTGTTCATTCATTAAGTACAGTACCCAATTTTGCATTTAAAATCATGATTTATCTATTTTGGGCTTAAGAATTGGTACAACAACCTAGAAAGAATATGTAAGAAGAGATGGATCTCAAATTCATTCATCAATAAAATATAACATTCATTCATTATCACATGAAGTAAAAAACAATTATGAGCATCCATAAAATAATCTCATAATGTCCAAACCTAACATCTAACATTAGTTCATCCTTTAACATCCATTAATAGTAGCACATAGACACATGGAATTCAATAACATGTGAAATAAGGTATTTAAACATGCCTTAACCAATTATGATTAAATTTTGAATCACCTACCTAATTAATTTGGAATTTTGTTCTCACCAAAAATCATAAAATGTAAGAACAATTTTCCAAAAAGAGTGTAAAAAGATGATTTTCATGCACCAATCATGTTTTTATTATCTCTTTTAGCACAATTGTTCTTACAATTTTTTAGCTCAAACTCCAACTAGTCAATATTTGTTTTGAAAAATTATTCTTGGATTGCGAGTCAGGAAAAAGAGAACTATCAAGCTTGAAAAATATGTACATAAATGCAATTAATTTCTAAACTTCAATTTTATAAACTTGCAAAGAGAACCATAGAATTATAAGAAACTATTATGGTTTGTACTATTTGAAAATTATAGTTACAAATGATAAAGTTGTATATCTTTGATTTAGAGAGCACAAATAATGGAATGAAGTATTGCAGAAGGTTCAAGCTCAACTGTCCCCTGCATGTGGATGGCACTTTTTAGTAAAGAATAGTTTTACACACACACACACACACGGTTAAGTGATAACTATGTCCAAGGCTACCTAACTATGCCCAAGACATTTGCACACTAGAAGCATACCCCACCTACCAAGCTACCTACATACTCATATCCACGGGATTAGGATCCTTGAACTACTCACTCAAACAAATATGTAGTTTTGGTTTCGAATTGTTTTGATGTAGTTGTATTCCTATAACCACTAGTGAGATTTACTCACCTAATACAACTCTTTGCCATCATACACCCACACAGGTGAATCAGGTAGTTTTCTATAATCACAATATTGTAATACCCTAATACAACCTTGTGTTGTAGTTTATAGTTAATGTAAGATTAACCTATATACATCCTAACTCACTCCTTATATAGTTATGTTTAAAAGCTTGTGACAATAATCAATGGGTCTAAGTAGAACAATCAAGTTAAGGCTGAAACTCAGAGTTTAGCCTTCTATTTTCAAAAACTAGGTACACTAGGTACAGATAATATCTTAAAATATAAGCCTTGTGAGTTAACATATAATGTCTTAAAATAGTTAAGTGCTACCTAACTATGTCCAAGGTATCTACACACTGGACACATACTCTGCTTACCAGGCTGCCTACATACCCATATCCATAGGATCAAGACCCTTGAACTACTGACTCTAATGAATATGTAGTTCTGGTTTCTAATTATTTTGATGTAGTTATATTCCTATAATCACTGGTGAGCTTTACTCATCTAATACAACTCTTCTCCATCATACATCCACTCGAGTGAATCAAGCAATTTTCTATAATTATGATTCTATAATACCCTAGAGAAACCTTTGTGTTGTATTTTATAGTTAATTTAAGGTTAACCTATATATGTCCTAAATCACTCCTTATATAGTTATGTTTAAAATCGTGTGACAATACCCATGGCCATGCTACTTGTTGAGTGAGTTTTATTGTTTTTTTATTATGCCAAGATCTCTATGTTTATAGACATACATACATACATACATATACACACACATATATATAGATATACATATGTATATATGTAGATACATACATACATACATAGAGATCACAAGGGCACAACAATAAGATGCAAAGATCACAAGGGCACGACAATAAAATGCAACAATCACAAAGGTACGAGAACGAAATCCTAGATCTCCACTAATTTCCACAATCCAGAAGAACTCTCTCTATATATACATGCATACATATATAGACATACATATATACATACATGCATATACATACATACATATATACATATACATACATTCATACATCTGCATATGCAATTTTATCACCTTGAAAAATTGTATTTGATCTTGCTGGCTGGGAACAACTAGTTGTTTGTTTTATTGTACCTAATTTGATGATAGTTCTATAGGAATTTGTAATCAACCTAGCTTATAAGAAACTAGACCATTTCTTGCCCATTTTTCCTGGTTTGCATTATTTTTGTGTAGGATCTTGAGCTAAGTCACTTAGCATGGGTTGAGTGAGTTTTATTGTTTAATTATTTGGATTCTAGAATTTGCAATTTTTTTATCATTGGATTTGTTCAAGTCCCAATTTCAATGAAGTGACAAAGTGGTTTTTATGGTGGAAAAGGCTATATAATGAAGAGGAAACTTGAAAACTTCAATTTTCAAATGAAATCTATCAAGGATCAAACACCTATGGTAGAGTTACAACACAATGTGAAGTTGATTATAAATATAAATAGAAAAAATATGGCATAAATCATTGCCCAATTGTTTTGATTATTGAGAATTGTATGCGAAAGAGGGTGGAGAGCTCTAAAAATTGGTGAAGATTTCATTTCCATGCCCTTGTAATCATTGCATTTCATTGCCATACCCTTATGATCTCTACATTTTATTGTCATGCCCTTGGTGGAGATCAGTGGAGATCACATTTCATTGTCCTGCCCTTATGATCTTTTCATTTTGTTGTTGTTCCCTTGTGATCTCCATGCCCTTGCTCTCCAATGTTATTGTTATGTTGTACCCTTTTTATCTCTGTACCCTTTGTAGCACTACAATATTTGGGGTCATATTGTGATAGCAATTTGTGACAATGGTTTAATTTGTGGTGTTGAAGACCAAATGTAGTAGTGCTTGCTATACAATTTTCTTCAAGGGGAGAAGAGGTACCTATGTAAATGTTCCTTTTTTTTCTTTTTGAACATGTATCTCTTTATATTTCCCCAAGAAGGTGATTAGATAATCTTTTCTTTATGTATATGTATGTGTATGTATACATGCATACACACACACACATGTGTGTGTTGTATGTATGTATATATAGAGAAGCTTCTATTTATGTATATGTATGTGTATCTATGTATGTATATATATGAAGATCTCTCTATTTATATACATACATACATAAATAGACACACATATATACATACATACACATTTATATATATTTATATTCATACATACAAATATACATATATAGAGATCACAAGGTCATGACAATGAGATGCAAAGATATGTACATACATACATACACTTTCATATGCAATTTTATCACCTTAGAAAACTGTATTTTATCTTTACTCAATCACCAAAAGATAATATAATTTGAGAGTATAGATTTCTACATACTTAGTTTGGTATGAATAGTTTAGATTGAATTTGTCTGAGGAGAGTGAGCCTACTCATGATGATAATGGATCCATGTATTGGGTCTTTATAGGAGAGAGACTTGTAGAAGATTAGATGTTGTTTATGGATATGGGATGATTCATTTGTGATGCCAATATATCCTCCTCCATATTGAATTTCTATATCATCAATTTTCTAGATACAAATCATTAGACTTGATCTTCTGAAATGGTGGGACTAAGATATAAACCTCAAACAAGGGTTGTGTGCTATGGTGGGGTAGGAGGAAGATGGTTGTGTGAATGGCTAATTAGGCAAGCTATAGAAAATTAGGGTGTCAATTTCAAGTAGTTTCATTAATTTGATAAGGGAATAATCTTTGAAAGCAGGATGACCAAAATTGGCATGTCCATCCTTATGGTAGATGTCTCTATCTCATAATAAAAAATTACCTCAAACAACAAGCGAAAAATTATTAAATATATGGAAAAATAGAAGAACATTCACCTATAATATTTTTGAAGGACAAAAATATTATTTGGTGAAAAAATCCATGAGCTATGTGGCTCCACATTGTGGCTATTCCATTGTCTAGTAGTTGACACTCTTCATATTAAATATGAAGATCTTGAAATTAAAAAAGATAACAATCAGAGATCTATGTTTGTGTTTTAGTAATAACAAATATACAATCTAATTTTAAGAAAAATAATAGTCTTTAATGTATATGATTAAATATAATAAACAAGAGTACTAGTTGTAGCTGTATAATTCTAGTATTACTAATTATGTTAAACAAAATGTTCAATAAAACAAGTATGAAGTAACATAAATGGATCATCTACTCAATCCTATTATGACTTAATGTGAATGCATCTAACAATTACTTGGATGATATTATCCATGAGATCTTTACTCAATCACCAAGAGATAATATAATTTGTAAATATAGATTTTTGCATACTTTGTTTTGTATGAAATTTTTTGATTGAATGCAATGATAATTGCTTCTGTGATTTCAAGACATGAATGATTAATTTAATTTATCACAAGTACTATGCAAGTGTGTATGTATGCATGTAAATTAGTTCACATAGTGAACTAATTTACATACATACATACACATATGCATACAATCATCATAATTAGTTATCCTTGAATCTAACCAAAGCTATTATATATGAACAAGAGATACATGTTTAGAAGGAAAAGGAAAGAACATTTACATAGGTACCTCTTCTCCCCTTGAATAAAATCATAAAGAAAGGGTATGGAGATCATAATGGAATGACGACAAAATCTTAGATCTCCACTGATCTCCACAAATGTTTAGAGCTCTCCATGCTCGTTTGGAGCTTTCCACCCTCTTTCGTACGCAACTCTCCACAATCAATCAAAATAAATGGGGAATGATTAATGCCATGTTTTCTTTTATTTTTCATTTTTAATCTATAATCCACAATCCACAAGATCTCTCTATATACATACATGCATACATACATACATAAACACATACATACATACATATATACATACATGAAAAAAATAATGCACTTTCTATGAGTTTATAATTTTTCAACAAAATTAATGTTTTACAAGAAGATGCATCTAAAGAACTATTAGCTTAGAAGCAAGAACATGGTGTTGAAATAGTACAAAAAGTGATTGACATAAGAGGTCTACAAGTGAGGGTGTTGACCAATCTTGAAAATTTGAATCCTAAAATGAAAGCTATCAATGATCAAAGACCTATGTCAGAGTTACAACACAATGTGAAGTTGATTTTAGATAAGGTAGAGGTAGATATTCAAAAGTTTGATAGTAAAAATTTAAGGTACGAGAGCAAAGGAGGAGTGGATTTAGAAAGAGAATGAAAAGGAGCAACTTTAGAAAGAGATTGCATGATAGAAACAACAACTTGATAACATAAAGGATATTATGGGAGCCACTGGATAGAATCTAGGAAAGTGTTGTGGTAGGTACTATGACATTGGAAACAATAGTTAAATTGGTGTAGTTATTGATTAACTAGGTTGATTACTTCATTATTATATGATCCAATACTTATGTTAGTTATTATTTTGACATACATGAAAACATTATCATTATTCATTATTATATTATACATACATACATGAAAACAATAATGAAATTTCTAAGAGTTTACAATTGTTTAACAAAATTAATGTTTTACAAGAAAATACACCTGAAGAACTATTAGCTTAGAAGCAAGAACATGGTGTTGAAATAGTATAGAAAGTGCTTGCATGAGAGGTCCACAAGTGAGGGTTTTGACCAATCTTGAAAACTTGAATGCTGAAATGAAAGCTATTAATGATCAAACACCTATGCCAAATTTAAAACACAATGTGATGTCAATTTTAGATAAGGTAGAGGTAGATATTTAGAAGTTTGATAATCAAAATTTAAGGCATGAGAGAAAAGGAGAAGGAGCATCTTTAGAAAGAGAAGGAGAAGGAGCAACTTTAGAAAGAGATTGGACAACAAAAATAGCAGCTAGACAACATAGAGGATATTATGGGCACCACTAGATAGAATCCAAGAAAGTGTTGTGGTAGGTACTATGACATTGGAATTACTTGTGTCTTTGAGAATTTATAGTCCAAATATCAAATTCTTTTAAGAGTGTTTCAAGTATTGGTACAGTCTCCTAGTAATGATCCCAAGTATCAAATGGTTATAAGAGTGTTTCAAGGTTGGGAACCACTTCAACATCCTTTGCATGGTTTAGAGGTAATTTCATTATGTAAGAGGCTTCTACAAGGGAATGAGCCTCATGATTATGGCATTTAGATAGAATCAAAACTTTCTTCTTTGACTCCTTACACTCAACTTGTCATGCCATAATTTTTCGCAAGGTGAAAACATAACAAAGAAACATAACCAATCAATTTTTGTTTTATTATTCTTATTAGGTTTTTTTTAATTATTTAGTTAGTTTTTTTTTTTTTTTTTTAATAACAAAGAAGACAATAATAACACGAGCATATTTGAACTAAGAGGGAAAAGAAGATGATAGCTTATTAGTGCCACACAATGCATGGTGCAATGGTGGTGAGTTCTCCTTCTTTTGGATGAGCCACGAACTATGGGATGTTCAAACAGAGCTTAATGTAGTGGCATCATAATGGTAAGGGTTTAAGGGGAAATACAAAAATATGGTCAACGTTGAATTATTGATTATCAAGTGTTAAACTACTCACCAAATTGATATTGCGATTACTACCTAATGTGATGTTTAACTTCCTACTCATCCTTTATGTTATTGCTAACAATATTCTATTTGCACTACTAATATTATAATTATTGCCTTTAAAAGTCTTATATTATTGTTATGTAAATAATAACAAGCATGTTCATCATATATTTTGGCTACTATATTTAGGTTATTATCCTGCCCCATATTATTCTCTTTATATAAACACTTTCTTTTATATCCCTTAATGTCCCAATTTATATTTTGTTATTTTTATTCACTTTACTAAACTTATTTTAAATCTAACAAACAAAATATTCATCTAGTAACTTACTTCCTTTATCTTAATTTAATATTACCCAAGTACTCCTAAGCTATATGCTACCTTTATTTCCTAAGTCCTAACTTAGAAGCTTCTCTATCTACCTAAGACTTTTACATCTCATAAGTATTTCTTGCTTCACATGCAAGACTTTTCCCTAGGCGTGAGACTGCATTTATTCTTATTCCCCACGCCTAGAACTAGACGCCTAGGGGGGAAAGGACATAGACAAGACTTAAAACAAGCTTGTTTTTTTTGTTTAAAAAAAGTTTTAAACTTATTCTACCTTCCTTTATAATGGGCGCCTCCCTAGAAGTTGCTGCACTTTTTTTTCAGCTTGCTTAAATAAATGCGTGTAGTTTGATATGACAGCCCCATTCTCTTTTGAAAATTTGCAAGATTTGAGGCAGGAAGTAATGGGACCTTCATTGTGATTTAAATCAATTGTTTTGTTTTTGTTGACTCAATGCCACCTTGGAGTTTTCTATCATTATTTTATTTGTTAAAGATGAGATAAGCATTATCATGCTTTAAATGTTCTAGTCGCCTATAAGACAAAGGGATTTGATTGTGAGGATTTATTAATTGGGAATGCCACCTTGGTCAATATTTAGTGTGACTAGAGTGTCATGTTATGGTTGGAAGTCACAATAATATTTAATATGGATTTCATATATATTGTTTTTTTATATGATTGTAAGAGGTAAGCTTTATTTGCATACATTTTTAAGAGAGTTTGAGCACCTACAACATTTCTTCCAACTCATTTAATTAAGCTGCCTCTTCCATACTAATTTTTCCATGATTATTAAAATTGCATGAAGGATGAACTAATATATCATTAGGGATTATCATTTCCTTTTCTAATATGCAACCTTAGCATTACTAAAGCTCATAGGTAAGATATCAAAACATTTCCATCCAGTAAATTACTAGTAACATCAAATTTCCTATTTTAAGTCATCCACCAGGACTATTGCTATCATGTGCACAGTTTGCATCACATATATCATAACCTCTATATTCCCAAATTTAACCAACCTCATAACCAACTACTGATTAAGATAAACAACTGAATACAAAACTGAATTACAATGTAGCTACAACTGAGGAGAAAAGTATTATCAATATAACAACATTTTAGCCATCCTTAATACAATAACAATGCTTACTCACTTTTTCTACAAACACCTCCCAATTCAAGATATAATCTGAATTTTGTTTCTAAGATTGAACATCCACACCTTATTATATTCTCATGCAATTTAATGAAAATAAAGATGTTAAATAAGAACACTTAATTCTTGATATAACATAAAACAAGTTCTTCCCTCCTCCCGTACCAAATTCATGCAAAAAAAGAAACATCATCACTTCAAATACTCACAAGATAGTGAGGACTTTACTCACTATATACAATTGAAGTATCACACCATGAAATCTCTCAACAATTTCACAACAAGATAACCATTCCACACTATACAATGATTGACTATCACAAGGTAAATAACCAGGCAGGCTCATCATCATGCACATATTGAACATCATAGCTTCAAGCTTCCAACTCTTCACATGATAATCTGCAAAAGAAAGACAAATGGGAACCATGGAGACTCACCTCCCAACCTAGGCCTCAAGGAGGCCACCCACCGAGCTTGGGGAAACAAGACATATACGGTTGCATTCATCACATTTCCATGTCATGCAAATACACCACAAGAAAATCAGATTTAACGCAAGACACCACAACACATCCCTTCCAAGGTTATGCAAAAAGATTCATCAAATGAATCAAGAAATGGGTGAAGGTGGGCTCTCATCAAGAGGAGGATCACATAGCCTTTATTCACAATTTGCATATTTTCTCAATATCAAAATGCCCTTTTGGGGCAATTCACATCATATTTTCTCAATGTCAAAATGCCCTTTCGGGGCCATTCACATCTTCCCTTCTTCATACCACCTTATGCCTCACAAGATGCAAGAGAGAAATACAATTTTCATACCATGAAACATATATAACCATCTCCACACAAGGGAGAAATCCTCAACTCCATGTGTGAGCCCAACTAACCCCTTCACCCTAGGCATCTCTTCCCTCCCAAGGGTGAGTGATGCCTCACACCCAATTCACAAAACATATAACAAGAAATTACAAGAAATTACAACTCAAGAAGACTCACACAACACTAACACATACAACATAACACAAAATCCCTTCACAAGGACACCACAAGACACCATAAATCCATCATGAAAGAAAACACCATTTCTATTCTACATGCAAAAAGAGGAGACTTCATGGATCATGTTACCAACCTTCCTCCAAGCAAGGCAAAGAATACTTGTAGTAGAGCTCCCTTCCTTATCTTCTAATCCTATTAGTCTCTAAAAGTAGAGAGTTGCCAAGTGAGTTCAATGTTTAGCCATGCCTCTATTTATAACCCTCTAATTTTCGGATTCAATCAAGAATGTCATTTTCATGGGGTCTCCTAAGTCCACTAGCTACCCTAGAGGTCATTAATAACCCCCTAACCTATAGTACTAACATGGGTAAGGTTAATTTTAATCACAAGTAGCCTTAAAGTTACTTTATGAACCTCCTAAAGCTAGGTAATTCAAATTTCAAATTTCTTTTCCAAAGGTGATAACCTTATCCTCTCCTACTAAGACAATAATCAAACTCTTTTATTGTGGTATATAATACGGAGCAAGGTGGCCATATGATCCATTGACGATTAACATGTCGTCTCCCATAACAAGTATAAGTGTCAAGTGATACACACAAAAGCATTAAAACATTACCCATCACACATTCAATCTATACATGAGAACCATACCACACACACACATCACAAGGAGGTTTATGAATCTTACAAAGATTCACCTTGGCAGAGTCAATAAACATGTGTCTATGCCTTGTTTCCCCATAAAGTTTCCATGGTTTCACTTCCTGCATACCAAACTCGGGCATCAGTAGTCCAAGGAATCAAATAAGCATACATAATTTAAATGCAATTAACAATAATACCTATATCACCATAATTCAGATTAAATATCCTTCCCTAATTCCTCAATTAGTCCACTACAAGTATTAAGACATCCAAAGTTGCATGTCATAAGCATCATACTCAAACTAGTATTCTTCCATACACTAAGAATTAACATTTTACATTACATCAAAATCTAATAACACCATATCATAAAATTGCTCCTTAATATGTTTGAATGCTTCCCATGCAACAACAGGTTCTTTATACACATAACAAAGTAAAACACTATGATAGTATCAAATCCATAAACGAGACAAATCCACTATCTATCTAAATCTGTCAGCATATCGAGGTCTCAGACATCAAAATGTATACAAAATATCTAGGCTATAATGGGTTGGGTTGAGGCCTCACACAACTCTTCACTGAAGTTACTCTTCAATTCCTTGCATATGCAATTCTATCACCTTAGAAAATTGTATTTGATCTTGTTAGTAGGGAACAACTAATTGTTCATTTTTGTTGGTGTAAATAAGTATTTACTATTTACACTTTACTTAGGTTAATACATTATTTTATTATTTTGCATTATTTTATTATTTATTTAGGTGAGACACTTAGGAGTTTGTGTACTCTCATGAGCTGTCATGTTGACAACATAGAAGTACACAACTCTAATTCAGCACATGGTGTTTGCAACACTGGAGTTTGCATCATTCACTAATTCATCATGTAGACAACATAGTTATGTGCACTTCCTTATAAGCACATGTTGTCTACAACATAAATTTGCATGCTACACCATTGTAGGCTTATCCTCTCATCATCACACTTACTTCTATGCTTAATGGAGGACAACCCATATCTGGTGGATATGTCCCTAGTTGTATGGCTTATCATGTTGTTGACTTATATGTATTTTAGAAGCTCTCTAAAGGCCTTTATAAATAGGCACTCTTAGTCTACTTTCATATGGCATATTGAATGAATACATCATCATTTTGATCATACTCTCTCTTTGGTCTACTATTGTGCTTGTGTTTGAGTTCCTTGGTCTTGGGTGAATTCTGTCCTAAGAAAAATTCTTACATGGTATTAGAGCTGGGGGAGATTCTCTACACATAGTCATTCGAGACCATTCATGCTTCAGCACCTCGACCTAAATTTGGAGTACTGCAAAAATTGAGAGCATCTAAAGCTAGATCTAACCTTTCCATTACATTCAAAATGTCAATTCAGTGAAGATCAACTATAAATTTTCCTATGCTAGGCTAAAGTTGATCATGAGGCAAAAAAATTTTGCAAACCGGCACTCGAAGGCACCAATTTGAAAATTGGGTATGATCTAATTTGATCTGTGAATTTATTTTAAATGTAAATCTAATTTTAAATCTCTATAATTTTATTTTTAAACTTTTATTTTTGGAAAATTATTTAGGCTAGTCGGGCTAGCAAAGAATTTTTTTTTGCAGAATCGAGTAGTTACACCCTAGCCCTATGGAGAATTTATTTAATTGGCAAATAGGATACATCAAATCTGGTGGACCTCTTGCATATTCTAGGCAGACATAATTATTTTGGTGTGCAAGATAGGACTGGACTAGCTAAACATCCCAGTGGCATTTTTTATTTCACTGGACCAGCGGTCTCAAATTTCTCCTAGCCACTATCCTTCCACAACCATGCCTTTGTTATTCAACATACCCGTCACATTGTATTTAAGCCACTTTGTATGGGGTCTCCCCACAAATGTGGGATTAAAATTGCAAATATTCCCAACTACCATAAAAATACCTGGTGCCTACTTCTAAAACTTTCTAGCCTACTCTCCTATCCACGCGACAGTGACAAACGCACAACATGTGGCATAGTCTATGACTACCACACGACAGTGACTATGTCAACCCATGACACTCTACATTAGCCACTATGCACACACTAGCATGGAGTTCATAATGGAAACATGTTAGCGCATACACAAGTAGACATTTAGTGGCCACATCAGAGACATACATCTAGTCAGTTAGTGACTTCAGCTCCTAGCTATCATCCATGTCACCCAATCTATATGCAGTCATCAAAATGTGTTGTACACTCAACAATAACACTTGGCAACTAGTCAGCACCATGTCAACACACATCAACATCTGACACAACACTGTACCCTGCCACATCACCCAATCCATATGTGACATGTGGCCATCCATACCATTTGTACAATGTTGAATTTATCATGACATCATGCTCACATCATCACAGGATAAGTTTTTGCTAACATCATCAAATCTAGTAGCCTAAAAATTAGAACTATTATGACAATCATATGACCATCAAATTTAACCCCATCTTTTACCGATGCAACCCCTCTCTAGATTGATTTTTTATTTTGCAATCCTACTTTGTGAGGCCATATCTTAGTCATCTAGACTCCAAATCAAGTGTGATTTTTTTTTGAAATTGGGTAGAATTTTCTAAACTTTTTAGTGGTGCAGCTCTTTTCTAGTTTTGGTGCTTGAATTTGTCATAAATTACAACTTTTGGAGACTGTACCTATCTAATCCTACATATTGAAACTTCAAATGCTTCATAGAGGCATATCTAGACTCAAAACAGGTTCTATTTTGTTTGAAAGTGTTATTTTTTGTCTACTTTCCAGATCTGCAATGAGATTGTAGTGTTATGTGGACAAAAGTGTCACTTTTAGAAATAGGGTCTTTCTTTTCTTTGTATTGCTTCACAATTGTTGTACATTGTAAAGTTCTAGATTTCTAATCTTTCAAGAGGTTGTAAGAAGAAAAATCAAAAGTCCACGAAGGCCAAAATTGACAATTGGCCATTGTAATTGCACTACTTATAAAGTGCCAATATAAAGTGCCAAAAGCATTTATTTTGGGGGGGTTTCTTGCTTTAGTGGAAAGGGGGGTGTTCTTGGTGTTGTGTTCCTTCTTTTTTGCAATTTTCTTTCATTTTCTACATTATGAGAAATTTTAAGTTTCCAAAATTAACTCCACATAACTATGCTACATGGTCCATGAAAATGTGGTATCACTTAATGCATAATGGAGTTTCTCAATATGTAGATGGTAGCCCTCCTAAACCAGCAGGTGATAATGTATCAGCAAGTGATATTTCAGCTTGAGTGGCAATGGATAGGAAAGCCCTAGGTGATGTATGTTTTGGGATTTATGACAAGATCATGTATCAAATTAAGAATTCTTCTATATCCAAGGAAGCTTGGGATACCCTCGAAAACCTTTATGGTAAAGTGTCTAAAGAGGATGTTTTCAAAATTGAAGATGAGCTTGTCTCCTTAGATCCTAAGTCATTTGAATTTATACAGGATTTCATCATCAAGGTGAATGAATTAAGGACAAAGCTTACTGATTGTGGGAGTTCTATCAAAGATGACAGATTGATCTATCTCATACATAACAAGATGTCATCGGAGTATTCCACACCTATTTCTTCTTTTAACACCTCAAAGACTACATTAGGGTCTACCTATAAGAAAGTCTCTTTTGATGAATATGCTAATATGTTGGATACAAAAGAAAAGAAGTTGAAATCAATGGGGATTCTCAATTCACCTAAGTCAAAAGCATTGGTGGCCAATAATGAGGGTTCTCAAAATTCATTTGGACAATCTTCAAATAAAGGAAAGGGTAAGAATAAGAAATGGAAGAAAAAATTAGAGGATGTAGAAAAGACAACACCACAATCCAATCAACAAGGCAAGTCTTCCTCAAATTCCAACAAGAAGGGGGACAATAATAAGGACAAGAAAAAGTGTGCCTATTGCAATAAAATGGGTCATGAAGAACATGAGTGTTATCATAAGAAGATTGATGAGTTGACTGTTGTCATGAAGAAACATAATGTTCCATTTCCTAATGCTTACAAGAAGAAAGGGTCTTCTTCAGATTCAAAGGGCAAAGGGCAAGCACTCATGGAAAATTCAAATTCTTCAAAGGAATGGATTCTTGACTCAAATGCCTTATATCACATGGGTTCTTCAAAGGAGGATTTTTCTTCATTGAAGCAGTCAAAGGTACCACACATCTTCATAGGAGATGATACTAAAATAGAAGTTGAAGGAAATGGAAAATGGAGAGTTTAGAGATTTTCTCTATGTTCCAAACCTAAGTTCTAATCTCCTCTTGATTTACCAATTCACTCACCTTGGAGATGGTCATAGAGTTGAGTTCCTCCCTGACTTAGTATAGATGCACAGTCTAAAAGATGACTCATTAGTTTTAGTGGGGAAAGTGAATCATGACAAAATGTTGTATTCTTTCTCTCATTTTGTGCCCAAGTCTCCTTCAAAGTCCTTGTTATCTCAATACAATTCTCAAATTAAATTATGACATGAGTGATTTGGTCATCTTGTCATCCACTATCTTTAGCAACTTTGCACAAATAGAATGGTCAAAGCTCTACCTCAAATCAAATTTTCCCATGGAGAATGTTCAATAGATTCAATGGATATGCATCCAGAGGGGAAGTTATATAAAGGGAAGTCTTCAAGGGCACTAGTTATTCTTCAATTGGTTCACATGGTATTAGTAGGACTATTTGCAGTGACAACAGTTAGCCAGGGTCGCTACATACTTGTCTTCATTGATGACTATTCAAGATACACTTGGGTCTACTTTCTTCATCATAAGAATGAAGAGTTGGAAAATTTTCTAGCCTTCAAGACCCATGTTGAATAGAAATTGAGAAAAGCCATCAAAGTTCTAAGAATGGACAATGGAAGCATGTATGTGAACAGAAGACTAAAAGACTTTTGAAAACTTGAGGGAGTTGATCTTCAAAATCCACCAACATTCAGTTTGCATAAGATAGATGTTGCAACATTGAGGATCTAAACTCTTAAGTCTATGGCAAGTTGCATGATAAAAGCCAAGTCTCTAGATCCATCACTTGAAGTTGAAGCAATTAGTAGTGCCACTCACATTCTTAATCGATCTCCTCATTTAGCCTTAGATGGCAAGACTCCTTTTGAGGCATGGTGCAGCAAAAAAACTATTGTGACACACTTCAGAGTCTTTGGTTGTCCTGCATGTGCAAAGATATCCTCCAAGGGATGTAAGGCACAGTCACCTTAGCCTTGTACTTTCATTGGTTATGAAGATGGTGTGAAGGAATATAGACTATTGGATCTAGAGACCCATCAAATTTTTGTGTAGAAGGATGTAAACTTTGAGGAAAGTTCACCAAGATTGTCCTCTAATCCTCTCCACACATCATACTATGTGGAAATTAATAGTGACACCAGCGATAGTACTTCAATAGATTTAGACACATGGGGTTCTATCAACAGATGCAACGCAAGGTCACTACATCAGTATAGTCCACATGCATATATAGCCATAGTGATAGGTCCAACATAGAAAGGTACATCCAATCTTCTAGGTCCAACTTCAATGATATATTTTGGGGATAGTATTGATGATGTGCCTCTTCTTCTTGATGTAGAATCACCTTCTTTAGATGTCACAAGGGCTCCATCTAACCCTCTTTTTCATTCTCTACATGATCAATCATTAAAGGTTGAAGTGATTGTTGATACTTATGATCAGAAATTGTAGAGGGGTTTGTCATTAGCTAAGGAGATAGATAGTTCTTTGAGATAGGTTCTTCAGCTAGTTGAGCAGGTTTCAAAGATGTCACTTATCCATGGGATTCTTTCCATGCACAACAGGAAGTCTCTCAGTTGTACTCTAGGCCTTATTTCTTCCTAAGGGGATGAACACCATTCTACAGTCTTGGATTAGTTTCTTCATCGGAGTAGTCACTATCAATCATTCTTCTTTGGGGGGGGAGCCTATCTTGTCTCTCTTCCTCTTCTCATCATTCTCCTTTGTATATACTAGATGTATATTGTAATGGAGGGGTCTTGATTACTCCATCCATCCATACATCATATGTGTTTTTCATCTCTCTTTTTGGGGGAGGGTTTTTCTCATGAGTTTTTCCCTCTTTCTCCACTTTATGAGATATTTAATTTCATTATGTACATGGGTACCTAACATGGCCTAGTAGTTGGGATCCATCATGTATTTCATCCTAGATTTCATAAGCTTAAGGGCATTCCCCTAAGTTGCACTTAAGGGGGGGTGTTTTTGTAAATAAGTATTTACTATTTACAGTTTACTTAAGTTTACTTAGGTTGCATTATTTTATTATTTATTTAGGTGAGACACTTAGGAGCTTGTGTACTCTCATGAGTTGTCATGTTGACAACACAGATGTACACAACTCTAATTCAGCACATGGTGTCCACAACATTGGAGTTTGCATCATTCACTAAGTTGTCATGTAGACAACATACTTATTCACACTCCTTTTTTAGCACATGTTGTCTAAAACATAAATTTGCATGCTACACCATTGTAGGCTTATCCTCTCATCATCACACTTACTTCTATACTCAATGGAGGATAACCCATATTTGGTGGACATGTGCTTGGTTGTATGACTTATCATGTTGCTAACTTTCATGTATTCTAGAAGCTCTCTAGAGGCCTTTATATATAGGCATTCCTAGTGTACTTTCATATGGCATATTGAATGAATATATCGTCATTCTGATCATACTCTCTCTTTGGTCTACTGTTGTGCTTGTGTTTGAGTTCCTTGGTCTTAGGTGAATTCTTCCCTAAGGAAAATTCTTACAATTTTATTATACGTAATCTAATGATAGTTTTATAAGAATTTGTAATCAACCCAACTAATCAAAAACTAGATCCATTCAACTAGTTATAGCTAGTTTCTTTCTAAAAATATCTGCTATGATATTTTTTGTGAAATTTCTTGTGAACTCTACCCATTTTTCCTAGTCTACATTATTTTTCTAGAGGATCTTGAGGTAAGTCACTTAGCACAGGTTGAGTGAGTTTTATTTTATTATTATTTGGATTCTAGAATATGTATGTGGTTGGATCAATTTGTTTGTCGTATATCTAAGATGTAATAAGAACCTTTAAAAAGATCTCTAAGAATACATGTTTAGAAGGAGGTATAAAGAGATACCTATTAATAAGGGAAAGAAACCAACATTTATATACTCTTGAAGAAAATTACAGAGGTAGGGCATGGCAACAAAATTTTAGAGCAAGGGCACAACACCAAAATCACAAAACAAGGGCCCAGAAATGAAACATAGAAATGACAAGGGCATGATAGCAAAATTGTAGAGAAAAATCATAGAGCAAGGGAATGACAAAAAAACACAGAGATCATAAGGGCATGAAAATCAAATCACAGAGCAAAGGCATGAAAATAAAAAAAAGAGATCACTAAAACAAAATCACAGAAAGGAAATGTAGAGATATATCAAAGGAATGAAATACACTAAGCACAAGGGCATGATGACATTTCAGAGCTCTCCACCTTCTTTCACATAAAAATCTCCACAATCAAAACAAATGGGGAATAATTTATGTCATGTTTTTTATTTTATTTTTATACTTATGTAGGTGTTGCAATTACAATTCTTATGTTGGTATTGCAATGACGTCGAGGAAAATTGAAAAAAGAAACATGAAAATTACCACAAATTAGACTTTCATTGCAAATTACCACCACAATTTGACCCCAAATGTTGTAATTTCATGTTTCATTTAGTAGAGCTTATTGAATATCTTTAATGATGATGACGGGCCACACCACCCATACCAACTCACAACCAAAAATGCAACAAGATGGAGATAGAGAGATGACAAAAAAAATGCTTCATAAAGCATCCATTAATACTTGAAATCCACTAGAAGAGATTACATTTGAAGAGCTTACAATTCAAGAACTTCTATTTCTCGAACTTCCATTAGAAGAGCTTCCATTTCTTGAACTTGATTACAAATGATAATAGGCCTTTCTTAAATAGGCACTTCTAACCCAAGGCATGATTTATCCACAACATTCTAGAATCCCCTCAACCTTCTACAATATCTACAACCTTCTTAGAATTTTCACCTAAATACAACTAAGCACCACTATGTGGCCCAATTAGAAAATTATATTTCTTTTGTGGATCACAACAAATATTAAATGCATGATGCCACCTACACACCTCAATTAATGGAATAACAGCTATTTTTATTATTTTTCTATGCATGATGCCACCTACACACCTCAATTAATGGAATAACAACTATTTTTATTATTTTCTATTTATGCCACCCATGCACCTTGAAAATAGAGATTCCTCTTTTCTCCACTTTTCCTATTTTCTATTTTAAATTATTTTCCTTCCAAATTCATCACTTTCTCTCTCCTCCACAATTTTTTTTTTCCCCTTTTTTTTTTCCTTTTTTTTTTTCTAATAATTTAATTTTCCCATGCAAGATGCTCCTGCATCAGAACTCCCTTAGTAGATAGAAAAGTGTGTCCCACACTTTGATATCAAAAGAAAGATATAGAACCATCTTCATCTTCACCACAAGCTTCCACCTCAATAGGGACAAGAAAACCAACATACAAATCTTCCACATTTTTTTTTTGCTGATGCATGATGCTCCTGCATCCGACTCCCATGGTAGGAAAAATTTTGTGAATATGGATTCACAAAATGAAGTAGCCACTATTTACAGATTTTTTTTTTCCTCTTCCTCCAACAAATAGCTGGAACAATTATCCAATGCTGAAATTTCTCCTTTGCAATGAACTTTATCCAAGTATAAATCTCATCCTCATCCAATCTTGTTGAATTAATTACACCTGCAATAAATCCAGCAACACCATACCAATCTTCCTTTGCATACCATACATCACGAACAAGATCCTCATGCAAACCATCATTAATATCTTTTAAACACATATCAAAGACAACATCTCATGATTCATAAGAATTTACCTGTTTGACATCTTCATCTTTGCTTGCCTCTTTTATGTCATCAACAATGCACGTAACTACTCCACTTGCTTGATCTCCAACTAAGGCACTATATTCTTCCTCCATTGCTGCAATCTACAAATCATCTTGATCTATTTCAGGTTCATAAATCTTGCCATCTTCATGCTCTTCCTCTTCTCGTTCATCTTCTTCAACTTTAGGTTCGCAAATGATTTCCTCTTCATCCGCTTGCTCTTCCACTGGATCATCTTTCTTTTCCACATCCAAGGAATTATCAACATCTCTTTTCTGGTGACATGCTCTTCTCTTCTGCAACTCAGCTTCTAATTCATTCACTTGCTTCTGCAAATCAACTAGCAATAATTGTTGATTTCTTGCTCTAAATTTCTCAAGTCGAGGAATCCTTAGAATCCATCCAATCACAAAAGTCATCTTCTTCTTTCTCTTCTCCATAATCAAGTCTTCAGAAGACAAATCTCATCCAACACAAGAACCTTGTGCAAACTGCCTCACAGTTGGCGATCTGTCTACACAATCAAAAAAATTCTCGACAAACTTCACCCAACTCAAGGTCCTGGTGCAAACTACCTCACGTTCGGCGATCTGTCTGCACGCTCAGGAACTCCTGCTCTGATACCACTGATGACGGGCCACACCACCCGTACCAACTCACAACCAAAAATGCAACAAGATGGAGATAGAGAGATGACAAAAAAAATGCTTCATAAAGCATCCATTAATACTTGAAATCCACTAGAAGAGATTACATTTGAAGAGCTTACAATTCAAGAACTTCTATTTCTCGAACTTCCATTAGAAGAGCTTCCATTTCTTGAACTTGATTACAAATGATAATAGGCCTTTCTTAAATAGGCACTTCTAACCCAAGGCATGATTTATCCACAACATTCTAGAATCTCCTCAACCTTCTACAATATCTACAACCTTCTTAGAATTTCCACCTAAATACAACTAAGCACCACTATGTGGCCCAATTAGAAAATTACATTTCTTTTGTGGATCACAACAAATATTAAATGCATGATGCCACCTACACACCTCAATTAATGGAATAACAGCTATTTTTATTATTTTTCTATGCATGATGCCACCTACACACCTCAATTAATGGAATAACAACTATTTTTATTATTTTCTATTTATGCCACCCATGCACCTTGAAAATAGAGATTCCTCTTTTCTCCACTTTTCCTATTTTCTATTTTAAATTATTTTCCTTCCATTTTCGTCACTTTCTCTCTCCTCCACAATTTTTTTTTTTTTTTTTTTTCTCTTTTTTTTTTCCTTTTTTTTTTTTCTAATAATTTAATTTTCCCATGCAAGATGCTCCTGCATCATAACTCCCTTGGTAGATAGAAAAGTGTGTCCCACACTTTGATATCAAAAGAAAGATATAGAACCATCTTCATCTTCACCACAAGCTTCCACCTCAATAGGGACAAGAAAACCAACATACAAATCTTCCACATTTTTTTTTTGCTTTCAAGTCCCTTCTTCTAAAACCTACTTTGTTCTAGGTTTCATGGTCCCTTCAAAACCTATTTTCTAATAAAAAATATTCACACAAGTTTGACACTAGGATTTTATGTGGAAACTCAATTTGGAAAAAAAACAAACAACATGTCATCAATTTTCACTCTTTAGAAGTGAGCCTTGTTAGGATCCAACCCTATTTAAGGTTACAATACACATTGTTCAATGTGACCTTGTTAAATGATTTAATCACTTTGTTAGGAGTGGACTTTTAGAGGACTTTAGAACATTCCATTAAAATGTCACCTAGTTAAGGGATTTGCACAAACTATTAGGTCCTTATGACTATTAGGTCAACCTTGATTAAAGAATTTCAAATACTATTCACAATGGTTATAAAGTCACAATAAGTTTGATCTATTTAGTACAACTCACTTTGCATATTCAAATCTTTGTTTAGCTCCTCATATTGATTCTTTGTTTGGCCTCTATTGTCATCTCAATTTCTAATTCTCTTAGCAACTCTTTAAGAAATCACCCTTCACTACTTCTTAACTCAACTAAGCCTTTTTCTTAGATTCACCAGTCAACAACATTAGTAACAGCTCCAACTTTCTAGAACTCTTTCAAATGTGCATAACTTCTCTGCTCTATTCTCTTCCATGTATGCTCCCTAAAAGTTCACCTCTACACCTCCTTAAATAGGTATTTCTAATCTTTTGTTGCTAAATAAACATTGTAGATCCTAGGATTCATGATTCTATCCATTAGATACAATGTATCTAATTGCCATTATGTTATTCTCTTCTTTTCTAGAAACTGCTTCTTAGATTTATCTATTATATTGTTTACCTAATCCTCTCCTAGAGTTAAATGATCCAACCCATCAATCCTTATCTTTAACATGTTTTCCATATCCAAAGAAATAATCTTAATTATCTGGTAATTATTATTTCTCACAAATAGTTAAAATTTTATTCCTCAGCCAATACTAAGTTTTGAGACTTGGTCATCACTGAATTGCTCGGTCACTATAGAACTTCTTTCTTGACATCAAAAGTGTCACTTGATTGATACTATTGCTTGATCAACACTAAATTTTCTTAGCACTTACTATGGCTCAGTTGACACTAGCATCACTCAGCATGTACATCAAAATTCCTTGATCTTTTACTATGTTTCTCAATCAAGCCTACATAAATGATCTATCTTTGCTTACATTGTCAAGACTTGAACATTACTGTCTTCTCCTCTATCAACATAATTTAAACAATCATTTTGTTTTGACAAAGTCTAACTAATAAAATATCCATTTGTAGTTTCCTCTTCATAACTCAACCTTTCCTCCATATGCTCCTGTTATGAACAAATTCTCAAATCCTCTTCATCAATCAAATAGATCTGACATCTAGATCAAATATTAAACTATCTTATCAATAGATTTGACATCAATGACAACACAATAATTGTTCCAATTGTAGTTTCCAATAATCTCCCTCTTTGGCATTGATAACAACGCGTCAACATCTCAACAAAAATATTTTTAAAAAATACTTTAGGTTACCATCCAATCAAAATCGAGTAACACTCTCAATGTATCATATCTTTTGATTAATATCCTTAGTTTCATTCTGAACTCCCTCTAAGTAATCAATATATCTTTCTTGAATTATCTCCCTCTTTAAAGATAATCTCACCCATCTCTCTCTCTCTCTCTCTCTCTCTCTCTCTCTCTCTCTGATATTTCTATTCAATCTCCCCCTCTTTGAAAATAAGGCCAAAGACACTATCTCTTTGCTTCATACATCTTGATTATGTAGATAATTGCATATTAGGTCTAAATTCTTCATCTATAACCTTCTTATGACTAATTTTTTATGCATTTCTTCTTCTTCACTACTACCTTAGGCAATTCCTAAAGTAGAATTCTTTGCATCAATGTGTAAGATAGGCTATTCAACACATTTTTTGCAATACTTCTCTGTAGCTTAAGTAGTTTTATTTAGAGAAATCACCCCCAATTTACCTCTAAGATATTCATGAGCATCCTTGGGTAAATATATAGTGAATGTGTTAGAAATTTTCTCTTTTTTGTTCACATATTTCAATTTCACTTCTTTGTCTTGAACTAGCTCTCTCAAGTAATGATACTTGATAGAAATGTGTTTTGTCTTTGTCTACATAACAAGGTTCTTTACTATATTAATAGAACTTGTGTTATCATAATAGATAACCACTAGATTAGTAATTTCTTCCTTCATACCTTTGAACAATTGTTTGATCCACATAATATTTGAACAATCTACTATTGCTACCGCATACTCAACTTCAATTTTTGATTGGGAAATGTAGTTTTATTTCTTTATTATCAATGAAACTAGTCTCTTTCCTAGAAAGGATGCACCACCACTTCTAATTTTCCTATCATCAACATTCCTTCCCAATCAAAATCAGTAAATACCTTTAGTTCCAACCTATTATTCTTCTTATACTACAATCCATAGTCTTTTGTTCCTTTCATATATCTCAGTATCTCTTTAGTGCCATCATATGATTGTTCTTAGGACTTGCTGAAAATCTAGAAACTATCCCAACAACTAGTGTAATATTTGGTCTACTATAAATAATGTATTGTATTTTGTCAATCATTGATCTATACTATGTCTAGTTCACATCAAAAAAATTGTCATTCTTAGATAGTTTATGTCTAATAACCATAGGTGTACCCACCATTTTGGAATCTTCCATCTCAAAAGTTTTCATATCTCCTTGATATATTTGGATTGAGTAATGAAGATACCTTGCTTCATTTGATATACTTGTAAATTGAAAAAGAATTTTATCTCACCAAACATTGACATTTCAAATTCCTTCTTCATTTCATCAACAAAAGTTTTGCATAATGCTTCCTTTCCTCCAAATATGATATCATCAACGAAAATTTTAGATAAAAATACCTCATTGTTCTTTCCAGTCTTCAAATATAGATTTTTGTTATCATGTTTCCTTGCAAAACCAATATTTACCAAATAATTATGCAATTTTTTGTACCATGCTCTTGGGGCTTGTTTCAAACCATATAAAGCTTTGTGCAACTTGCATACCATGTTCTTCTTTTCAAGATCCACAAATCCTTCATGTTGTTCTATGTATTCTTCATCTTCTAGTATTCCATTTAAAAATGCAAATTTGACATCCATTTGATATACCTCAAATCTTTTATAAGAAAAATATGCAAGAGATGTTCTTACTCCTTCTAATCTTACTAGAGGGGAAAATGTTTCCCCATAGTCAACATGGTGCAGGAGCACCTAGTCTTAAAGATATTGGAGATGATCCATAGAAATATTTTAATTATTTAATGTAATTCCATTTTTTTATGTTTTATTCCATGTAATATAATAAATGGTAATGCCTAAAGGTAATAAATGTAAAGTTTTTAAGAAAGTGCAAAACTATAAGTTGTAATATTGCAAAAAGTACAAAAAGGATTAAGAGAATGTAAAAAGTTGGTTGGGATGTTGTAAAACACAAATGAGCCTATAAAAAATTAGGTATGGTTGAACCAAATGAGAATGGAAGTAAATATTTACATTTGAAGCAAATTTGGAGTGATTCTAAGTTATTGTTTTGATTGGTTTTTCAGTTTTGTATTGGTTCTAGGTCTTGTACAACCATGTATAGATTGAAAACCATGTATAATCTATATATTTGGTTAGTAGGATTAACATCCTTCCTTTTTGTTTTGGTTTGGAGTGATTATGTGGAGAAATGAATAACATATGAGCATTTTGGTAAAAGTGCTTATTTGCAGATTTGGGATTCCTGACAATAGTCATGTTGTAGCACTTGATACGAACACATATGAAAGATTTATGAAATCTAAATGGATTAATTGGAAATATATGTGAACCTAGTTTTATTTCAATTTTTTTAAAGTTTTTTCATTGAGATTTGTATAAGGTATAAATTTCTTAGTGAAAATTGGTTCTTTAAAATATTCAATGGAGTAGTAGGCATATATTTTCATGAATATAATGATTTATGGGTTGGAAGATACAATATCTTACAGATTTGGAAACTAGAATCAATAATACTTAAGATGAAATTGGTTTGGGATCATTTGATTTTGTATTGTGAAAGATATTGGATGCCCTAGGAAGGGTTGCAAGTTTTTATGACAATAAAAATGGGTCTTGGTACAACAACCATAACTTGTAATATGTTTATTCGATTGGTCCTTGATTTGGATATGTTTTAGAAGGGATAATTTTGAAAAACTCCTCCAAATATTTTTCATGAAACTATCAAAAATAAAAATTATGAATAATATATTCTTAAATATAAAGAAAACAATGTGAATGGTGAAGTATTGATTAACTTGTGTTGAAAAATGTTATGTTTAGCCTCATGAGATGTCTCTAAGAATGGAATTTATCTCATGGATTTTGATGGGATTAGCATAAATCCCATTTATTATTTTCTTTGTATGATTATTTGCATCAAGTTGTATCAAAGCTAGAAGCTCTTGAGAGATGAGGGTTCACACCATGACCTAACCCTATGTTGGGTTTATTTCAGAGTCTTTATATAAATTTTTGGTTGCAGATTGGTGCCAGTTCACTTAGTTGTAGTGGGTGGACATAAATGTATACCAAGAGGGTCATGAGAAATGATCCAGGGCCAAAGATTGTTCTTGTTTGTTATCAAAAACCTTGGAAGAGAGGCATGACAAAACTCCCAAGTGAGGGAAAAATGCAGCATGGATGAGTAGATTGCGTAATGGCTAAAGCACCATTCAAGGTGACCAACATAAAATCCATCAATAGGATTTTTGAGAAACATATAGAAATAAAAGGAGGAATCAATCAAGTAATGAAGACAAAGAGGAAAAATATTTTTTTACAAATTCTCACCAGAGCATTTCCATGGGACATGGAATTTTCTCAAGCTTCAGGAGTATGGTGCAGGAGCACCTAGTCTTAAAGATATTGGAGATGATCCATAGAAATATTTTAATTATTTTATTTAATTCCATATTTTTATTTGATATTCCATGTAACATAATAAATGGTAATGCCTAAAGGAAATAAATGTATTGTCAAGAAAGTGCAAAACTATAAGTTGTAATATTGCAAAAAGTGCAAAAACAGTTAAGAGAATGTAAAAATTTGGTTGGAAAGTTGTAAACCACAAATGAGCCTATAAAAACTTATGTATGGTAAGAAAAAAGTTATAATGGAAGGAAATATTTACATTTGAAACAAATTTGGAGTGATTCTAAGTTACTATTTTAATTGGTTTTTCAGTTTTGTGTTGGTTCTAGGTCTTATATAGATTGAAAACCATGTATAATCTATATATTTGGTTAGTGTGATTAATAACCTTCTTTCTGGTTTTGGTTCAAAGTTATTATTGTGGAGAGATGAATAACTTATGAGCATTTTGGTAAAAGTTCTTATTTGCAAATTTCGGATTCCTTGACAACAGTCATGTTTCAACACTTGGTACTAGCATATATGGAAGATTTATTAACTCTAAATGGATTCATTGGAAATATATGCGACTCTAGTTTTATTTACATTTTGTTTGAATTTTTTTCATTGAGATTTTTTTAAGGTATACATTTCTTAGTGAAAATTGGTTTTTCAAAATCTTCAATGGAGTAGTAGGCATATATTTGCATGAATGTAATGATTTATGGGTTGGAATATTAAATGTCTTTCAGATTTGGAAACTAGACTCAATAATAATTAAGATGAAATTTTTTTGGGATCATTTGGGTTTGTATTGTGAAATATATTGGATGCCCTAGGTAGGGTTACAAGTTTTATTACCAGTTTATGATAGTAAAAATGGGTTTTGGTATAGAGACCATAACTTGTAATATATTTATTTTATTACTACAATATTTGGATATATTTTATAAGGGATAATTTTGAATAACTCCTCCAAATATTTTTTCTTGAAACTATCAGAAATAAAAGTTATGAATAATACATTCTTGAATAGAAATTAGACAATGTGATTGGTGAAGTATTGTAAACTAGTGTTGGAAAGAGTTTTGTTTTGCCTCATGAGATGTCTCTAAGAATGGAATTTATTTCATTGATTTTAATGCGATCAACATGTATCTCATTTATTGGTTTCTTTGTGGGACTCTTTACATTACAACACCTTCCTCTTATGCATATCTATTGCATTTCAATCTAGCTATATTCCTTGTGACTTCACCTTTCTCATTCATCTTACTTTTGAATACCCACTTTCTTCCAATAAATTATTTTTCTTTAAGTATTTGTACTAGAGACCATGTTTTGTTCTTTTCAATTTGTTCAATTTCTTCATTTATAGCTTTATCTAATCTTCATTCTCCAAGTCATCTTCCATAGATTTAGGCTCAAACTCACAAAGTATGCATGCATCACTTCTTAGTCTTTTTCTTTGCATAAAACAAGAATCTTTATCTCCAATGATTTTTTTAGGTGCATGATGTATTCTCACATATTTTCTAACATAGGCTCTTTCCTTCTTTGTTTGTCAATGGGTTAATCTTGAAAAAAAAAATCCAAACTCAGCATCTCTTCCTTGTTCAAGTTCTACATGCTTGAAATTTCTTTCCTATTGTTTGGCTTTCTCTATCTATGACTCAACATTTTTTATCTATTGCTCAACACCCATAGTCTATTGCTCAACAATTGGCAGTTAAAACTTGACATTCTTAGTCTGTTGAGGATCTATAGCTTTGATTTCTTATTTAGGTGGAGTGTATGGAGCACTTTCATTCATGTATATGAATGAACTATAATCTTCAATTTTTGTCTTAAATTCAACTTCATTTTTGTGTGTAAATTCATCAACTTTCACATTTGCACTTTCTACAACTTTTTTACTGTTAGAATTTAAACACGTATAATCTTTACTCTTGGTGGAATATCCTAGGGACATGCCTTCATCACTTTTAGCATCAAGTTGTCCATTCTTATAGTCTTTTAAGTATGTAAAAATTTCTTTCAAAAAATTTGAAATATTTTACATTAGATGCATAACCATACCATAATTCAAAAGATGCAACATTTTTACCTTTCTTGACTTGCACTCTATTTAAAGTATAAATAGTTATACTTACAACTTCTTTGCAATATTTAGGTGACACTTTTTTCTCCATCATTAGTATTCTAGCACAATCCATGATGATGTATTCCTTCTTTCAGCTGTTCCATTCTGAGGAGGGTTCCTAGGTGTAGAAATCTACCTTTTGATTCCTCTATCATTGTAGAATATGCTAAAATCATTGGAAATTAGTTCACCACCTCTGTCAGATCTTAGACACTTTAGACTCTTCCCTACCTCCTTTTCAACTCTGGTCAAATAACACTTAAATAGTTGAAAGGCATCAAATTTTTCTTTAAGAATCATCACAGACATCATTCTAGAGTAGTCATCAGCAAATAGAGTGAAATATATATCTCCATAGTAGCTTTGAACTTCAATATGTCCACATAGGTTAGCATGACCCAATTCCAAAATATCATTAGATGAATATGTTTTTCTCTTAAAACTAGACTTTTTCATTTTTCCCAATTGGCATTGTTTACACATAGCATTGTTAGGTTTCTTTAGTTCAGGAAATCATCTTACACTTTTCATTTTACTAATACTAGCCAAATTGTCAAAATCTACAAGACATAACCTTTTTTGCCATAATGAAATATCTTCATATTGTGCAAACAAGCATATCTCATCAAATAAATCTAGGTAGAACAAGTTACCTCATGTTTGGTCACCACTCCCAATTAGTTTATCATCAACATCAAATATTTTGACCTTTTATGATGAAATTCAACTCTATAACCTAATTTTTTAAACTATGAAACAATCAAACAGTTATAGTTAAGTCCTTCAACCCAATAAACATTATCACATTTGATTTTACCAATTAGTTGAATTGTCCCCTTACCTTTTACAAGACATGGAACATCGTTACCAAATTTGACACAGCAACCTTTGTATGGTCCAATGTCCTCAAATTTACTTCTATCACTAGTCATGTGATTAGAGCAACCACTATCAATTATCCATCTATCAATTTTGTTTACATAAGAAATTAAAGCAACTTTCTCATCTTCATCAGAATCCTCTTTTATAGACTACTTTGTCATCATTACTTTCAGACTCATTATTAGTTTCTTCTTTAGCAATATAACAAGATTTCTTACGATTTTCCTTGTAGTCCTTGTTCTTCTTGAACTCATGGTAATCTCTTCTTCCTTTGTACTTGCTCTCATCATTGTCTTCTCTATCAAGACACCCTGTAGTAATATGACCAACTTTGTTGCATGAAAAAACACATTATAGGAATCTTACCTTTATATTTGCCTTTGCCTCTTTCAAATCTCCTAGCTACCATTGCCTCAAGTCCATAAATTTCATCATAAAAAGTATTACTATCATTTTTCACATGTTTTCGTTTTCCTTTCTTGCTAAGAACCAATTTCTCCTTGAAAGCCTGTGTCAATAGTTGTTGGATTGAGAAAATGAGCTACAACAAGAGCCCTAGGTATTAGAGTGATTTAAAAGAAGATTCTATAGTAGTAGGAATGTAATTATCAAAATTTGACACCTCAAAAGTAGTAAACCTACCAATTACACCTTCCAAATTTAGGTTATTTCCTAGTGTACATGTTAACTCTTGTATTATAGAAACCCTAATAGCATAAATAGGAAGTAGAGTTCTCAATACCTTTCTAATTATTGGTTCATCTTCAATATTTACATTAGCTCCTCTAATAGCATTAAAAACTTATGTGGTTCTTGTACAATATTGTACTAAATCCTCACCTTTTGTCATTTTCATCTCATCAAACTTACCTCTTGGGCTTTCTGATTTGGCTCTCAAGACATTATCATCTCCTCCATAGATGGTCTTCATTTTATCCCATATTTCATTTTAATTCTTGCATTTTTTTAGGTCATCAAACTTAGTATAGCTTAGGGATAAATAAATCTCCAACATTTATTGATTATTTTCTTTTCTTTTTTTCAGTTGTTGAGTAGACATAGGAACTATTTTTATGTCCACATATGTGATGTCCAAAAAATCCAATGCAACATCACCAATACTAGCTATATGTAGCCTCATCAACTTATGGTGTTCCCTATTCAACTTTGGTACCTCTCTCTTGTACATCATGATCTTTCACTTTGAGTACCTTCAAACTCTTCTCTACAAGTAGCAATGCTCTAATACCAGTTGTTAGAATATATAGAATAATTGAGAGGGTGGGTGAATTAGTTATCCAAGATTAAAACGTACCAATTGAACAAATAACCACTTAAACAATTTTAGATCTTATCATTTCATTTCTTAGCCTTTACTATAAACTATTTGCAACATTAACTGGTTGTCCACTATCCTTTAAAATAACAGACTTTCACTATGTAAACTTAAAAAAATAAAGCATCACAATAACATTCACACAAGTTTGACACTAGAATTTTACATGGAAACCCAATTTGGAAAAAACAACCAACAACATGTCACTAATTTTCACTCTTCTGAAGTGAGCTCTATTAGGAGGCAACCCTATTAAAGGTTACAATACACACTATTAAATGTAACCTTGTTAAAGGATTTAATCACCTTGTTAGGAGTGTCCTCATTAGAGGACTTTAGAACATTCCATTAGAATGTCACTTGGTTAAAGGATTTATACAAACTATTAGGTCAACCTTGATTAGAGGATTTCAAATACTACTCAAAATGGCTAGAAAGTAATATTAGGTTTGACTTTTTTAGTACAACTTACTTTTCATGTTCAAATATATGTTCATCTCCTCATACTAATTCATTGTGTTGCCTCCATTTTCATCTTAATTTCATATTCGCTTAGCAACTATTCAAGAAATCACCCTTCACTTCTTCTCAACTCAATTAAGCCTTCTACTTAGATTTTCTAGTCAACAACATCAATAACACCTCCAGCTTTATGGAACTCTTTCAAATGCACACAACTTCTTTTCTCTCTTCTCTTCCATGCATGCTCCCAGAAATTTTTCCTTTGTACCTGCTTAAATAGGGAGTTCTAATCTTTTTGTGCTTAGTCAACATAGTAGATCTTAGGGTTCATGATTTGATCTATCAGATAAAATGTATCTAATTGTCATTTTTTTAATATCCTCTTTTCTAGAAACTTCTTCTTGAATTTATCTATTAGATTATTTACATAATCCTCTCCTAGAATTAAATGATCCAACTCATCAATCCTTATCTTTAACGCATTGTCCATATCCCAAAAAATTAACTTGGTTACATAGAAATTAATATTTCTTGCAAATAATCAAAATGGTGTTCCTCATCTAACACTAAGTTTTTACACTCAATCATCACTGAACTACTTGATTTCTATAGAACTTCTTGCTTGGCATCAATAGAGTCACTCGGTTGATGTTAATGCTCAATCAACACTAAATTTTATCGGCATTTACTATGGCTTGGTTGACACTAGCATCACTTGATATGAACATCAAAATTCCTTTATCTTTTACTTTGTTGCTCAGTCAAGCCTACATTAATGATCTATCTTTGATTGTACTATCAAGACTTGAACATTACTGTCTTCTCCTCTATCAACATGATTTAAACAATCACTTTGTCTTGTTATAGTCTAACTAATCAAATTTCCATTTGTAGTTTCCTCTTCATAACTCAACCTTTCCTCTAGACGATTTTGTTATGAACATCTTCTCAAACCCTCATCATCAATCAAATAGATATTATATTTAGATTAGATAGAAAATTGTCTTATCAATAGATTTGACATCAATGACAAAAGAATGATTATTCTGATTGTAGTTTCCAACAATAACCACCACCAAATGCACAATGCAAATTTTAAAGATGCTTCTACAACAATAGGATCTAAGACATTCTCCAACATTTTCTAACACTCGATAAATACATCAACACCAATAGCTCCCACTAAATCATGGAACCAAGTATCCCATGGCATAATAAAATCCATCTTCTATATGAAGATCCTCCAGGTCTACACACACACAACCAAAGTGTCAGTACCAAGTGAAACTAGGACCTAGGAACTAATCTTACACTACCACCTGATCACTATCACAAGCTCCCACTAAATTGTGTATCCAAGGTATCCATGATATCATGATGAAAACCATCATCTAACCATGAGAATTAACCAAGAAATTAAACCACCAAAGAAATTAAAGTGCACATCATGAGCTCCTCAAAAGGAAATCAAATAACCATGATTATCAAACTAAGAAGATATAACACCATAATCAAGTTAGGAATCTAAACCAAAGAGTACTAATTAATTGCATGCATATCCAATCATGTCATGCCAAAATCTATGACACCATGATCACATCCATGAACCAAGCATTTGACTCTCAAGGTTTTCAATGTGTCAACATAAAATAGTTAACCACAATCCTCCACCATGATTGTACCTAGTAGCAACATCTCATCCATTCTACATGAAGATATTTTATAAAATTGTGTGACTAAGAGAATAGATAACCCAAATCCAAGCCACAAATATGAATATGCATCAATAATTATAGATCAATGGGCAAAGATAAGCCATATCCAAGCCATAAATGCAACCTATAAGTATAGATTGCTTACAACACCTCACAACTTGTAGACCCAACAAGTCATCATACATATCCAAACCAAACACTAATAACTATATCATTATGAGGCCAATATATGAATTATATCCTAAGTATACAATGGCATCAAATCTCAAATCACTAAAACATACAATGTCATAAACTCACAATATTACCATAGTGAATATATATCATAAATCATCCAGATCAATATATCACCAAATAAACCATAAAAAACATGCAACAAATTGGAACCAATGTTTAGAGAGCTCCAAGAGCTTTCTTTTGACTATTCAAAGTCCAAATTTAGACTCTATATGCCTAAGTTATGCCCAAATTTGTGCTAAATTTTTTTTTTTTTTTTAAATCTAACTTTTGGGCTCTTAAAAGCTAACACCATGTTAAAATCATAGAATAAAACCTACACCAAGTCATGGTGCTCTAAATTATCTTTCAAATGATAATAAGAAGTCTGAAATTTGACATCCTCAATAAAAGTTATGGCCATTTTACCAAGGTAGATTTTTCACCACTTTCAAAGCATTTTTTGTGATAAAAATTATGATGAGATTAAATTTGACAGTTGTCACAATCTGAAACTAAAACATCTTTTCATTTTCTCTGAACATGACCAAACTAGGAAAAACTATATATCAAAATTTATAGAATAACCAACACAGATCCAATGGTGAGGTCTATTTTTTCCCATGAGGTCATTTATGCAAGCTCCCCCCTAAAACCCTTATTTAATGGAAGCATCCAAGAAATCCTTTTGACCAACCTTCACAAATGCTCCCTTGACTAACTTGTCTTGCTCAACTTTCCTTTCTTTTTCCTCTTTCATTTTTCCTTGCTTCTACAACTACCATTGTGGTTGTTTTTACACTAGAAAGCTCCCAAAAAACCACCAAGTGGTATTACATAAACCGTGTGCTACCAATCCCCCACTAACCCATATTTAATATTGGTCATTTAATTATTTTTCCTCAATATTAAATACTTACATCAATATTATTTTTCCCCAATGTTTAATTATATTTCCCCCATATTTTTGTCCCCATGAGAATCTCTACATGTTGCACATTCATCTAGGTGCTCCTAGGTGCAATATACATAATAAAATAAAATAATATAATATAAACAATATTATGAAATGTTTGAAACACCCATAATCTCAACACATAGTGTGTCCTATTACCCATTACACAACAACATATATTCCTCTAGGAACCCTAGGGACATACGTGTTGTGTTCCAATGGGTTGAAATGGGTCCTAGGATACCCTATGACCCCTTTCATCCCATTACACTATAACATATATTCCTAGGGATCCTAGGATCCCTAGGGACATACCTCTTGTAGTCTGTTGAGTTGGCATTTTACATGATGCTAGATGACAGAGATCCTTTCAAATCTCTCTCTTGAGAAGGTGATCGATGACCAACTCCAAGGTTGTGAATGGTTGTTTTTTAACCTGTTGGGTAACTCAATTGAAGATAAATGTGTATGTTCATGAGGAGGCCTTTGATGGTTCCAACCAATCTGCACACCTATTTCTGAAATGTAACCAAAAAGAGATATCTTTTTTGTATTTTCTATATTATGATGAATAAAATTTATGAATGCAACTATATGAATTCCTATTTAATTGAGTGTTTGAAAATAAAATAACAAAGATAGAGTAAGAAGAGGTTAAAGAAAATTTATTGAAAGGAAAATTCCTAATGAACATAAACCAAAGTAACAACATGTCTATGAATTAAATTATAAAAAGCATCTGGTAGGAAACTAATGAAATTAGGAGCAACACTTCCTCAACTCCATTGATGCAATCATCAATGGGAACTTCAATAATAACTGAAAGATGTTTCACATTTCATCAAATTTTGAGGCCACACAAAGTGCACTCACATGAGACAAAATGTTATGCAAGAACAAAGAAGATCCTTTCTCCAATTCGTCACAATAGTGGAATTCATTAAAACAAGGCAAACACCAAAACTAAAAGATCATAAAATCATAACAACATAATAAAACCATTGGCTCCATTATATTCATGAACATGCATTCACAAAAATAACACACTCTAGCAAGAATAACTACACTTAGAATGAGAGAACCAATAACATATATTATTGTATCAAAATAACAACCTAGAGTACATATTACGTCCATTTATTTAAAATAAATCCTCTCCTCATTTTGTATTAGGAGTGGGAGCTCTTTTAATGTAAACCTATGATAAAAAATAATTAAAAAAATTAATTATATACAAATTGACTCTCTAAATGGTGTTAAGTAGGTCTCCACCCATGCTTATATCAATTAATGGGTGTATGAGCCTTTACATGACATAAACAAATAAAATAATGAGAAGATAAGAAGATAGAAGTTGTGAGATGATTTGGAAGTCTTTGGGAGCTCTAAAAAAGGAAGCTCATCCTTATCTAGGCATTTCTAGGATTTGAACTACCCTTAAAATGCATTCCAAAATGCATAGAATGCTCTAAAATAGTAACTGGCACTTAACTATCATCACACTACTTCTTTTCAAAAATTTCAGTCCACCTCTGAGAAAAATGCACTTGTGCACCTTGGTGGCAGGATTCAAAATCCAAAAAAACCCTCTAAGTGTCAAAACTAAATTTCTAGCAACTAAGTTTTCTTCCCCTTTATACCAAAATTGAGCTTCTCTATTTTTCCCACAACTTCACTAACCTTTGATAAATCTAATGCATCATATTTATTCTTAACTAGTTACCAATAGTTGCTTACTTCTATCCTAGTTTCCACAAAATCATCAAGCTTGGTTTCGAGTTCCAATAATACTTCTTTAGTTTTGAATGCTTGTTGTACAACATCTTCTAGCAAAGAATTTTTGAATGTGTCTCTAAATTATTTAACTATCAATTGCACCAAGGAAACCTTGGCCTTGACTCATCTTGAAAGATCTCAAGGCTAGCATCATTATAGTACTTTTTTGCTTCCAAAAATAGCTCTTGAGATTTATCCTTTATTTGTTGGATTCCTTTGTGTAGTCCTTCCATGACCTTATTCCCTAAGGATATCTTCTTTATACAATCATCTAGCTTATCTTGCTCCTCTACTAAGTATATTTCCATCAGCATCCAGTATCTTTATTCCTCAACAGATCTGAGTGCTTTTAGATCTTTATCCTAGGTATGCACTTCGTCCATCAGCCCAAAACAATGGTTTATAATGGAAACATTCATCATGTCCACCGCGGGCTTTCCTAATATGATCTCCTTCATTTGATAATCCTCAGGAGTTTTTTCTTTAGTGTCAACATGAGGAGGGGGATGGGCAATATGTGTGAGAAGGTATTGATATTGATTCTTCATGGTGAAGAAAAGTGTTATAGCATCACCCTTAGGTGGCTCAGACCTCTTTATCACTTTTATCAACTCTATTATTCCCTCCTCTTATGTTATTTCATCTGCTTCTTTTGTCAAAACAAACCTCCTTCTTTATCCACAATGGTCTGGACCCCATCGGTGACATGTATTTGGCTAAATAAATTAGTTTTGAAGTAGGCTCCTTTCCCTTATTACTACTCTCTAGATTCTTCTCATGTTGAGGAAGATCTTTAGAACAAGTTTATGTGCTTTTTTGGGCTAAGGATCTAGCCTCTATATCTAGAGGAACTTTTGGAGTTTCTTCTACTATCTTTCCTTCCTCAAATACTTGATCAACATGAAACTATTGATATTCTCCCTCCTCTATGTTCTAACTTTCTATTTCAAACTAGGTTGTTAGAGGAGGTGGAGTGACTAACCCTTTATCCATTATAGTGATCATGTCCTATCTTAATGGTGGAGAATACCTAGGAGTCCTTAAGGTAGAGGAGGCAACTAATTCCAATCCTCTCCTAATGGCTCATTTGTGGGAGTATCCCTTATCTTATCTCCTACCATCTCGATGCCCACTAGCATGAAATCAAAATTTAAGAGGTAAAAAATATCAACTCCTTTACCCTCCATCTCAGTTATCCATGTCTTATGTTCATCTTCTAAAGTTTTAACCTAGATAGGTTCCCTAAGAGTAGATGGAGGTGTTTGAGTTGAGCTTCTCCTTCTCTCCTCTTCTACCACCTTAGCTAAATTGGTTTGCTTATTCAAGGGGAAAAACTCAAAATTTTCCCTTTTTCCTTGTCCTCTTCTTTAGGAAATGATTTTTTCAAGTATTGACTTGGTGGTCAACACCTCCTTCTAGGTTCATGACATGGGTTAACTGCCTCTCATGGTTCTAGGGTAAAGTGTTTGTGATGTTCATCAAAAGCTCAAGATTTTGATGCAATGAAAAACACACAAATAATTGATATCAAAGCCTTAGGTCACAAGTTCAAATTTTAGGAGGTCTCCTTCATTCCATCAATGTGGAACCCTCAGTTGGTGCTGAGGGGGAGATTGTTGACTTGGTGGTCATCACCTCCTTCAAGGTTTGTGACATGGCTTAACTTCCTCTCATGGTTCTAGGGTAAGTCTAGTGTTTGTGATGTTCATTAAAAGCTCAATATTTTGGTGCAATGGAAAACATACCAACATTTGGCACCTATGGTGAGGGAGTGCTCTTCTTCTTTAATTTCCTCCTCTTGACACCTACCACCATTGTTTCTATTTAGGGTCTCTTAGGCATTGAAAAGGAGGTTTCTTCCTTTGAGGCTCTTAGTGGGGAACTCCTTTCTCTTCTAGAGGTTCTACCTCCTATTACTCCAATTGTTTCTGTTGTGTATGCTTTGGTGTTTTCTATTGTTGAGCTTGTTCTAGCTCTGCTTGTTGAGCTTCTACTTCTTGCACCTCAGCTACCTCCTTCTTTTCCCTAGGGGCTTCCATTTTCCTCTTACGCTTTCCTTTTTCAGCCTCAAAATACTCAACCTCCCACTCATGCTGATGTACTATTTTTGGTCTCACTGGTGATTTAGTAGGGTATGTTAGCACGGTAAGCTTGGTACCTTTTCATTTGGTGGGCTTGGTTGTAGCTTAGAAAGATATGGCCTAGGGAACTAGATCCATGTAGAATGGTTTCCTGATCCATTCCCTTGTAAGCTCCACTACATGTCTACCTTGATGATCAATTTCATTATTTTTCTCACACCCTATTTCAAAATTCATTATGGGCCTATCATAAATTTTATCCCTATCATACAAGGGATCCATTATCTCTAGGACATCCTTTTCTATGGGCTTGAATGGTATCTTCATGTTTAGTACCTTTTCTCCCAAATGTAGACTCATCCTACAATAGTTCCTAATCTAGACATCATAGCCATCTATCACATTCATCCAATGGTCTTTGATGGCTTCTTCATGTACAAACTTCTTCCCCACTAGATGTTGCACCATCCCAATATTATCAAAATATGGGTGTAGTGTTTGATAATCTTCCAATGGATATTGATCCTACTCTAAGTTGAAGGTATAAATGTCTTGTTTCTACTTTACCTTAAATTCTGCAATGGTGATTGGCCAAACTAAGGTCTTCTTATGTTGTTTCCTCACTCTATCATATGCAGAAGTGAGTTGGCATGCTATCTCCAATAGTATGAGTTGGTCAAAAGGGTACCTTGGGAGCTTCTTGGGACATAGAAGAGTATCAGCTACCTAGAGATATGTAAAAGTCTTGAACTAGATGTAGTAGCCTCCTACTTTAGTTATTCTCACCTCTACCTCAACTGACATCCATTTGGCACAATATCCTTCAATGAATCTGATGATGGTGAATATGAATCCTGATGGATACAATAGAATAATTTTGTGTTGTCTTTGATGTTACTCAAATGGCATATCATTATCAATTAGTATATGTTGAGCTCACTTAGGTAGTGAAGATAGTGTTGTGTGTCTACCGTGCATTCCTATGATTGCCTAGTTCAAAAGGCAGTAAGGGAAAGTATGTAAAAAATGAGTGTTAACTGAGCTCACTTGGTTGCCAAAAGGATTTTCATGAAGTCTATAATGTCAACTAAACTTCTACTAGTTAACAAAGGAAATCATTTCTAAGTTAATTTCTACCGAGTGGGGTTGGCTAATGAAGGATTTTCTTACTTTGGAATATTAAGATTAATTGATTTATCTATTGATTTTAGCTAACTGAGGTGATGAATATTAATTATTCTAAGTTTTATTTGAGCAAACTTGACAAAGTGGAAGATATAAGTACAAGGTCAAATTTGTGATTTCAATGAATAAGGTGGATGTAATGCATGAAGATATTATTGAAGATCTAATTATGAGAAGAGGAAGTGAATTTGAAGGATAAATAGAATATCCTTGTGAAGGATAAAAGCTTATTTGATTAGGAAGGATAAAGTACAAGCTAGAAAAAAGATCTGTAATCAGCCATTTAGTTGCATTCAAATTAGGTAAGCTCATTGTTACTCTCTAACTATTGTAGTAGTGATCTAAATCTCTTAATAGAGTTAGCTTAATAGCTATTTGCAAATCCTCTAAAAAAGTGGTAGTTCTATTGAATTTTCAAGAGACCTCTAGCAAGGTCACTCCTAAAAAAGTGATTAAATCCTTTAATAGGGTCTCACCTAATAGTGTGTTTTGTAACCTTTAATAGGGTTGGCTCTTAAAAGGGCTCACTTCTAAAGAGTGAAAATAGTAACTAGTTGCAATTGGTGGTTTTTCCCAAATTGGGTTTCCACGTTAAATCTTGGTGTCAAATGCGTTCAAGTTATTTTCTTTTATGTGTTTGTAACTAAGTTAAAGTATTGGTAATCACAAATAACATCTAAAGTTTATATGTCAAGAATATATAGAGTTACAACATTCTATATGTGTTTACCGCGCTTCAGCAATATTGAATTTTTAGTTTGCATTTTGTACTAACATCTAAGGGATTAGGGATTTATTTTTAGTAGTAACTAATTCACCCCTCCCATCTCAGTTACTCCTCTTATATTTCTAACAATTGGTATAAGATCTTTCAGTTCTTGCAAAGAAGGTTTCAAGGACCTAAGCTAAAGATCAGGATGTCTTACAAAAGAGAGATTCCCAACCTAAATAGAGACAATTGTGTAGCATGAAAAGGACTTATGAGGTTACATATGACTACTATCATTGATTTAGGGTGCAAATATCTTGATGCTAAATATAAGACTCCCACTAGAACATTATCAATTGAAGATATTGCTAAAAAGAAGAATCATAACATCACGATGATTGATATTGCATCTAGTTTGAGTTATGTTGAATTCGATGAAGTTAAAGACTAAAAAACAACTCATGAGATGTGGACCAAACTAAAAGACATATGTGGAGGAGATGAAATTTAATAAGAGCCAAGGCTAAAAGTCTTGGAGGTCATTTTGATCATATAAAAATAAGAGAAGATGAGAATATTGCCAAATATGTGGAAAAAATCAAAGCAAGTGTAAGTGCAATAAAAGCAGCTAGAGGAGACATTGAAGAGAAAATAGTTGTAAGTAAGGTACTTAGAACTCTTCTTTCTATTTATATAATTAGAGTATCTACTATTCAAGAAATGAGATGTGATCCAAATAATAAAATATCTTTGGATTCCCTAGTTGGAAGATTGATAGCTTTTGAGCTAGACAATTTTAATAACTATGTTCCTAGTTCAAAAGTTATTGAATCTACTTTTAAAGATAAAATATCCCTTAAAGAAAAGGGTAAGAAATAAAAATCCATTCAATCAAGAAGTGAAGAAGAAGTATCATTAGAAGAAAGTTCAAACAGTGATCTTGAAGTTGTTGAAGCCCTACTTGCAAAGAAGTATTCCAAAGGAAGAGGAAAGTACAAAGGTAAAGTTCCTTTGATCTACTTTTCGTATGAACAAGTTGGTCACATTGCTGCAAGGTGTCCAAATAAGGAAATCAAGGATGAGAAGAAAAGCAATAAGTGCAAAGGCAAGAAGGATTCCAAGAACTACAAGAACTACAAAGACAAAGGTAAGAAATCTTTCTTTATAGCTAAAGATTCTGATAATAGTGAAGATGAAATGGTATATAATGCTATGAAAGATGAATCTAATGATGAAGGAGATAAGATGGCACTTATATCTCATGTTAGCAAAAATGATATATGGATTATTGATAGTGTCTATTCACATCATATGACTAGAGAAAAAATAAAATTTGAGCACATGGAATATTATGATGGAGGTAGTGTGAGATTTGGAAATAATGAACCTTGTAAAATAAAAGGAAAATGATGTATTTCATTAACTAAAGAACTTGTATGTGACAATGTTTATTGGGTTGAAGGACTAAAGCATAATCTACTGAGTGTGGCATAATTTAATAACATTGGTTTCAAGTTAGAATTCATGAATGGACAAGCCAAAACTACTAGATGGAAAAGGAAATCTAGTTGGATCTAGCAAGCAAACAAAAGGTAATCTATTTTATCTTGATCTTAGTGACTGCTCATGTTTTATTGCTCAAGTAGAGGAAAGCTAATTATGAAATGAAAGGTTATGTAATGTAAACATTGATAATCTGATTAAGATAAGAAAACATAAAATGCAAGAATTGTCAAATTGTAAGATGGGAACGACTAGTTTCAAAAGAAAAAACTATCAATCAGAAGAAGTCTTGGAAATATCCTCATACAGAATTATGTGACCTATTGGAATAGAAGGCTATAATGGAGAAAAAAATTTCATTCTTTTTGTTGATGACTATTCTAGAATGATGATAGTAATGTATCTAAAAGAAAAATTAGAAGCCTTTAAAAAATTCAAGTGGTATTTGGCAAGAGTAGAAAAGGAAACTTGAAAGAGGTTGAAATTCTTAAGATTAGATAGAGGTGGTGAATTCATCTCCAATGAATTCAATAATTGTTGCATTAAAAGAGGAATTAAAATACATGTATCAACTCTTAGTACACCACAACATAATGGTATAGTTGAACAAAGAAATAAGTCTATCATGGATTGTGCAAGAAGCCTAATGATTGAAAAGAAGGTTTCTCTCAAATATTGGAAGGAAGCTATCAGTACTATAGTTCATACCTTGAATAGAGTATAATTGAAGAAAGATTCAAATAAAACTCCTTATCAGCTATGGTATGGCTACAAACCTAATGTAAGTTACTTGAAAGTATTTGGTAGCAAATGTTATATCTTAAAAGAATCTAGAAAAGGAAAATTTGATGTAAAAGGTGATGAAGGCATATTTCTAGGATATTCTTGTAGAAGTAAAGCATACAAATGTTTGAATTTTTCTATTCACAAGATTATAGAAAGTGCACATGTTAGAATTGACGAGTTTGCGGAAAAGAGTGAAGAAGAAAGCAACACGGAGCTAGAAGATTATAGAGATTTGTCTACTATGAACCTAATACCTTACCAAATCTATCTGAGAATAAGGAAGCTTCATCTCCTGAGTCCCCAAAATCTCCAATAGTTACCGAGTTGTAAATAGTGTAACCTAAACTACAATCAGAAGGAAGTGAGTCACAATCAAAGACTACTGAGCTATAGTTAGAACGACCTGAGTCACAATTAGAGACTTCCAAGCTACAATCAAAAGAACTCAAGTCACAATTAGAGACTACTAAGCTAGTTCAAATTGAGCCTAATGAACTCGAGTTGTAGACAAAAGGACCCAAGCTTGAAATTGAAATTCAAGATGAAGGTGGAACTCATTCAAAGCCTAAAGAGCCTGTGCTAGCAAGATATGTTAGAAGGTATCATACACTAAATTAGATCGTTGGAGACAAATCTAATGGGACAATGAAAAGAAAAAAATAAAAAGGTACATGTTTACTTGCTAGATTTGAACTTAAAAGTGTAAATGATACTCTAAAAAATGAAAGTTGGATTAAAGAAATGAATAAAACTTGAACTCTTGTTCCTAGACCCAAGGATAAAAATGTAATTGGTACAAAGTGGGTTTTCAGAAATAAGCTGAATGAATATGAAAAAGTTTCAAGAAGAAAAGCAAGATTGATGTAGAAAGGTTATTCTCAAGAAGAAAGTATTGATTATGGTGAGACTTTTTCTCTTGTGGCAAGACTAAAAGGTGTTAGAACCCTACTAGCATATGTAGCACATAGAGGATTTAAAGTATATCAAATGGATGTAAAATCTACATTCCTGAATGGAATTCTCAATGAAGAAGTCTACGCTAAACAACCAAAAGGTTTTATAGATCCTAGCAAAAGAGACATGGCTTGCAAGTTACACAAAGCATTATATGATCTCGAGCAAGCTCCCAACACTAGGTATGAAAGACTTTGCAATTATTTGGTATAGATTGGTTTTCAAAGGACAAATGATAATAGTAGTTTATATATCATGGAAGGATCAGACAAGAAGATTGTGTTGGCAGAAATATTTTTTGATGATACTCTATTTACAAGAAATGATTACTTTGTAAATTTTTTTTAGAAGAAATGAGTAAAGAATTTGAGATGTCTATGCTTGGTGAGATAAAATTTTGTTGGATTGTAGATATAGTAGAAATCAGTCAATCTAAGTATATCAAAGAGATACTAAAAAATTTTGGAATGGAAGATTCAATAGCAGTTGGAACTCCTATGTCTATTGGACATAAGCTCTCCAAAAATGATGATTCTAAAGAAGTAGATTAGATTACATATAGATCAATGATTGGAAAATTGTAGTACGTAGTGCACACAAGGCTTGATATTGCTCTAACAATTGGAATAGTGGCAAGATTCTTAGCAAATCCCAAGGAAAATCATATGATGGAAATCAAAAGAATCATGAGATATCTGAAAGGTACTGAAGACTATGGTTTATGGTATAAACATGGAGGCAATTTGGACTTGAAAGTATTTACTAATGTTGATTGGGTAGAAAGAACTGATGACAGAAAAAGCACTAGTGGTGGAGCATTATTTCTTGGTAAAAGACTAGTTTCTTGGACAAGAAAGAAGCAAAATTGTACATCTCAATCCATAGTAGAGGTAGAATATGTGGCAGCAACAGTTAATTGTTCTAACATTGTTTGGTTCAAACAATTGTTGGAAGGAATGAAGATAGAGATCAAGGATCCAATAGTCATATATTGTGGTAACACCATTGTAATTGACATATCAAAGAATTAAGTGATGCATACCAAAACACAACACATTGTAATAAAATATCACTTCTTAAGAGAATTGGTACAACAAAAAGAAGTCAGATTGGAATATGTTAATACAAAGGAACATATTATAGACATATTTACCAAGCCATTACCTAAAGATGCATTTTTGTATCTAAGAGGTAAGCTGAGGGTCATTCCCCTATATGAAGTTCACTAAATGAAGCTTAGTGATGCATCAACTAGAACCTATTGAAGATCAATCAGTTGGTGCAGAATTAGCAAGGGCATATTGCAGATGAATTAGTACTTAAGGTACATTGGTATTAATAGAATTATTATCTTTGGCATGTGTTTTTAAGAGGGAGAAGTTTACTATCATATCTCTTATAAATTTTTGGAAACAAAATAAAGTAAGGAACTAAATAGGGAGAAAGTAATGAATGAACTTGGTAGCCATTATTGCAGATAGAATCCAGTGAGAGAAAGAGTTCATACTAATAGAGGGAGTTCTCAAGAATCAATCCAAAATTTCATTGTGCTATGACATGTTGTGTTGCCATCAATGCCAAACAGGTAGATTTTTGGATATAATTAAGCAATTGTGTGTTATCTTTGATGTTACACAATTTTCATATCATTATCAGTTAGTATATGCAAGGCTCACTTAGGTAGTGAAGATAGTTTTGTGTGTCTACTAAGCATTCTTATGATTTACTAGTTCAGAAGGCACTAAAGGAAAGTATGTAGAAAGTGAGTATTAACCAAGATCATTTGGTTAATGAAGGAAAGTTGGATGGAACCAATGCTAACCAAGCTCACTTGATTTCCAAATGATTTTGTGAAGTCTACATTATTAACCGAGCTTCTACTGGTTAACAAAGGAAATCATTTTTGAGTTAGTTTCTACTAAGTTAGGATTGCTATTGAAGGATTTTCTTATTTTGGCATATTAAGCTTAATTGATTCATCTATTGATTCCAGCCAAATGAGGTGATGAATATTAATTATTCTAAGTTATATTTGAGCTA